>JAOXYF010000008.1:14942140-14970330 GCA_028565775.1 Sternarchorhynchus goeldii
AACAGTTTGCTGAAGACAAGCAGACTAAGGACATGGATTACTGGAACTATGTCCTGTGGTCTGATGAGACCAAGATAAACTTATTTGGTTCAGATGGTGTCAAGAGTGTGTGGCGGCAATCAGATGAGGAGTACAAAGACAAATGTGTCTTGCCTACAGTCAAGTATGGTAATAGGTGTGTCATGGTTTGGGGCTGCATGAGTGCTGCAGGCTGTGGGAACCATGAATGCTAACATGTACTGTGACATATTGAAGCAGAGCATGATCCTCTCCCTTCGGAAACTGAGCCGCAGGGTCGTATTCCAACATGATAATGACCCCAAACATACCTCCAAGATGACCACTGCCTTGGTAAACAAACTGAGGGTAAAGGTGCTGGACTGGCCAAGCATGTCTCCAGACCTAAACCCTATTGAGCATCTGTGGGACATCCTCAAATGGAAGGCGGAGGAGCGCGTGCTCTCTAGCATCTACCAGCTCCATGATGTCATCATGGAGGAGTGGAAGAGGATTGCAACCAGTACAGCTCTAGTGAACTACAAGAGAGTTAAGGCATTGATGGAAAGTAATGGTGGCCACACAAAATATTGACACTTTGGGCACAATTTGGCCATTTTCACCTAAGGGTGTATTCACTTTCATTGCCTGCAGTTTAGACATCAATGAAATTTACACTGTTATACAAGCTGTACACAGTCTACTTTACATTGTATCAAAGTGTCATATCTTCAGTGTTGTCCCATGTATATATATATATATATATGATCTATATATATATATATATAGTATGATGGTGGGTTAGGGGGGAATTAGATATAGTGTCAGTCATGACACACTGATTTCCATGTACAGGGAACAGATATGAAAATGAGTGGGACTCTTCTAAAATGTACCATATCTTCAGTGGTTCCCTCATGTTTATTTCATGCCATGTTCAGAATGACATTGGAAAAAAAAATCCAATTATTCCCACCTGCCACACTAACTTAACTGTGGCACAACCCCCCCTCTCCCGACCCCCTCCCCCAAAAATGCAGAAGTTAGATGTACTTCTTTGTTTCATACGTGTTCTTCTAGCACTTTATTACATTTGTTGTCGACAAGCCAGATAATGACAGGGTTCCTTGCACCTGTTAAAGTCCCCTTTTGCCCATTCATCTCTCATCTTCAGTTGCTCAGCATATGCACAATAATAATTCTCTCAGTTTACCTATGAACTCTGCTCCTCTCTACATTAGATAAATCACCGCCTAGTAACTCTAGGTTTGACTGCAAATTATTGTGAGTGGATAAATGTGGAGTAGCATGAAATAAACTGAGAGTGTGAGAGGGAGAGAGAGTGAAAGGCAGGCGAGATGTGTTAAATAAGTGTCATGTTGTGTTTAACAAATGAGGTATTTGGGAGCTGCGGGTTTGGGTGCTTAGTATGTGAACTGTGATATTGTCAGGTCAGTTGGATTATCAAGTCAGTCAGATTATCAGGTCAGCCAGGGCACAACACCATTTAGAGTTTCATTAGTATATTTGATAAAGGTATGCCATCTTGCAGCAACAATGGAGAAATGGTGCACTTTAATTCCAATTATGCAAATTGTCACCACAGGAAAAATATTATTTTTTATAAATTTATGCACTGAATATAAATCACAAAGATGTACATTTTACTTAAGACACAATGATTGTAAATATTACAGTCACTCTTGTTTCCTATCCCCTGTGCACTCTGAGAAAATATGAACCATGTGTCACATTTTTGTCATATATTTTGAAAAGGACTTTTTTCATCTGGAACATAAGTGCAGATATTGTAATAAAAGATTCAGACCAGGGAATATTTCATTCTTAGTAGTTAATATTACATTTGTTCAGTGAAAATGTGTAAAAATAAGATTTTTTTAAAATAATTTTTAAATAATAAAAAAAATCTAGTTTTACTACTGATAATTGAATTTTGAGGAGTGATATATAAATAATAATTTAAGTAAAAATGTCATTATTACGATTCAAAAGTCACAATTTAAAAAGTTATAATTATCTACAATTAAATGAAGACTCTTATATGTACCCAGTAGTCTTATTGATGGGCAGTTACTGTAGATAAAAGGTAGATCTTTCTAATAAAGTTGGTATTGCATGTGTGCTTAAGTTGACTCACTGGTCTATATTTTCCTCTGCAGAAAGTGAAAAATGCAAAAGGTAATATATCGCAATAGCTGAAGTATAATAAGAAATAATTACACACAGATGAGATGAATGACTCTGTGAAGGCTTCAAACCTTCCCTTTCAATCCTCAGCATCCCTTAAGCAAGACAAAAAAAGGTCTACAATCAATTTTCAAACTGAGCGAGGCAGAGCGCCATTCATCAGATGCAGCCAACATTTCTTAATAAAGGAACTTGTTCGCTGTTTTAAGCAAAGAGGTCTCGACTCATAAAGCTTCTGCTGATACCTCTACCAGCTCCACCCCCCCCCCCCCAACAAGTACAGAGAAGATCCACTCTGACCAGTCTGCAGACATCAGCGTTCCTCGGCCAGTGATGTACTGCTATTGCTTAGAGGCTGCAGTTCACAGAAGAAGAGCAAGCCTCCCCTCAGTGCCACTAATGATGATCAAACAGGTTGTGGTGATGGCTACATGCCCCCCCGCGTCTGTCTGCTCTCCATGCCAAACAAATTATTCTAATGCTGCTAGCATGAAATTAAACCTGCAGGGAGGGATGTGCTTGCTCAACCCAAGCCTGGGTAAGGGGGAGAGGATTTGTGTCTGGGTGTGTGTATTGTGTGGAGAGGCAGATTTACTCATTCATATCTACATGCATCTTTTTATATTAGTGTATCCAAAAGTTTGTTCTCAGATCTTATGTCTTTGCACTGTTTTCTGCACTCTTCTCTGACCAAGCTTCACCAGAAGACATGACTGTCCAGCTGATTCCCAGAAATGCTTTGACAGAAGCCGACATCAGAAAATATTGTACTACGCTTCACCTCCAAACTCCAGTTCCAGATTTAATCACTGGCAATTAATTAATGTCAATTAACAAAAGTATTTACAGCCCTCACGGTCCAGAGAGTACAGATTTTCGATCATCTTTGTACCTTGAGAGTCTAGAGTGACAAGAATATACCCAATCAGTATAGAGTGACAAGAACATACCCAATCAGTTACATCGGCTACTCAATTAACTATGTCAATAAATAGGTCTGAAAAATGCATTTAAGGTCTTGAGTTGAATACCTCAGGATGGATGGATGGATGGATGGATGGACAGGTGGCATGGCAGTAAAACCTTCTAGTGAGTCCAACTGAATGAAATAGCAGTGGCTTCCTAGCAGTGATGTCTCTACCACCAGTTCACAGTTAAGACGAATGAGCCAGAGTGCAGGTTACTATGGTTTCTGATATGAGAGGCTGTTTGTGGCCCAGCTGTTCCCTGCAGCTGTCACACAGTGCCTTGTTCATTAGCTTCCTTCACAGGCCACTCGCTCGACATTCAGACCCAGCCAAGGATGAATTCAAGGCAATCACAATAATAGCTTGGCCAATCAGGAAGCTACACACTGTCTTCAGATGCAATTATTTCTGGCCTGTTTTCCACAGTGAACATGTCTGAGGCTGAAAAAAGCATTGACACTGAAATGCAGTAGCAACGCAGTTAAAGTAAACTAACTTCTCCACGCTCTGCAGAGCTGCTGCAATAACAAATGTTTTTTTTTTTTTACTAATTCATAATCAACATGTCAGTATTTAAGAATAAAGCCATGTTTTTTTTTTTTTTTCTGTTTGCTGGTTTCTTGTTTGTTTAGATTTCCAAGGATAATTAGTTTGGCTTAATTGAAATACTGTATAAGCAATTGAACTGTTGTAGTAACTGACTGAACATGTATACAGTCACAGCATGTTTTTTACTGTGACTATCTGTGGACACCATTCCCTCTATCACTGCACAGTCCTGCAGGACTTATGTCTTTTTTTTTTAAGCACAAGAAAGCAGGCCTTGGATAATTAAACGTTTAGGGCATCTTTACTCATGCAAGACTTGAACCAGCTACCTTGTGAAATATGACAATACATTTAAGCACTGTACTATATATAAATGTTATGGAAATCCTTTAAACATTATTGCTTAGATATTGTAAATATAAATATAATATTTCTATCTACAGGATTTGTATCAGGTTTCACATAAAACCAGTAACTGCCAACGCGTACAAGTCGGCTATCGTTCTTGCAATGAAGAAAATATCACTAATATCCTGTTCCTTCTCTATTTGCATCTTGACAGAGTTTGGCAAGGAAACAGAATCAAATGAAGACTTACATAGGAGTTAAATATAAAGTAGAAGCATGATTTTCTGTTTCACTGGGTTCTGATTGATCTCTATTACAGCCTGCTCTTTTACACACAGAGATGATTCCAAAAACAGCTCTGGGTTGATAAATGGATGAAAAGGAGACACAGGTTGTTGCCTCATAATTATGTTGCTGGGAGAAAATAAATAAATAAATAAATAAATAAATAAGCAAATATTTAAATATATAAGGTAAAGTGCTGCCTGGTCTCTGGAGGCTGTGCACATAATTAAAATGTAACTGTCTTGCTCACACTGGTTCAGCAGCACATGGAGTGATGAAGCACATAGCAGATGTAAGTAGCGGAAAATGTGAAGAAGCAGAAAATCCAAACAAATTGAAAAGATGCTGGTTCGTATGTGTGTGCATGTGTGCATGTGCATGCGTTTATGTAAAAGTTAAAGTCTCTTAGACAACTATTTTACATAATTGTATTACCTAGTGATATTGATCCACCTAATCAAATTATTACAGTTATCATAAGATTGAATCTTGAGAGGGTATGGACTAGATGATAATGTTTCAGCAGACTTGCCTAATTCTATAGGCCAGTAGAATAACAATCAGTTGTTGGGAAACCTGGATCTCAAGGCTTTAATTTAATCTACAGACTGGAAACCTCATGGAGATAAACATGGTTTATCATGGTTTTATTACCACCCTTTCTTTACATGAGCCAGGAGGTCAGTGAGAGAGGAAAAATGTGAATTGTCTCAGGCTTTGACGTGAGTTGTACCACTTTGCAGTATATTGTGCTCAGTGCATTGTTCTGTTCTGATTGGCTGGCCTCTGATGCTTATGGTGTTGATGCAATAGTCAATTTCTAAAATGATGTAGAAATGTGCTGCCGTCCTGAATCATCCCGATCTGATCTGCTGTCCTGAATCATCCTGATCTGATCTGCTGTCCTGAATCATCCTGATCTGATCTGACAGCAGATTCACATCGTCACAGATGTTTATGGAAACATGTTGTGCAGAGGAAAGACTCACTGAAGGTTCTTACTAAAATAAAACTGACCACCAATGAAGTTTACAAATGAATGTCCACAGTGCCCTCTATTGGAACATGCCTGACACTACTTAGAGTGCTGCCGAGGGCGTGAAACTTGGATGTTCACACAAGCAGGGGAATACTTCACACTGCCCGGAGTAGCACACCTGCTGTCATAGCGTGCACACCTGGAGTGCTTTGCACCTCAGCTCTAGTCAGACTCTCACCTCCCTTACTCCAACCTTTCCAAACAAAACACAGAGTTCTTCTACCAGATGTCCTCTGGCTAGTAGCATAAAAAGTTTGCCTGACAAGGATAATGTGATTCTAGTTTGTAAAAAAAAAAATTTTTGAAAGACAAAAGGACACAAAAAGAAAATGCAAAGTTATTAGTACTCCACTCTTTCTCCTTTTTATAATGATGCTTTCTAGGCAATGTATCAAGGTTCAGACATTCACAAATAGCATCACATAACATGTATGTAGTGAAAGCTAACGATGGTCATCCAACAGACATCTCTGCACTCAATAAACAGGGAGGATATGGAGCAGCTTTACAGGTTCATAGATGTAACTGCAGTCTTTATGTAGGCTATTTTTGCAAAATGTGACAGAGACATTGAGAAGCCAGGATTGCCGTTTTGCAGCATCCTGAAGCAGCTTTGGGTTACATGCCCACACTAGCAGTGGTCAATCAAAGGGCCTTTGAACAAAGGAGCCAAGAGCCATCTAAAGAATCAAACCTTGGGTCCATCATGTACTGGTGCTGATTGTGAACGTCCACTCAGACACTGTGACATATCCTCAGAGGACATTAACCTTGTCTGACCTAGTGACATTGATCCACCTAATCAAATTATTGCAGTTATTGAACCTTGGGAGGTAGTTGGGCTAGATGATAATATTTCAACAGTCTTGCCTAAGTCTATAGGCCTATAGACTGACATTCAGTTGTTGGGAAATCTGGATCTCAAGACTTTTCTTTTTAATCAACAGACCGGAAACCTCATGGAGATGAAGAGAAACAGAAAAGGGTTTTATTACCACTCTTTCTTCAAATGAGCCAGGAGGTCAGTGAGAGAGGAACAAAGAATTGAGGCAGAACAATTGAACATAAGCGTGCCTATTCATACATTTATCTGCAATACCCAAATAAATCCACTAGAGGTCTGTGTCAACCTTTTTTTTTGTTGTTGTTATTGTTATTTTTTTGTTGTTGTTTTGTTTTTTGTCTTTAGTAATGCATTGAGCAGTGGCTGCACATTTGAAAGTATTATATTATTTTCATTTCATTGTAGAAGTTAGTGCAAGCTGTTAAAATTGTTAGATCCTTGTAGATTCTTTATACTATATTCATATTCTTATTCAAACAAGAGAAGTTAGGTAAAGAAGGGCATTTCAAAATGAGGGTTTAACAAACCATAAACTTAACATTGATCTCTGAATTAACCCACCTCAACTTAGCAGGGCCCAGAACAGACTATTAAAATTTCAGCACTCAAAGTTAGCTTAGAATAGAAGTGCACAAAACTGTAAGACTGTATAACGCCAAATTATTCATTCAACCCGTATCCGCCTAAACTGTGTAATCAGTCAGATATTATGCTGAGTCTATGCTTTTAACTTAGACTGATAATTTTCCATTTTAATATAGCCTATGTAATTCAACTGTAATTAAACAGGGATGGGTAAATAAAATGTTTTGTTGTTTTTAAGCATAATCTAAAATCTTACCATTTTGAAATCAGACCTACTTCGTTTCAATAGTGCAGTGCTTAATTATGCAATGTGTAGTGCACACTCTAAAGATTACAAAAAAGCAGCTAAAGGTTTTGTCCTATGACTGAATAGTTTGCATTCCCATATTGTTCATTAAAAATTAAAAACGAGAACAAACTGTGAGTAATTTGACAATTACTAATTATGTTATGTTATGTTATAACTTGCTTGACCGGACCTCTAAAATAACATGGCTGCACGTTTCTGTTGCGGAGTGCTGGTCTACATCCAGATAGTGCAAATGGAAAATTCGAACCCTTACAAGTTATTCAAATTTTGATTTCAGACTTATTTTAAAGTCAATAAAGCTTGTTCTCCTTTATCATTATAGGAGCAATGGCAGCCTCATCTTTGAGATGATGCATGTTCCTCAGCACAACTGTCCAAGCTTAGCCAGTTTGGAGGTGTTTGTGCGTTTCTGGGTCTCTCTGCAGGGCTAAGACACTCTAACGGGTTCTGAACAATTCTGAGTCCAGACTTTTGATGAGTTTTCCCAAAGAAATTCTTGCGTTTTTCAGTATAGTTCAGATAGAGATCAGGCATAGTTTGGTATTGTCACGTCGTGTCGGGCACGCAGGCTAAGAGCCACGCCCACTTCCATTCCCATTTGATCATTGCCTCATTCCCAATCACCGGTTTACCAGCTACAGCTGAGTTCCATTCCAACTAATCATCATACCTCTGCTTATAAGCCCACAGGTCTCGCCGACCCTTCGCTGCACATTCGCTTGCCCAAGGACCACCGAGCCTGCGGACTTTTGTGATTCCCAGCCTTGTTATATCGCCTTGTTTGCAAGCCTGTTTACGTTTATTGGAGTTTGCCAGCAGATCTCCTGCTAGCTAGATAAAGCTGTTGGCTGTCTTTTGTGTGATCTGCTCTGCACTTTTGTTGTACGTTTGTAGTCCACATTAAACATAATGTTTCCTACAGCCTCACATTCCGCTCCCTCCTTGCCATCGTTACAGGTATAATTCAGGTTCAGGTCATCTTTTGAACATCATGACGCAGGAGCAAGGAATAAGCGATGGACACAACATAATTTTATTTGCAAAGTGCAAACAACAGGGACAAGTTCATCAGATGAAGGCAGAAGGCTTAGTAAATCCTGTGGGGATTAAATAAGGTGAAAACACATTGAGGAACAGGTGTAGATGATCATCAGTAAGCGGGTGATTGGGACAGAGAAGTGAACGAGTGCTGTGATTGGTGGGTATGGTCTTGTTGAAATGTAAACTTGCTCCTCAGCCTGATTTGTTCTTTTTTATTTATTTTTGCATTTTTCATTGCATTTTTTTATTTAGTTTTTTTTTTTTTTTTATAGAGTTTTTCCCTCTACCCTGAATAGTCTTCTAGTCCCTAATGCTGAAAAAGTCCCCACTGCTCCCACCACCATTTAAGGATATAAAGATGGTATTAATGCGGTGATGCTCAGTGCCTCCATACATGCTGCTGAGAATTTTGTTTCTTTTCATCAGACCACAGGGTCTTGCTACATTAGACCACATTATCTTGCTTCTCAAGGTGTTTTAGTTGTTCACATCCCTTTTACCAAACTGTAAAAGTGGTCTCTAATAGGCCTTTATGTGTGAAATGTCTTCTATCTGGTCAATCAAGACCTGATTGGTGGAGTACTGCATTGATGGTGGGCCTTCTGCAAGGTTCTCCCATTTCTACAAAGTAGCTCTAGATTGGGTGACAAAAGGCCCTTTATTTCCTGATTGTTAAGTTTGGCATTGCGGTCAGAGCTAGAAAGATTGTAGGTGCTTCCAAACTACTACCATTTGCTGTTCTTGGAAGGATATGTAGCATTATCCAGGGCTAATGCCAATCATTTCTCATTTACCTGCCCAGCAGAATCAGTATGTGTGTCCATGAGTATGAGACACTGATGATTCCAGTCCTATCCCACCCTCCACTGAGGCCTGTAGTAGCATTCTAGCGATGGTCAATGTTTTAATGTACATGACTTACACTTCTGTGACAGTAGCTATTTCAGAGTTTGCCATTAGACTCTAGCAGTTATGAGACTTTGCTTGATGGGCCATAACATTGTTGTCCTGTGCTTCAAGGTACTGTGCTTGAAACAATTCCTTGCATATTACCCAACCTAAAACTGAATCACTTGAAGAGGAACATGTAATTTATAGGCAATAATTAAATACAGATCATAGTTTATAGAGCATAATTTAACTTTCATTTCAGATGTAATAATTAAGCTTAACCAGACACATAAATGCTATTTACATCATTGCTTGAGCAATCTGTAATGAATATGAGAAGGATGCGGGTGTGTGCTCCAAAGGCATTTTTCCATATTAATAATGCATAAGAAATATGCAATGGCAGATATTGTGAGAAAACTCACAATCCATAATACTGTATCTGTAGTAGGGTTGAAGAGAACTGAGTCAGAATTCTGCACATAAGCCACTACACTTGATATAGGGCCGGAGAGGGCTGAAAAACTCCAAGTCTAACACATTACGCCTGAAATCCAGTAAATGCCATTCAACAGAGTTTGGCCTTTTAGAAATATTACTCTGTTCTGCTCTCTTCTGTTCCTTTTGTTGTCCTCAGAGGGGAAGTTTATTTTGCAGCCAGGTATACTAAACATAAGAATAAAGACGCATCAGCAACATTGACGGAAACTACACAGTACAACTCATATATTGAATCCAGTAATCTATAAAATAACATCAGAAAGAGAATAACCCTATGGTCCCGGGTATGAAAGAGTTACTCCATTTGATGTTTTTCACCAAGTGGAGCCTACAGCTACTCAAAGTTAAGTGAATACTTGACAACTCAGTATCTATCTAACTTTCTAAGTGGTGTGACAGATGAATACATTATTGAAGGCTGTTTGGACAATGCCAAATATTTTGTTTACCACCCTAACAATGTAGTTGAGATTGTTATTCTGGATACTAAAGTTTCCAAATCACAGAATAATCACAGAAAAAGTTAAAACATCGTTCCACCCCAGTCATCAATCAACCAAAATACTACCAATTACACCTCACAACCACTCCTCCAATCACAATCACCTGTTTATTGGTAATCACCTGCACCTGGCCCTCATTACACTACTCCTATTAAGTCCCACATGCGGCCATCTGCACTGCTTTATCTTTGAGCCTCTACAGCCGTCTGCTGAACATGCTGCGCTGCTTTTTCCAGTTTATGGTACTTCTATTAGCACTTTTATTCCTGTTTTTGGTCTTTTCACTAAAATCCATTTCATTTTTTGTTAAGGTTAACGATTCAAGTTCTTTTTCTGAGTGCCCAGTCCCTTTGTTAGCTCACTAGGTCTTCGTGTTATGTTTTGAATAGTATTCATTGAGTGTCTAGGTGTTTTTCTTGTGTATTGTCTTGTTAACATCCTTTTTGTCCAGTGTTCCGTGTTATTATATTCATGTTTGATTTATTAAAACCCCTTTAGTCCCTGCTGAGTTTGTTTCTTGTGCTTTACTTCTGCTTGCATTCTGCCCAAGCCACTCAAACGTGACTGTCATGGATGCAACACCTCATGCCATTTTTATTTAATTACTCTTGGACTTCAATTCCATCATTGTATTTTAACTTGCTTTCTCTAACTTGACCTCCTTGCAGCCCATCCCGTTGTTCTATTTCTATGCCAAGAAGCTCTTTGATGTTCTTTGTAACTCTTAATGTACTGTATGGATACAGTCTCACTTTCTTCATAGAAGCAAAAGCATCTTCACAAAATAAAATAAAGCTAAATAAAACACAGCCAGTCTATATCTGAATAAAAGACCATAAAAACTGACCAAAAAGACCTTTTGTGCAAGCAAAACAAACCCTGTAAACACTTCATCAGACTTTGACCATTTTGTGTCTCTTAAGAGTGAACTATATACCAGAACCAGGTGCTCAGTATGGAGGTTAGATGTACCCAATGGGGGCTTCACAGATACTGTGCAGACACTTTTTATGGTGTCAAAGATCCAGGATTTTATGTCTGCTCTTTAGGCAAGTGACATATTGCTGGAAACCACCAAGTCTCTCATATTAGACTACAGTGATTAAAATGTCTCTTAATGAAATTCAGGGCACCTAGTGCGCGAGGGGTTGTAGCTTGAGTATTACTCTTTAAATCATGTCAGCTGGATGTGTGGCAATGGTTTTTGAGTCGGTGTAAACATAAGCTGATCAGACGGGTGGACCGACACAAATAAGAGTTCAGTGTCCTCTCTTGACGTGTTATTGTGTCAGCATTTATGTACAGTCCGTTCTGTGATTTTACGAAGACACATCTCTCTCGAGTCGATGTCTATAGACGTGAGCCAAGTTTCTGAACAGACAATAACAGAGGGATTTCTATAGTCAGATCAATCTTTAATGATTGCGTGAAGTTTTCTTTCTTAAACACTGAACATTTGCGAATATGATAGATAGCGGAATGCTGCTGAGGGCCTTGTTTTTATTTATTTGTTTATTTATTTTTGTACCTTGGTCTTCTTCCAGACCTAGAGCTAAATAAAATGCAGTATAGACAGGAACCAACCGCATTACACTGTCCGGCTATCGCTACTTGAAACGTACAGAACTTATTTAAAAAGATGTATTAATATACATGCCAAAAAAATAAATAAATAAAAAAACATTCACATGCACAAAGGCCTGCACACAACACGTGCTGCTGGTAGATACTCGAACTGAGTCACTCCTTCCTCCAAATATGGCATATGGCTAAAACTTTCCACGAGCTACTTTATTTTTATAGTACTTCATGCGTGATCTATTAGTATTTATGAGATTAGGTTACTAATAATTCATTCAGTTCTCTACGCGGCAATGGGAAATCTGATATCTCCTGGTGTAGCGAGGTAAAGGCAATTAGAAGGCAATTAGAGTTAATTAGAAATGATAAACTGATTGCATTTAAAAGGCTGGGTATTGTGATGACTGTAAATAAATATTCACCGGTTTAGTTTTCATGTAAATCAGTATAAATTATTAAGAGTCTCTGATTTAGGAGGATTAAGGTAGTGCAGCGCAGCATGTTTCATTACTACCGATATTATTCGCAATAACAGCTTTTTATTTTAGTATTACTAGTATGCGCAGAAACGCGGTTTTCATTTACACAATCAGCAACAATAAAATGCATTTTAAATGAATAAATAAATAAATAAATAAATACATACATACATACATACATAGTCCTCCGTCGAGTTGTTATAACACGTTCGACTTGCCTGACGGCACATGTGTTGATAGGAGCTATCGGGAGGCGGAGTAAGAGCAGTGCATGGGAAAAGAATGGCGGCCATTCATTGGTCGCTGTCCTTGGTGCTCAACGGACTGCAAGCAGGTGGAGATGAAGCGGCAATCTAGCAACAGCATCGGATCCTCTGTTGTGCACAGTTTACGGGGTAAACATGGAATTCGAGAGCACGACGTGTCGCTCTTAGGATGATCGCTTCTGAGAATATGATTCACAGGCAGGTTTTGTTGTCTCAGGTAGGTCGCGTTGTGGTTCTAATGGTTAATGCGTGTAGCTATGCATGTAGCTTCGTAATTAAACTGAGCTAAACTGAGCAAGAGTAGGCTGTCCCAACACGGATGTTTTTAAACATGAGAAACGACGTAAGGCTGAGTCAAGCATGATTCATTTATTGACTGGCTACGAGTCTGAAAGTTTGTTTATCTTGATTTCCCGTTTTAATAGTTGTTGCTACCGCAGCCTATGCCGCTAAAGGGGACTATATTGACCAGAAACCTTCCACATCATTTGTGCCTTTATAATATCACCCAGGCAGCTATCACATGGCAACAGCGTGACTGATCAGTGATTCGTTTAAATTGCTTTAACAAAGTTCGATATACGATGATGGTAATACAGACATTAAACAGTAGTAATATCGGCAAAAGTCCTGCCTATGTATGTAATAGCTTCCGTACGTATCTGGGATGTACTTGGATAATAGGTTTATGTCCGACAGATCAAACACTGTACTTTAACTTCTCTGGGTTATAGTCTAGTTTTAGCACATATTGTATTTGATCATTTTAGAAGCTTAGTGCTTAAAGTGCCGCTTGTCATGTGTACATGCCCCTTAGCACCTCTTTGACCTTTATCATAACACACTGATTGAGATGCACCCACAGCACTGCTGATTCGTATTGTATTCTGTCCTTCCACTGCATGATGTCACTATATCCAGACACAGCACATGTGGTGAACTTTGGGCTTGCAATTTAACGAAGCAGTTAGTACATGTACTTCCAGCTCCATGGTTTACAAAGGCATCAGATTTAGTGCACAGGTTTAGTGGGGTTTTTTTTCTGTTCTAACACCCGTTTTCACTCGGCTAATTATCCTTAGAGGATGTCAGCTGAGTTGGGTGTGTAGGAGTCCAAGACAGAATACAACATTCAGTGGCAATCCAAGAGTTTACAGCAGGTCTGTAGAAATCCTAATCCATACATCCATATACACACTGCAGTCTGTAGAAACCTTAATACAAACATTCATATATACACTGCAGACAAGATAAAGGACCAGTAAAGGATGGTGGATGGAGAAAATATTTATTTTATATTTCAGTTGATCAGTGAAATGAAAAATCATATGTTAATCTTGTTCAGAGAATTGGAAAGTCCAGTTGTTGGAAACTCAATCTATTCTAAATTCTTCAAAACTAACATTATATGAAAATTATTACTTTTATAGACATGGATGGCTTCAGTATTATTTTGTCCATGTGCACTATATCTTTATTGTAATAAATATTAATTAAAAATGTGGTTAAACAATCACAAGAACACTGTCTCTTGACAAGGGGAGGCCGGAGCCCTGCTGAATAAGGCAAACTGGAGTAAGTGCATTAATATTGACATTATGCATTACATGGTCACAGCACTCATTTTATAACTGGAACTTTTATATTGGAGTTTCCACAGAGTTACTGGGAAGTTAATATCATGAGTCATTGCAAAAATGATGTACTAAGTATGGGACCAGTATTCAAAAATTTTCAGTTGCCAAACATATAGAAACACATTAGAAACATTTTGCATCTACAGCTATTGGTAGCTTTATTAGGTACACCTTTAAGTTTTTATTAGTGCTGTTATTATTATTATTATTATTAGTAGTAGTAGTAGTAGTAATAAGTAATAGTAAATATAATAATAATGCAATAATTATAATTCCAATATTTTTTCTAATAATATGGGAAGTGAGTGCACATTCAGATGTCTTGCTTCAGTGATTTGAAATTATTATTATTATTATTATTATTATTACATGTACATAGTATGTACTTTGCCTGTAGAGGTTGTTTTTTATTTGGAATATAAGAGTAGTTCCATCTCAGTGATGTAGTGACTATTCCTGGAAGAGCTCAGAGGTTCGACTGCCCAGGTCTTCACTGGCTGCTGTATTCAGTCCTGGTGCTGTGTGGATTGTACAACAGAGGATGTTTTTGGTTTAACTGTACATTTGAGTGTATGCTCTATTTGAGAAGTGTACATCTACAAATGTTGCAGGTTGTGATAGCAAACACTACCTGTCTGAAAACTGTGAAAACAATTGCTTTTTTTTTCTGCAGACTGTGAAAAATATGCTGCTAAAAAATATGCTGCTAAAGTGAACTGCTAAAGTGTTGTGTGCCTGAAGTAATGATGATATTTTGTCTTTTCAAAAAGCTAAAAAAAAAAATAGGGAGACTGAGAGATTGCCAAAGGCGCTGGCTGATGATCTCATAAGGCGTCCTTATGAGTGGAGCTGATCTACATATACAGCAGTCCCACAGCACGGAAACGCTATCACACTTCACTACATGTACCTTCCCTATGAGCTCCCCAAACGTGCCTGCGGCACGTCACGTCTTCTAGTAAATACCAAGAAAAAGCTGATTTTTTTTTCTTCTATTTTGCTGGATTCATGCATTAATGGTCCATTGCTTTATTTACACATTATACTATAATACCAACAGGTATTTTATTCAGTTATAGTTTCAGTTATTGTATATTCAGTAATATACAGTATTATCCATTACAGAAACTGAAGATCTGAAACATTGGAAGTTATTAGTGACCATAGTATGAGTTGTATCAAATATTTTCTTCTTGTCATCTGAAGGTATTAGGAAACTGGCTGTGTCCTGTTCATTTCTGCATTCCTCACATGACTGATTTGGGATATAGAATGTAGCAGTGAACAATTAATTTTATTCAAAGCAGGAAATGAAAGGTTTAATTAAACAACAGTAAACATTGCATTTGGTCATCATTACATCAAGTATCAAAGCGAATGCTGTTGTGATGTGTGACTCCGCAAGTGCCTTGAGGCCATAACCGTATAGTGATCTTTTTATTTCCTGCTAAAAAGCCTTGTTAAAAAATTCATAGAGAAAGTGCCTAACAAAGAATGCAAGCTTTTAGAGCAGTGAGAACCGGCCAGGACTACTGTATGACTCCAGCAGTCAGAACGTATGGTGCTAGAATGAGTTCATCAACTCAAAAAAACTCCCTGCTGATGTTAGAATGTTGATGTGGAAGGATTGGATCTGTTCAGATTTGGAATGGTTGCAGCCTGCTTGACTGAACGTGATAATTTTGTAGTATATATAACCAGAGGGAATTACTGAATGTGCACACACGTACTGAATTAAACAGTGTCATGAAAATATTTTGTTCATGAAGCCGTTAAAATTTCATCATTTTTACCCAGGGAAAAAAGTTCCCAAATTTGTCATTCTCAATAATTGACTTATGTTAAGTAGTGCAAAGCAGAGATCTGTAATGCTGTATTAACTCACATTATCTCATAATATGATTTTCTTTGTTAGATTTTATAGGATACTGACCAACTGCATGCATTATTAAAAATAAAAATAACAAAAGTGTCTTCAAATAACAAATAGTGGTGTCACACTATGAAATTAAACCTTTTTTCCAATTTATTAGCACCCTTCAGAGTATTTTAATGCTACATGATGTAATTATCTTCATGTGCCCTCACACAGTAGTATTTTTATCACCCACTAGTGCTTTTCTGTCTTTTTATAAGTTCTTTTGAATTTAGGCCACATATTACTATAGACATGAGAAACATAACAACCTTGAGAGAATAGAAGATATCATTTCTGGTGTAATAAAAGGGGACAAAGCTGACTCTTGCGAGAAAGCAGCTTTAAGAATCTGGTCAATGAGAGTGAAAGTAATTAGCTATCCTCAGCCTTGTGAATAGAGCACCTTAAGCTTAATAAATTAAAACCTTGTTGTTAAATGTGATTATGTGGTTTAATTAAGACATTGCAGAGGCAGTGACATGTTCACTATGGTCTTTCTTTCCCTTGGTGGCTGCTTGCTGAGGAAGCTCCAAATCCACAGCAAACAGTGATGCTACAGATGCTAATGAACTCCATGGAGCTCTAACATGATTGGTGAGAGTAGCGTGAGGATCTCTACTGGGGATGCAGCGTGAGGCTGGAACACGCCTTGTTATCGATGCCCTTTGTGTGTGCTGGTTTATGAGAGTTGGTTTAGCAACATCTGCATCAGCACAAGCATTTCTGTCTGTGTGTGTTTGTGAAGTCGCAGGGTATGTATTTTTAATGGTAGTCATTTGCCCTCAGACGGTATCAGCAGGTTAGCAGGCATCTCAAAGCGCATCCATGCACACACTGCTTTTCTCTGCTTTTGGAAACTCTGGACATGTGTGCTCACATATGACATCACCACCATCCTACAAATCTACCACATTCCACTTTATGAAGAACCATCGTTTGTTACAGCACAGTATAACTATTTCTCTCACAAGACATTTGTTATTATACACCATTGCTGGTATATGAAAAATAAAAGGCATTATTGAAAGGTATTAACAATCATTTTCAGCTAGTATCTTCGAGTATATTCTTTATGCAACTGCATTAGGTTTTTGACATTTGAAATGGTACTCTATAAATGGTTGAAAGCCAATATTATTTACATCAAATGCATTGGGGTTTCTTATCTATTGTGGCTATCTACTGTGGATTAAACTGAGTTTGTGTTCTGTTTGGTCTAGTGAATAGGTTTTGCATCTGGCTTTGAGTCCTGTCAACCAGTGCACCATCTGAATGCTATGTTGTTATACTGTATATACTTACATATGTATGAGCGTAGAGTATGTTTCACTACAAATATCTTGTTGGCTAATATATCTGCTTTTAGGGGCAGTTTTCAACAGACAATCAGTAATAAATTGGACTGGAAATATGGTCTTCAAATGGCAAAAACTATTGTTAAGTTTTTATTTTCTTATTACATGTTACTCATCATTTGTAATTTACAGGAGGGGAAGCAAGATTCACTTCATTGCCTTCAATGTCTTAACAGCTTCTTGCAGTGCTCAGAAGCAACACCATAAGACTCTCTTGGTAGCTGGTCTCCTTTTGTGCTTGACTATCTCCTTTTGCCTCGTTACTGGAAGTCCAGTGGTGAAAAAAGTCCCCAGCATTAGACAATGGAAATGCATCCCCCATCCCATCTGAAACCCGATGAGCTGTGAATCTCATATGCCACTTAATTCACCTAAATAATGTAGAGAATCACAACTAAGAGTGGGATGATATTCTTGTGGGCTATAGAGGGTTGTAATGTCATCATGGAGCACATTTTGTCTGCCTTAGATATCCTTCAAATCTAATTAATGTGTCTGTTTCCTTTGGCTGTGGCCCCATCAGCTCTAACTGAGGCCACAGATGGATTTTCCATTGAAGCTACAGCTATGCAGTAGATACAGAGAGTTCAGTTTCAGTGATGGTCCTCAACCATATGGACACTTTTACAAAGTAAAATTTCCAGCATTTACCAAATGTCAGCCTCTTGATCTCTTTGGTTTCATTAGTTTTATTTTTTTTAAAAAATCACATTATTCTCCATTTTTTGGTTTGGATTATATCAGTTTTGATGCACAAATATTAATAAGAGTGTAATCAACTGCATCATTATCAACTACATCAGTAAAAAAGTTGATATTAATTGGCAGTCTGTGAAAGAAAAAGCTCGTTTAATATTTAATTTTATGTTTAGCTTTCTAAGTAATTTAAGCTCCATTATGGTGTCATTTGTCGAATAAACAGGTCTACTATAAGCAATGTAAATGGCACTTAAAAATGAAAATAAAATGAAGTCACTAACAAACATATCTCACTGAGCCTCGGTTGGTGTGTTTCTATTAACAATAAACACCTAGCTTGAGCCAGATTTATTTCTAATATTCTCTGATTTAGCTATTGTCACGTCAGCAGAGCTGCAAAAAGCGAACCAGGGGTCTACGTGCGTTTAAGTAAAAACCGTTTATTTTCGGTTTCGTTTAATGCACAAATAATAATAACAACCGCTTACCAAACATGAACGACATTCAACAGCATGTGGCCAAAGACCGACAAACACTCAGTGACATGCACACACTTATATACACACTCACCCTAACGAGACACAGGTGAAACGAGTAACACTAACGAACATTCACGAGTAACACTGACGAACATTCACGAGACCGACAACACGCACTCCGCCCACATCACACCAACGTACACACAGACACGCCCACACAGAAACGAGACAGGGGAGGTGGACTGGGCGGCCATCGTGACAGCTATTTTTCAGTTGAATTTTTACACCTGTGGGTTTAATTAATGTTCAGCCTGGACTAAAGACAAGGACCTGTAGTCTAATCATGTAAATGTATTTTACAGGGTGCCTGTGATGATTGGGTTACCCTCAGAAGACTATGCTGCATTTAGAACACGTGTGTGAATAACTTCTTGACCTTCTTCTTAGGATTTGATGTGCTTTGAGTTGGCGCGCCATTATGCTGCTGCACCTGTGTAGTGTTAAGGTCAGTGCTTTTCCTACATTTGGTGAACACAAGAACTCACCATCCTCTTCATCGTCCTCTTCATCATCCTCTTCCTGCTCTCACTACCCAGTGTCACCATTAAGATGTTGTCACCTCAACTGGGGACGTGTGTGTGTGTATGTGTTTGTGTTGTGGGGAGACAAAAAAATTGACAAAATATTTTGACAAAAAATTCTATGCATGTTCAGTTTCACTTACACTTGGCTTAGTTTGCAAATGGCTACTTTCATATATGCAGATCTTTGGCCTGATATTAAGTTTTGCTCGCAAAAACTGTGGTAAAGGCAATTTTCTCCAAACCACAATCTAAGCAGATTACCCCAAAATTTGAGACAGAAAAACCTGAAAGTATGTTTGGCAGTAATTTCTTCTGAGCCAATATTGCATAGGCTATGACATAATATGTTGCATAATTAAGAGGATGAATTGTTATTAGAAAATACCTTTTGTTGTAAGGCCAGGGTGAAATGTTTGAAGCAGTTCTTCACTGAGAATAGCTACAGGGTGCATATTGAGCACGGTACTGCAGGCTAGAGCAGTAGCCACTGGGATAAGTCTGGACAGAACTTCAGAAGCAGACAGTAATCATATTCAGTGTGTGAACTCAGGCCCTTATCCAGTAAACTTCCATTGCAAAAGCAGAATTAGGACATAAGTATAACAGGAAACCCCCAGAAACAGCAGCTGGAAACGTGTCCCGCAGTGAAGAAGACTGGTACTGTTTTATGAAGCGCATTATCAACTGAAGAAATATAGGCTAGGGGTTTTGGTCCGGGGAAGTCAGCGGAAAATAATCACCAAATTCTAGGGGCTTTCTTAATGAAATTGCGCTCTATGAAGAAACGCTACCTACACACTCTGCACATGCACATTGTTTTGCTGCAAGGAAAGATAAGGATGCATTTGAGTCTACTTGCTTGCCATGCTGTCTGTTACAACCCTCAGATACATCCCACATCCAGGGCATGGAGGAACATAAAGGTAAGTATGTAAAGTTTGTGGCAGGAGAGGATAACTGATCACACCAGAGGTCAAATTCCACAAACCACCAAGAGAATTATGGTGACAAAGAAGAGAAAATATTCAAACCAAAACTCATGTTCCTTGAATCCTTGAATCTTAACTTCAAAGAAAGTAGAAAAAAAAACCTAACTTAACAACAAGTAGAACATAGATAAAGGAACCACCCTCTAACCTAGTGTGCTACTGCATATTGTACCATGTACAATGCACTCTCCTGTTAACCTCTTCCTGGTACATTCCCTTAGGTCTTAAGAGGCATCCATTAGTGACTTATTCGTATCAAACTGAACTTTAAGTCTTTATTTCTGGAAAGGCCCTTAATGGGGAAAAAAACCCAACAACCAGTAGTAGGGTGTGCAAAGTATGTAAATACAGTCCTTTAAGAAGCAGCAGCAACATGAATTGACAACTGCCAACTTTCTTCCATCTTGTCCAAGCATCTTCACAAAGCCGAAACTCCACCTCCTTCTATGAAAATGTTCCATTCCATTGGTCATCCAAGTGGAATTAAAGAAAAGAGAGGGGCAAGGAAAAAGAGAGAGAGAGAGAGAGAGAAAACGCAATACACAGGCACATACATGCCAAGGCATGTAACACTGGGTGTCGATGTGTGTCATAATAGTGATGTTTATGTGTAATGTGTTATGTATAAGTGTGTTAATTTGGTGTCCCATGCCACACAAAACTATTATAGTGAAAGATCAGGGACAAAAATATTTGAACAAAAACTATTGTAAAAGCACTCAAATGTGCACACTGTGGTGATTTTACAACGATGCTTCTTTGATGCAAAAACGATCATGTGACTTAATATTGAATTAAAGGATAAATCCCCAGTGATTATTCCACTGTCTTGTCTTTTAATGCAGTCTTTTATTTCCCTTGGCAGTTAGTACTCAAAAACAAGTATCACGTGGAAAGGTTGATCAGGTCTTCTGGGTATTTTGTGTGTGTGAGAGAGAGAGAGAGAAGAGAGAATGGAAGAGAGAGAGGTCACTGTGTTCATTTCGTTGTTTGCAAGATGGTTAGTTATTTTCAAGAATACAGCTATGCTTAAACTAAACAAAATACTAATCATGCCTAAAAATCTAGAATGATTTTTCTATCATAAACATTCTGCTCATTTCCAAAACACCCTGCCAAAACCTGCCATTGCAAGCCTCATGAATCATTTACCACAATCTGATTTTTTGGTCCTATTCACTGGAAAATGGCATGCTAATTTTAAGTAATTATATGTTATTTAAACGTTTGTTCCTGGCATGTATACCTGCCTGTATGTATGATGTTCCAGATGTTTCTTGTCTCAATGTTGAATTGTTCATTGTTTCTAGAAATACTAGGAAGTGATATGCCAGACCTCCTGTGCATGTCAATATCATGGAGCAGCCTTGTTCATTTTAACTTTACCCCCACAAAGCTCTGCATTAGAATAAAGAACCTTGATATACTGTAATGATTGGTTTTGGCCTTTCTCGAAGAGACTGAATGATGTCAGAGAGCAGAGGCTTCAGTGTTTCCGAGTCTGCTTACCCTCTTGCTTTATCAAGGACAAAAGCATTTCCTCTCTCTAACTTCTCACGTTAATACTCATTTAGTTATGCAAACTCACTACCTCCATCTTATATGAGCATTTATAAGTGAGGTGTTTTCTGAATAAATCTAGTCTTGTTGTGCTGATACTATATAAAGCCATATATACATTAACCTGCAACATGTTCTTCTGTACAGACTATACATCCCTACTGCCTGAAGACTCCTATCAGACTCTGCATATGACCACTCAGCCCGTTACAGACTATGCCACAACCCAGATATCTGACTAAGTTCATGTCCTTCTGTGATACCCTGCAGAACCTATACCAGAACCGGTTTCTGGGCCTTGCTACCATGACATCACCGTCGCGGAGCTCCCAGAGTCGTCGCCACTGTAAGGATGGTGCGCGTTACAGCTACAACACTGGGCCGTACCCTTCCAGCGATGACCCCCTGAGCCTGCATCGCTCCACCAGTGACACTGACCTGGTCTCGCCACACAGTCGCTCCACCCTGACCGTCAGCACCTCCCTTTACTGCATTGGCCAGTCCCAGGATATCCTCATCTCCTGGGACGTCAAAGAGGAGGTGGATGCCGGTGACTGGATTGGCATGTACCTTGTTGGTGAGTTATATTATGTTGCATTGTATTATGAAGAGAATGCAAAATGACATCAGTTTATTGATTCTTGATAAGATAAACTATTGTGTGCATACAGGTATTGTGTTTTTCTCTAGATGAGGTTCTTTCAGAGAACTTTCTGGACTACAAGAACCGTGGGGTGAATGGATCTCAGAAAGGACAGATCATTTGGAAGATTGATGCCTGCTCATACTTTGTGGAATGTAAGGATGCCTGTCCTTCTCTCTCTCTCTCTATCTCTTTTCCCCTCCCTTCTCTCTCTTTCTCTTTAAGTGTGCTGCTCATCTTACAGAATTGAGAAGAGGCTTTTTAGCAGACACAGCTCAACATGCGCCTTGCTTCATTTATGAAATGATGGTTCTATGACATGTATCTGTGTTATAGATAGATAGATAGATAGATAGATAGATAGATAGATAGATAGATAGATAGATAGATAGATAGTATATCTATGACACACTATCTATATATGGGAAAATATGGGAAAGAGAGAATCCCTGTTTACGTTCAAAACATCTTCAGATCTGTCACCATCATGCATTTACCACCAAGTCTCTAATGCAGTTTGATAAACAGGCTTTTCTGTCACTGTTGTTTTGCTTTTTCTCTTGCATTACAGTTTATGTTGTCATTACAGTGCATGTTGTCATTACAGTGCATGTTGTCACAGTGTCATGCTGAGTGGCTTGATGATGCCAGTGGAGTGGCCTGATGGTGTATTTGGTCGGTGATTCCAGGCTGGGGTTTTTTTTGCATTTTGATGTTTCTTTCTTTCTTTTAGCTTATCCTTCATTCCTTCTCATGCATTCCTGCTCAGTCTAAGTATGTCTTATCCCTAGGCATAGAACATAAAAACACCAAAATGGTTTTACGATATCTGCACCACTGCCTGCGAAATGGCTCTGTCTCTGCATAGGGAATCCCAGCTAGTAGACTTCCATTTATTCCAGCAGTATTGCATCTTTGCTGGCAGACTGTGGGAGGCAGGTTGTTTATTTTCTGTTAGAAACAGCCGGTGTGGGCTGTCGGGTGAAGTAGGCCAGGTACAGAATGTGGCAGGAATGCTTATGGTGCTCTCTCCATTTTTAGAAGGCATAGTAACTGTACTTGAAGTGACATTTAGCCTGGCTAATGTCCTCTATCTCTCTCTTTCCCTTTTGACATACTCGCTCCCTCATTAGTTCGTTTACCTACCACTCATTCAGTCAATACTCAGACATGTCTCATAGCTTTAGATGTTGCAGAGAAAGAAAAAAAAACAGCTACAATCTGGTCTTTGAGGTTTGTCTTACTGAGTCAGTGGCCGCCACACTCAGAAGCTGCTTCCTGAACAGGCTGTGCAGAATCTTTTTTTCTCTTTTCTCTCCCTCTCTGTCTTTCATCATATAGCTGAGACCAAGGTTTGTTTCAAGTATTACCATGGAGTCAGTGGAGCCCTGAGAGCTACCACACCCTGTGTGACGGTGAGGAACACTGTTGTTGCTGTGAGTACACACACACACACACACACACACACACTCACACACACAAATTATGTCACAGAAGTGCATGATTGAACTGTTTATAATGTGTATGTAACACTTCATGATTTTCAAATTTGATGTGGCTGAATTTAATTTCACACACACACACAATTCTGTATTAAAGCTATGATATATAAAATGCCATTCTATAAATTTAAGAGTGTGTATAATACAGTTTTATATATTTACATGAAATGCTGAAAAGTGCAGAATATATAGGGTGAAAAAGAATATACTCTGGTTATGTGGGAGTAAGTGCCGATCTTAACCTTGGACAATATAGTTAGGCTATGTGACAGGTTCGGAGAAGAATAAAAATGAAAATGTAGATATATGTATAAATAGTAGCTGTGTGCAGCGTATATGGACTGTAGACGTGGAAGAGTGCAATGAGCAGGTGAAGCAGCAGTGTGAATGGTTCTAACAAGTTTAAACAACATGGTATGTTGAATATATCAAGTATATATTAGGTTGTGGGGTATTAAAGAGA
The DNA here is from genome assembly GCA_028565775.1 of Sternarchorhynchus goeldii. Taxonomy (NCBI): domain Eukaryota; kingdom Metazoa; phylum Chordata; class Actinopteri; order Gymnotiformes; family Apteronotidae; genus Sternarchorhynchus; species Sternarchorhynchus goeldii. The sequence continues at coordinate 14,966,365 of JAOXYF010000008.1, forward strand.
GACAGAACTGGTTCTTAGCAACTACTACTAATAATACTGCTATTACAAAAATTGTAATATGCCCACAGTGACAGAGAAAGCATGAGTGGAAATGTGGGAGGATGAGTGATGATTGCATGACAGTTTATTCAGGATCCTGATGGCTTGCAGGAAGAGCCTGTCCTACAGCTTGCTGGTTCTGTAGTGAGTGCTACAATATCACCTTCCTTCTGGCAGACCCTGTGCTGACTGACTGCAGTCAGGGGTGATTTTGAGGGCCTTCCTTAGACAACATGTGTGGAAGATGCTCTTTAAGGCTGGGAGATTGTTGCCAGTGGTAACTTCAACTGTTCTTGTGACTCTCTGGAGGGCCTTACGGTTACAGAGTGAGCAGCTTCCAACTAGACAAATGCACAATGAAGAACATCCTGACCTGGAACATCAGACATTGATTTGTTGAAGTTGGTTACAATGTTGGGGGGGGCTAAACTTCCTGATCCTTCACAGGAAGTACAGTCACCGATGAGCAGATTTTGTCACTGTTTGTATAAAAGGCCCAGGTCAAATTGTTGGCAAGGTGCACTATGAGGAACTGCATTCTGCTGACACTCCACAGCAGCCTCATTGATTTATAAGGGGATGTGACTATCTCTCTGCAGCCTCCTGAAATCCATGATTACCTTCTTTGTTTTGCTGCTCTCAGGGCTGCTGTCTCTGATGAAGCCCAGAACAGCAGTGTCATACACAAACGTGAAGATTTGAACATTCGAGCTGTGCATGGCGACACAGTCATGTTTGGACAGGGAGTACAGGGGCTGTGAACATCCCTGAGGACCACCTGTGTTCAGAGGCAGTGTGGATGGGGAACAGTAACTGATCTTTCCCACCTGGTCACCAGAAAGTCCATTATCCAGTTGTATAACCATCATTAACAGTAAAAAACAACATCACCTTCATGCTTCTGTGTCGGTTCTCTGCATATTCACAGTTGATTCAGACTGTACACACTCTTGACAGCTGATTTTCATTATGTGGATATGTATTGTTTCTGTTTCCTTAGACCACACATGACTCAATGTGTAATGCAGACATATATCTACATGACAGTCACTATTTTGGCTGGTATTAATTCCTTAATTATATGAATGAGAAAACGGCTCTCCTGAACCAGACTGTAAGACTGGGTGAGTGGGGAGGATTAAGAGCACAGTAGTCAGATGCTGTCTAACACCTGTCCCTCTACACAGCCAGAAGGGAATTACAGAGGATGAAAGAAGGAATTAGGAAGAGTAGTGACTGGGTAATTGAAGGAGGGTGTATGCAGTCCTGCCTGCTCTTATAAACATGATAATCACTCATTTATCTTTAGGCTTTTGTTCCTCAGTAAAGAGTCCCAGCTCTTAATTATGGTTCGGTCCTATGAACCATAGGTTAATGAGTCACCTCTCACTGTGTCTATGTTTTGGTACAGAATCAGGTTACAGTTTTCTCAGTCACAAAATTAAATTACTAAGTTAATTACAAAATTAAAGTACTAAATGACTAATTAAATTAAGTTTTGTGGTCATCATAATAGTCTCAGAAAGTAATCGGTGCACATGTAACTATTTGAGGTTATGGAAGCATGCCAGTGTAATTGTTTGATCTCCTTCCTGGTAATGTCATTTACCATGCTGACCTCATCCAAACTCACCCAATTCATGCCCAAACACTGCCCTTTCCATAGCACTATTCCTGGTTAGCATCCAGCTAAACCACCAGATTGAGTTACTGTGGTTTGCTGCCCTTGTGGCCCCGGAAATGCTGAGTGCCCCTGAACTTGATCATAGCAGCGTTGCCCTTTCTCCGGGAGCAGGGTTTAAAAATAACTGCCGGCGGAAGGCGGTGCAGAAAGGCCAGGGTCAGGTGTGTTGGTCGGGAGAGAGAGAAGGATGGGCTGATGGATGGAGAAGCTCTGCATCTATGCAGACGCGCTCCGCTCGGCAGATCTCTGGTGCTGAGCTGCGAGCACTTGTGGTCTGGGGGTGTGCAACTCTCATGCACTCATGTCACCCAGCCGGACTGAAGGCAGGAGGAAGAAGTGGGAGGCCTCCATCACCTGGATGCCTGACTGGGTGAAGGTACAGCATCTTATTACCTTATTACCTTACTGTAAATCTGACTTGATGTGGTGGTCTAGTGGAGATGTAAGGGTAGCTGGTCTAAAAATTTAGATGCAGTATGTTATAAACAAAGTTTTGCATGAATGGTAGACAAAACTAAAGTGTAAATCACAGTAAGTTAGAGCAAAGCGCTAGACTGAAAGGTAATTGACATGTCTGTGTTTGTCCTTTTAAGGTTATATATAGATTCACTGCTTGTTTTCGACAGTTTACTGCACTTTTATTCTTATCATTCCTGTACATACTGTAACTTGAACAAGTTTTTTTTCTGGAACTGGTTTTTTTATGTTAGGTTAGAAAAGACCGGGGGGGGGGGCGGGTGTGAATAATTTTGTAACCGGGTTCATCTTAAGCATATATTGTTTGTGAACCACGTTTGTGAGTAGATGTGGAAGTAGAAGCCATGCGCCGTGCCCTTTGTGAGGCAGGCCGCTCCTCACAACCTGAAGGCACGCGGCATTGTTCTGGTTGTCCTTTAGGATCAAATGACTCTGGCTTTGATGAGGAGGCCAGCCTGCTATGGGTGAACGCGTGGTTTCGGTGACGGCCAGCTGAAAGCACGCCTTTTAGGAGGCTGGGCGCTCAGGACGACCTGAGTCATGCAATATTGTTCTGGCTGTCCTTTAGGATCAAATGGCCCAGGCTTTGCTGATAAGAAATAAAACTGTGGTAGGCAGCTCTCTTGCTGGTGATCATTCTGCACTGTTATGATTTGCCCTTTCGTTCCTGTTGATGATGTTTGCAATTTATTTTGTTTGTGTTTTGCTTGTATTCATCATTATTACATAACAACATCCTAAATCAGTGCTTTTACACTGCAGTTTTTTTCCGGTTACAGAGGTGAATTGTAGCTAATATGGTTGGTGCATGCATATTAATGAGAATGTGACAGATTATATTTTGTAGTTGGTCAAGGGATGCCCTCCAGGGCGGCAGGAATACCGAGCACGGGAAAAAGTAGACGTTTATTTTGCTTTCGGTTTTGACAACAACGACAAAGAACGACAAAGACGCAGTGCCATGCACACGCTTAAATACACACACCCTTGACTAGACACAGGTGAAACGAATAACGATAACGAACCATAAGGAAACTAACACAACGGACACGACACCCTAACACACCTCCACCCAGACACGCCCACACGGGGGAGGAGGCCAGAGCGGTCACCTGACATTGGGTCCCTCTAGAGGATAGTTTGCATTGTATTTGAATGTCACTTTCAATGACACTTTCAATGGCTAATGTAATACAGTGTGTAAAATGAGAGCATGTAGAAAGTATGAGAGTGTATGTAGAAAGTACGAGTGTGTATGAGAGTGTATGAGAGTGTATGCTCTAGGTAATGATGGAAATAGTACTGTGTATGTATGTGTGTGTGTGTGTGGGGGGGGGTCTATGCTGACTCACTGTTATACTGCACTTACTGAGTGAGGCTTCCCTCAGTTCAGAGGCATCCATCCATCCATCCATCCATCCATCCATCCATCCATCCATCCATCCATCCATCCATCCATCCATCCATCCACCTCTCTTCATATTATTTTATCCCTTGTTCTTTCTTCCTCTCTTCTTCTTTCTCTGGGGTCAGTGACTAGTCCACTGCATCTGTAAATGCTATGTGCTTTCTCTCTCTCTCTCTGTATGTCTCTCTCTCTCTCTCTCTCTGTATGTCTCTCTCTCTCTCTCTCTCTCTCTCTCTGTTTTTGTCTCTGTATGTGTCTCTCTCTCTCTCTCTCTCTCTCTCTCTCTCTGTTTATGTCTCTGTATGTGTCTCTCTCTCTCTCTCTCTCTCTCTCTCTCTCTCTCTATATGTATATGTAT
>JAOXYF010000008.1:14972947-14995501 GCA_028565775.1 Sternarchorhynchus goeldii
CTCTCTCTCTCTCTCTCTCTCTCTCTCTCTCTCTCTCTCTCTCACACACACACACACACACACACACACACACACGTACATACATACAGACACATCTTTAGTGTTCTCCATGTGAGTGTACCTTTTAAAACAATCATCCAGAGAGCATCAGCGAAGCCAGGCTCAGATAGCCTGTAAATGTTTTGATGACTATGCTAAAGCACAGTTGCTAGAATGAATTATCTCAGTTTACACTATCCAACAGGATGAGTGGCTCACCCTGTCTCTACTCAGATGCAATGAGTTTGTTTAGCAGCACTCTGATCGTGCTTATATAGACATTATAACCTCACAGTGCCAGTATTAGCATTTGGTGGCATATTGCTTTGGTTTGACATTTATCTTTTGATGATAAATATCTGATATCAAACGTGAGGTGTGTGAAAGCATGAGAGTAATGATAATGAGAAGTGTGAAGTAGGAAATACCTTATTCTTCAGATTATGCATCTTATAAAGTTTAGACCTTAATAAAGTTTTTTTTTTATATTGATTTCACTTGATCAACAAATTGTAAGATATAAAAGTGATAAACTGAAAAAAGGTTTATTTCACAATGTTTACCCCCTCCCTCGCAAAAAACCCCCAAACAAACTAGCTTTTATCATGAACCCTGGATTGACATAAAATTTACACTTACACAATATCATTCTACTTATCACCTTTGGCACACCTGTCCAAAAAACAACAACAGTTCATTGATACAATGGCTGAGAGTTCAGGCAGCCAGCAGATTAATTTAATCTGTCTGGGTGAGCAAGTGAAATGTGCCTGCTGCTACTGTGTCTGGTTCACGGGGGAGGGTCTCTCTTTATGGTCAGTGGAGTAGGATTTGCATCTCATTTGGGTGGCAGACACCTGCTGTCTCCTTCCACTTGTTTATTGTCAAATGTAACACAGATTTTTGGACCCTTCGGGCTGTATATGGATTTGCTATAGTGACAATAGTGAGTGGTTTTCGCAGCATCTGAATAAAAGTGTCAGTGTGAATCTGCTGAAAAGTGTTGCTTTACAAATGTTGTTATTGGTCTTGTAAAAAGTAAGTATTACCCAGGATTCAGCACTGCAGCATTCGACACTAGTCAACTGACAAAATTAGAAGAAAAAAAAAAAAATATTATTTGACTTGGGGTTTATTTAAGCTGTATTAGAGTGAACTAATTAAATGCATATACAAATGCACACACACACACACACACACACACACACACACGGCACTGGCCAGCTGGTGGGAGTGTGTCAGTGGGAGTGCAGCTTTAGCCTCTCCCTCTTGAGCAAGCTGCTCTGGAGATCTCCTCCTGGTCCTCCTCTTCCTGGACTCTGGATCAATGGAGGCCTAATGGACACAAGCTATTGATCTCCTGCCATGGGCCACTCGAATGGCCTGTTAGGAGGGAGAGTGGACAGAAACAAGGGGAAGTGCATTTTTTCTGAAACTGAACTTTTGTTTGTTTGTTCGGGTTTCTGTTCCTTTATGATTTTATGGCGATTTAGGCCATTTTTATGTTGTTTTAATTCATGGATTAATGCAAGGATGTTTGTTTATCACTTTGTGAATGGAGTTATGACATTTTTTTTGCTGACTTTTTTATGTATTTGCCTTTATGTATTTGTGTGTAGGTGTCGAAGCCTGTGGTGAGTCAGGAGGTCACTCAGGGTCTGGGGAACAGGAGGCTCATAAGCTTCTCCCTGTCAGGTGAGATCACTCCTCTCCTCTCCTCTCCTCTCCATTATTCTTTCTCACTCTCTGTATTGGCTTTGTGACAAAGTAGAGATCCCGCTAGCCTGTCAGGAATAGATCTGAGAGTGCCCGTAAGGCAGAACCATCACTGAGGCTTCTTAGTCTGGTGTAACAAGTGGTAACAGGCTGGTAGGTTATGTATTCCTTCCCGGATGCAATGGAAAGAATTGAACATGGTTTCAGGTTGACAAGATTACTGCTTGTGAATCAGCATTTATGGGTGTTGTTTATTGTACCCCATGCCAGTGTCAGTGCACAGTGCACAATGCCAGATCTGGTATATTATACTAATTTTTCCCCTTAAAGAATAAGCACACTTTGCCATTTGATTTGAAATCATATTGATATGCTTTAGAACATATTAGCATGTCTGTCTAATGACACTGATCAAACCAAATCAGTCAAAAGTGAGAGAAAGATTAAATCTGGGATTTGTAGCCAGTTTCTTTTCACTCAATATATTGATTGCTACCTGTCAAAAATGATTTGGAGAAAATGATTGTCCTTGGTCATAGAAAGAAGTGGCACTGCAGTACCTCCAGTACAGGCAGGGGTTCTTGTAAGAGTTTATTTAGGATAGGTTGGTAGTGTTTGTAGGTGTTAATGTTTGTGACTGGGTTAAGCGTTGGATTCCAATCAGCACTTATGGCTCTCATGGTGCCTATGTAGGACTGTGAAGTTTTTGTCTCTGTGAGTCTGGAACTTGATGTTTGAACACATCTCTACCATCTAGGTGTATAAAGACAACAACAATGTATTTTGTCATATAGCACTAGTTAGTTTATGACCCTGGTTATCCTGAGTACATTGTGGATACTTTTATCTTTCCTGTGTCTTCGTCTCTCTCTCTCTCTCTCTCTCTCTCTCTCTCTCTCTCTCTCTCTCTCTCTCTCTCTCCCCAACTGTCAATTTTCTTCTCGCTGAGAAGCTTTTTTGTTCACCCCCTCTCTTCCTCTGTTCCCTATATGATTTAATCTTTTAAAAAAATGGAGTAGTGGAACTCTCCCAAGAAGAGGTCAGATAAAGCTGCAACATCAGCTTCTGGATCAGCTTCTGAGTAGCGCCTCTTCCATTCTGGTGCTACAATATGATACATGAACTTATGCTTCTGATCCTGTCAGCTAATGCATACTGGGGTTTTTTTTTACCTGTAAATGTTTTAACCAGCTTGATCACAAATTTGCATAAGTGAAATGATATAAGGTATATTTTTTTACTTGTCAAATGACATCTTAGAATCCTCTTCTTCTTCATCATCTTCTTCTTAGCACATGGCAATAAAAGCTAATTCTTCCTTTCATTCTAATAATGTCTCTACCCTCTTGTCAGTCACCCCTGCTGATAGAGTAGCCATCTCCTATGTCTCCCAATATTTAATTCATAAGCACTTGTCCTGGAATTAGAGTCTACTTAAGTGTGCTGCTGCATATTTATAGACATCAGCAGATTAGAAAGGAATGACCAGGGTATCATTGCTCCTCTGTGAATCATCAGGCGATTCTTAGCAGTTAAGGTCCCAGGAGGCCGTGTTAGTCCTGACTGATGTTACACAGGCGGTGTCCCTCACAGTGTGATTTTTAAGCAGGAAATTGGCAAATAGGACTTCCATGTAAAAAGGCTGCTAATGTACAGGGAAGCTTTCTACACTCATGTTACAGTGTATTTATGATGGATTTCTTATCTACCGTATGGTGTTAAGATGAGTAATCTGCACCATCCAGTAGTGGAGCACATCTGGTCTGAGCTCATCTATCTGCGTTCCAGTCTCGTTCGCGGAGTACTGAAGGGAATAATTAGCTCCCGTGAGATTTAGCGTTTCTTAGTGAGTCTCCCTCACACACTCCCCTTTATTTCAGTTTGAATATAAAAATTTCTAACCACAGGTGATTGGAAGCGATCTGGGTTGCAGGCACAGTAGTAACGCTGACATGATAGTGGTGCAGAATCAGGCAGTCACAAATCTTGCTGGAGATTTTTCACATCAGTGTCACTGATGGGTTGAGAGTGTGGTCTTTCACACAGGATTATGCAGGAGTCCTGCGATCAGAAATATTGGATGAATGTTTGACATATTTGCATTTTATTGTGTTGGGAAAAGGTGAATATTGAGATCTGGCATATTGATGAAAAGGATTTTCATCACCAGTTTGGGCATAGCAACATGAAAACTGTATGTTACACCTAAATTGTGTTTCCAATAAATAAATGTCCCTTAAAAAGGGGGTGGAGGAGAGCAACTTGTTTTATCATCTTGGTATTTTGATGGATAGAAGAGTATCAAGTGACTTTCTACTTCTGCCTCTCTTTGGTTCAGACATTCAAGCAGTGGGTCTGAAGAAGGGAATGTTCTTCAATCCCGATCCATATTTGAAAATAGCAATTCAGCCAGGAAAGCAAGGCATCTTCCCAGCTCTTCCCCACCATGGCCAAGAAAAGAGGTCTGGCATCATCTGCAACACCATCAACCCTATCTGGAAGAGAGAGGTCAGTCCATCTGATTTCATTGGTCCTCTTTGGTATTATGCAATACAAAACAGAATTCTGTGGGGTTAAATGCAGCCTTTCAAATCACCTTTCATATTTCTGTCGATAACTTGATTTCCCATGTTGTTCGAAGTCAGTCTGACACTGAACTACTCAACGTGTTTGATGGCAAAAGCTGAAACAAGAACTCACTGAGATTCCAGGCAGTGATGGTTCACATGCCTCTGTAGTAATTCATTTATTTGTAGCACATTCAGACTTGATATCAGAGTTCAACTTTGAACGAGAGCATAAAAGGAGGAAGCCTAGGGCGATTGGCACTTTGTTGTTTCTCTGATGTTTTGCCTTTGCTTCTGACATTGAAAATAAAACCACACTAAAGATGCCCAAGAGCCAGTCATTCATCTTTTTTTTCCCTTTTTCCATGTTTTTTTTGGCTCTCCAGGCTGTTGTTAAAGTGGACATTGGGAATGTGGGAACATTTGAGATTATCTTATTATACAAGCAAACATATAATCACATTCTTTAAATTAATGTTTCTCAAAATTATACCTTTTGCTTCCATTATTAATGCATGTGTGGGAACAGGATGTATATATATGTGTTGGGGAGGGGGGTACTTTTATGTACCCCCAAACTTACACCTGAACTGGGTCATTGTAAAATCTAATTAGCTGATGAGTTGTATCAGGTGCAGGGAAAACACTGATGATACTAAGTAGCGTTTAATCTTTTGCTATGGTGTTACACTGTAATGTTTTCTTCAGTAGTATTATCTCCCTTCTACTACTGTCCTCCTACAGTAATTTTCTAGTAACCCTGAGAACCTACCATGACATGTGCAGCACGAGTTGTTATACAGGCATCAGTGCAACTGCAGTGCTAAACACTGGCCCATCTGTCTGTGTGTGCTGCCAACCATGGAGAAAACGTCCACAGCATGGCACATCATCTCAAACTCAAGGCTTCTCTCAGGGTTAATGGTGCCATTATAAGCCTTTATAACTGGAGCCTGATCTGTAACACACAGCTATACCACTTTCTTTTTCATGGTAATTCCATAGTTTCTTGCAGGTGTAATGAAATATTTGACCATATGTATTTTAATTGAAAATTAAGGCACAAACCAAACATGTCTGTACCAAACATCAGTGTATACTAGATCACCTGAGCATGTATTCTCATATCTGTTTTTCTTCTCTCCTTCCTCCATTGGTTTTCATTAGTTTCAGTGCGTGGAATGAGTGGCGGGGTGCCAGTGAAGGCTTGAGGAGTGAGACTGCAGCAAAGCTGCGGCTGTGACGTAGTTAAGAGGGTCTCTGTTACAGTGAGGCTGCTAATCCCATTTCTTTCCTCTTTCTGGAGAGCGAGAAGGCTGAGACTCCACTCCTCCTTGCAGTCACATGCTCCTGCCTCCTGCCCGACTAGCCTCTCTGTGATCGGCAGCGGCAGTGAGTGCAAAGCTGCCCTAACTAAACCCACTAACTAAACATTTTAGCCTCTTTCACATCCATGTGCAAAAAGAGGGAGCAGTCGTCACTCTCAAATGATGCAACTAGGGAAAATGAACACGAGGTTGTTCTCCTGTGCATGAAGAACATTGACTGGCTATCTTGTACAGATCCCTGTTGCCTCATTGTGTCATCATCTGGTTTTCTACCTGGTTGAATAATACATTTAATGGGTTGTGTTACAGTTTGCTACCATGCTTTTTACACCTATACATTTTTAAACAGACTCTGATATGCTCTATTAACACTTAAATCTTAAATTGCTCTGCAGTGTTTCAGCATTTGAGTGCAACATCCTTTTCCGCATATATAACCACTGACAACATGTGTTCTCCATCAAGGGCACCAACAATGTTGTGTCACTCCAATGTTTTTTTTTTTTTTACTTTGCAAAGTTTGCTTTGTAAAGTTTGCTCAGTTCTAGTTTGCATATGTGTGATAAGTGCAGGTCTCAGGTCGTTCACGCATTTGGAGAGGACTGTATCCCCTCAGAATATATGTTAGGTTTTGTCCTGTTAAATGCTAACATTTCCCATACTCAAAGTGGTAACTGCATTTCAGCAGAGCCAAAAGATACAGCTTAACCATGAACTTATTTTTGTGATGTTTGTATTTGAGGATTTATTGAACACCTGGGACACCTAAAATCAAGCCTGAGGACTTGTTCAAGATTTTAAGATTAATAAGATAAGATTTTATTGTGACATGTTTTCTTTATTTCTGTGATATTTACTTATTTTCAGCTAAAAATGGAATTGAGCTTGGAAATAAAAGCAAAAAGCCTGTACTCTGGAGGGTCTCACTATGATCACTATCTCTCCTGGCAGGGAGAGAGAGTGCAGTGATAAATTGCTATGAGTTAGCACATGACCTCTATACTGAATTCAGCTAATATGTTACCCCTCAGAATGTGTTTTACTGTTTCACCCTGACTCACTTCTTCTTTCCAGGCACATTTGTTGCCTGGTCTGGCAATGAGTCTCTAAGGAGATTAAGCATTGCATTCATGTGAATCTTGCTTATAACATTCTGGATTCTGTTTTATTGGAAACAGCATTAGGCTGAATTCTTTCCAAAAAGTTTTAACTCTTCATTTCACTAAATTCTGTTCGGGAACATCAGTAAGAAGGAGTCAGAAGTGCTGTCTCTCAACTAGTTCAAGGCAGTGGACATCTGTACTTGCTAAAGTTCATTAAAAACAAAAAAATAAACACTTTAGAATAAACATGTAAAAATAAACAATTTGAATAATATTAAATAGCAGAAATGAAGATATAAAAAGAGCTTCATGTTGCATCAGCAGTCCGAATGTGTTCTTGTTGCCATGTTTGTTCTTTTTACTCTGACAGATGGTCCACATATCACTATTATCATCTGGTATCTGCTCTGCTGAGTATTTCAGAAACTGCTGATCTGCTGGGATTTTCATGCACACCAGTCTCCAGAGTTTACAGTGAATGGTACAATAAAATAAACAAAAACCACCCAGTGAACAGCAGTACTATGAGTGCAAACACCTTGATGAAACAGGTCGGAGGATTCTATTCAGACTATTTTGAGCAGTCAGTAAGGCTACAGTAACACAAATAACCATTACATACAACCACAGTTTGCTGAAAATGATCTCATAAAACATCAGACCTCGGATGGGCTACAACGGCAGCAGACAACATCAGGTTCCTCTCCTATTATACAACAACGGAAGTCTGAGCCTAAAATGGGAACATTTATCTGACACATGTTGTTTTTGTTGTTTTTTTTTGCTGTAACATGCACTGGAATTTGGTGTAAACAGCAGAAATCAGTGGATCCAACTTGCCTTGTGTCGACAGCTCAGGGTGGTAGTGGTGTAATGGTGTGATGAGTGTTTTCTTGGCACACACTGAGGCCCCTAGTATCAGTGACGCATCACGTGAATGCTACAGTCACACATCTTAGTATTGTTGCTTACCATGTGTTTAATTCATGATCACAATTTACCTTATAATGGTTACTTGCAGCATAGTGTGTCATATGTACATGGACTTGCACATTACTGTCTTTCCGAACCTCTCTATTCATCTGACAGAATAAGGTCCTCTGATTCTGGTTTTCTAACTGTGCACTGGTCTTTTAGTGTTGCTACCTCTGCCCTCTGGACCTCCTTACCCTAATCTGATACACTCTTTCTCAGAACTTTCGTTCTTCCTCTTTTGCTTCTTTTTAGACCCCCCACCCCTTTAATCATAAGGCAGTATATGAAAGGTGCTATATAAGCCAAATGAATTATTAATTATTATTATTATTATTATTATTACAGTTCAGTAGACAGGATCACTACTGCAGTATTCTAGATTGCATTAGCACAAAGCAATGCAGTTGTGAAAGGAAGAGTTCCCATATTACCCATGTGGATAAAGATGACTGAGAATATACAATAAAATAAATAACAGTGCCAGGATCTGAGCACTGCCCTGGCTTTAAAGTTACAGTCAGAACGGAGTATGACAGCCCCAGGGCTAAACCTGGCCTACTTATGCAATGAGGTTGTTCCAAAGTAAAGGAAAACACCATCTAAATTGCAGTTATTTTAATTCAGTAACAGTAACAGTCTCAGTAACAATTAAGAGACTTGCTGTCACTGTCTTGAGCATGATTTTGACTCCTCTGACGTAATCCTGTGATAATGTTCACTGTTGAGGTTTTTCCCAGCAAAACACTGGGTTCTCTATATTGATTTATTTAATGTACACTGTTCTTAAATAAATCAGCTTATTTAGATTCAGGCAACTGTGATATTTTGGGGGACAAATTGAATGCCTTAATTTGGAAAAGCAGTGTATGATTTTCCACTTGTCCTGAGCTAAATTTTTAAAGAGGCAGTAATGTGCAATTAAGAACAAACACTAATGGTTGACCGATATGCTGACTGCTGGATGGTCTTTACCTTCTGCTGCACAAATTCAAATTTTGCCCAGGCTGCATGCAGGGAGTGGATGTGAAGCTCTAAGAAGGATGTGTTATTAATAGAGGAGAAGTTCAGGCTTGTTTCAGTATGGCTTGGCTGATGCATGTGCCCTGCTCAGCTTGCAGGCATTGCTGTTTGGCTTAGTAACTTTAGAACTATGGTCAGAACTTTAGAACTATGGTCAGAACTTTAGAACTATGGTCAGCTACAGGGAAAGAAACAGGACCTTCAGTTCCTGAGCCATGCCAGACTAACAGCAGAACTACAAAGATGGCCTTGTAATCTTGTAATGAGCATTACCACCTTCCTACAGTCATTTTACAGTTTCATTTCCACAAAGAAAATTACCCCTATATACCACATTATCTGAAGAGCTTCCAACCACAACAAGGCCTCTCTGGGATTATTTGGGGTTTTTTACATTCCATTCAGTTGTGAATTCTAAGCACCCAAATTAAAATTGCATTAATCGTGTTGGTGTGTGTGTGTGCATGTGCGTGTGTGTCATCCCTCTGTGCAAGACTCCTAGCACACTATCATTCACGCAATAGCATAAGTAGAAAGAATTGGGATTGTACAACCCCACAGGTAAGAAACTGACCACGCCAGTACATTATGTACATTACGCTATTCTAACTAGACTTACTAGACAGTTATATCAACAAAGTTATATTAACAGCTGTGTGGGAAGGACAAGTGGCATCAGCTTTGTGAATGTATAGGGTAACGCTTACACAAGCTGTTCTCAGGACCAGGACTAGTCTGTCTGCATTGAAAGTAGAGAAATTTTGATCAAGTATATGTTGATGTTTGTAGGCTATCAGTTCATACTTTGTACATTCATAATGTGTGCATAGAAGACCAACATTAACCTGTTTAGAACCCTACCATAGGTGTACATTCTTTGGGGTTTTAATTTAATTACTACTCAACACCATGTAGTAAAATGTTGGAACCCTGTCATCACAACCTGATTCACAAAAATGTTGTAGCACTTCCTGAATTTATCATATTCCAGAAAAATATGTGTAGAAACGTAGTTCTGGGTACTGATACATAGCATTAAAGTTCAGACCATTTTAGTAACTGTGGTAGTTAGTACTGTAATGCTAACTTTATGCATTCTTCTAAGTACTAGGGTCAGGGAAGCCCTCTCCCTGCCATACAGTGCTTTTACGGTCACACGAATGTGCCATCACTAGCACACGAAGCCTCTCTGAACAAATAACTGGAGTGCGTTCAGAGAAGATGCCACACATGGCCAAAATTAACTGAGGATTAGCAGGATTGCTGTTCATCTGTGACTGCCTGCATCTGCAGAGTCATTAGCCCAACGCTGCTCAAATGTCATGATGAACCGTGACGCCTGTGAAGAGCTGAGGAATGGGGATACACTGCATGAAGGCTGGGTCAGTAAAAGTTACAGTCCTGGTGTTGTTTCCCTAACACACATGCTGTTTTGAGGTTGGCACTTAGCGATGTAGCTACTTTGAGGTGTCCTTCCTTTCTGGTGATGAGAGGTGTCCATCGTCCACCACTGACGACCAGTGAGATGTTCCTCACTAAGCTGCCTACCCACATAAACATGTTAGGCCATCAGCAGTAGAAAAAGACTTTTACGAACTCTTTGTTGGCTCTAACCAACCTGGAACAGAATACCTACATGAAGATCCTCTTCGCTGTTGTCCACAACATCTTCAGCACAATCATCTGCAGAGATTCTTTAGCAAACTCAGTATACTCAATATACTCAGAGTTGTGTCAGGCAAGCAACAGACAGCTAAGTACATTTTGTAACTTATTTCTTTGCAGGTAACATCAAAGGTTTCACATAAAATTGAACATATGCCCAGTAGGAATTACAAATGGTTGATTATAACTGACTAATGAATATAATGTGATAGTAAATCTCATGAAACGTAATGCCAATCGGCTATCTCATGAGTGTTTAAATGTCTATATGTTTTGGGGCAGTAGCTCTGTGATAGGAAGGTAGGCAGCATTGTCTGGGACATACACACACTCCAGCAGACCCTTCCTGTTTCTGCCATCTGGCAAATTGTATTGCAGCATCTAGTCCACAGCCAGCCATTTAAGAGCCATTTCTGTTCTATTCTGTTGTGTTCCTTCTAACTTCACATTTAGCTACAACTCACCCCCCCCCTTCCACGCAGAATCTTTATTTGTATGACTTTGTATGACCTGCTAGTTTAATGTTTCAGTATTACCCCTAATCACTTCACTGTTAACTTTTTACTGCGTTGTTTGTGTTGTTTGTGTCAGTATTTTCAACATTGTTTACCTCTTGCTGTTCTGCTTGTCTTGTTGTCTTTAACACTAAAATCAGCGAAAAACTATATAATTTTTACACATGCGTTTTACACATATGCACAAAGAATATGATAATGTGAACCATGATTTTGACTGGAGTATCTGCAATCATACATTTATATGTGTCTGGTCTGTTTTAGACCCCTGTATCGTATTTGGGAAACTGTTCTACATCCAGCATTTGGCTGTGGTGATCAGAGAGAAAAACAGTAGAGCTTCTGTATACTCAGAGTAGAGTATGTCTAGTACATGTCTGGTGCAGCTGGGTGAACAGAGGCTGGATTCTTGATACAGTACATATGATATATTGCACCAGATATTTTTTCCAGATTTGCGCTAAAGACCAATTGCATTGCTTTATTTAACTTCCAAAAAGTTGGCCTTTCTATGTCATCCATGTGTATGTCCTCTCAGCCTCTTTCTTTCTCTCCCTGGCCACAGCGATTTAGCTTCGTCTCCCTGCCAACGGATGTTTTGGAGATCGAGGTGAAAGATAAGTTTGCCAAGAGCAGGCCTATCATCAAACGGTTTCTAGGCAAACTGTCTATCCCCGTGCAGAGACTGCTGGAAAAGTATGCTATTGGGTAGGTCAGACAGATATTCACTCTGAGGGACCCTTGGACTTCTCAGTGCTTTGATATGTGTATGCATATATATATTTGTGTGCGTGTGGGTATCCATGTTTGTGTATGTGTGTGTGTGTTTTTGCGTGCGTATGGTTATTCATGTTTTTGTGGGTGGATGTGTTTTCCTGGTCAGTGACCGTGTGGTGAGCTATGCTCTAGGACGCAGGCTACCGACGGACCATGTCAGTGGGCAGCTGCAGTTCCGATTCGAGATCACATCCTCCATTCATCCAGGTCTGCAGTCTTTTCTTATCTCTATCATGACTTGTCATGACAGAAGATGAGACCAAGTCCTAGGCAAAAATCTTTTAATAAATTAAACTGTATTATAAAATTTTGCATAATTGTAATTCTTTAGTAAATCTGAGGATTATTAATTTTTTGCTCTGAATACAGAGCTTGCTATGCCTTGTACCTGAGCGGCCTTATCTTTCTTGCAGATGATGAGGAAGTATCTGTCACAGTAGAGCCAGCCTGCACAGAGGCCCCTGAGCAACAGGCAGCAGATGAGCAGAACATGGACCCTGCAGCAGCTGCTGAGCCTCCCGCGGAGGATGCGCAGAGCGTGGAGCCAGACCTAGTCGAGCTTCCCGAGGACATCCGCGTGGACGTGGTGGAGGAGATCCCTGCTGGTCCTGCTTCCCCCACCAAGCCCAGCAGCCTGTGCCCTGCAGATGCTGAGTCTGGTCTAGAGGTAGCAGAGGAGACTGGAGAGGAAGAGGTGGTGCCAGAGGAAACAGGGAGCAATGAAGGAGAGGATTTGTCCAACAGAGTTCAGCAGGCTGGAACGGAGCAGCAGAGCCCTGAGGAACCAGCTGAAGAACCAGAAGAGGTGGAGCAGGAAGTGCCAGAGGTGGGGCTGGTGGTTCTAGATGCTCCCGGGGGTGCAGTTGCTGATGAGGTGGCAATAGCAGATGAGGGCAGTGTGGAGGAGGGTGTAGCTATGGAGATGGAAGGGGCTACCAGCCTGGAGCAGACAGATGTGAATAAGGAGGGAGACAGAAGTGCGCTGAAGCGTCTGGCCATGAGGCGGCGGCCGTGCTCGCTGCCCGTGTCTGAGCTTGAGACGGTCATCGCGTCAGCCTGCGCGGAACCTGAGACACCACGCTCTCACTACATCCGCATCCACCACCTGCTGCACAGCCTGCCCACGGCTCAGCAGTGCCCCCAAAGTCAGGACAACGAGGAAGATCTCGCCCCAAAACCCCCGGAGGACAAAGAGGAGGAGGCAGAAGAGGAGGGAGTGTCCGAGGCTCAGTCTCCTTCATTGGTTCTAGAGTGTCCCGGCCCTTGCTGTCGGAGGATCCTACCACGGAGCCTGTCCATTGAGCGGTTGTCTGAGCTCAACCAGCTCCTGGAGGGGGAAAGCCCCTCTCCACCCACCCCGCACCCGGACAGTGATGACGGGGATGCGGACAGTGGCAGGGCCTGCAGGAGGGGTCCCAGGGGGAGCGAGTGTGAACTGTGTGACACCTCCTGTTACAGCACATCCTGTTACAGCACGTCCTGTTACAGCACATCCTGTTACAGCAACTCGGGCTATGAGGGCCGTAACCGCTTCTGCAGTCACACGCGTCTCTCATCCGTGGACAGCACGCGCCTGTCGGAGAGCACCGTCTTCTCCTCACAGGAGGAGGATGAGGAGAACAGTGCTTTCGAATCAGTGCCAGATTCGGTACAGAGCCCTGAGATGAGGGAGTCGGGAGATGGCTCAGCCCATTGGAGCGAAGACCAGAGGGAGGCGGATCAGCGGGCAGGAGAGAGGGGTGAGGGATCTCCAGCACCTGGAATCAGTGTCAGGTCATCAGGTGAGAAAGGGACACCAACCACAGGATCCTTACTTATATGAAAATCGCTCACATGGTTGAAGAGTATTAGAGGACCAGCCACTGGCATTTCCACAGTTCATTAGTTGTATTTATCTACTCAGACCATCAACCATCTACCAATAATAATTTACAGCTGGCCTGATATATACTCTCCATCTCTCTACAGTAAGATATAAGCACCAGTGCCTATTCAAAAGGGAAATACATGTACAACACAGGGCATTGTTTGGCCTGAGCTGATTAGAATGAGATGTTGAATAACTCAGAGGCTAGTTTAAAGTTAAAGCAGTGAAGTACATGGCACATGACTATTAACATTTTCCAGTTAGATTTTATATATGTACATTTTTCTGATGCTGATTTCATAGAATCTAAATTAAATCTTAAACCTGTAATATATGACGGATAAAGAATTGTTTACATCTGACAAAATCTCTCTTGAAAGCCTTTCCTCTCTTATGTTTCTGAGTTCACTTCAAACTGGCCTTCACTTCAATTAAAAATGCCACAAATGTCACTTTGAGCTGTCACCAAGGTAGCCAGCAAATTATTTAGAACTATTTCTGTGAAGCTGACACATTAATACAAATTTCCTAAAAAGGAAACTGTAGTCTTAGCACTTTAATTGGCAGAATGTACCTTACGTAAGGGTAAGGATAGGTCTCTTTGTAAGGGAGAGGCATTGTGGAGTACATCCTGAAGGATCATCAGTTCTTGACAAAGCATGAATATGACAGGCCAGCTACAAAGATTTCTGGCTGTCCAGCCTCTTTTTCCTGGTGTCCTTTATCTTGGCTGAAATGACTGGGAGTTAGCTGCAGATGTCTTGGTTTGGCATTTTTTCAATGATACAAACTCTCCTTGAAGATATGAATCATTCCATGATCAAACTGGTTTGAGCCAGACAGGAGACCTCTGGAAGTATTCCTACAAGGACACGTGACTTTTCTGCACATTATACTTGGGGCACCATGCAGAAACCATATTTAAATAAAGCATAAGTTCAGAGAAGCTGAAGTCATTACCTTCCATTGCTGTTTTCCATCACCTCTGTAGGCTCTAACCATTTGCCATGCAGTCACCATGCAGTCAATCAGCTTCCTGCTTTGCGACCCAACCCCCACCATTATCCAAGTGTTGATGAACAGTTGCCGTCAAGTAAGCTTTCCTCTGAGCTTCCATATACCCTTTCTCCTTTATGGTTCAGCTTGCGTGTCTGTATGTGTCTGTGTTTGCATATGTTAGATGTTTCTTTTGGTGGGTGCATGTGGTCAAGACTATCAAACTCCACCGACTTATGGTCATTCGTCTCATGCCATATGTATGTCATCCTTGCATCCCAGTTCATATTAAAAATGTATTAACTTTATTAGCTCTGTTTTGCAAGGCCATAAAGCCACTTCGGTCCCAATGACATTTAAAGTGTTATGGTCAAATCCCCTGGTCCGCTCCATTTAGAAAACGGAACTGAGTTTGAGTAGATTGTCCTTCACTCTCATTTGTTTTGCTCGTTGTGATGGATTAGCAGGCAAAATGAGCACAACTTTATCAAACTGAATATGTTGTTTTCTGTCACATACAGTGTAAGGCTTATGACGGGACTCTCTAGGGCTCTTGACACTCCTGAGGAACACTCAAGCTGCTCCCTCTGGGAACTGGCCGTAGTCTGAGATGATTTCTCACATCTGGAACCCTCTACGTTGTTTCCATAGCGACAAACTATTAAGAGGCAGAGTATGCATAGAGGGCTGTATTTATAGATGTCATGGCATACGTGCAACATTATGGCTGCTATCTATTGACTGGATTTGAAATCCTTTCAAGTCTTCCTTGTGCCTCCAGTGAAAAAAGGTCATACCCAACACTTGGTTATATCACTCAGCAATGCTGATTATTATGGTGTGATTAGTAATCTGTCAGGATTATACTTGAACCACATGGACCAAACAAACATTTTACATTCATCCCCGCCCCCAAGTGCCTTTCTGACTTTAGCAACACCAACTCCTGATAACAAATCTCTCTTGTACAGTATAAAGACTTAATATGTCCTGTCTGTAGTGATCTTCAGTAAATTAACCCCTGCCTGTCTAAAATGAGAGATCTGTTTCTCTCAAAAATCCTCTTATTTTGCAGATCTGCCTTCAGGGTTGCAGTTCATTGAACACTGATTCTTAGTGCAATAAAATACTGGCGAGAGCACTGCTGAGCTTCAGTTTTTCCCGTAAAATGGGCACATGTTCAATAAGCTAAAAATAGCCTTGAAAACCCTCCCCAGCAGGGAGCTTTAGGAGGGAGCTGTGTCAGCCACACACACACACACACACACACACACACACACACACACACACTACGCTGAGTCCAGCATTTACCTTCCTCTTACCTGCGTATTATAACCATTTTGTAAAGTAAATGATCATAAACAATAACAATCTCAAGGGATCTCAGAAACCCTTTTTGGGTTTTCATATGTTCATATGATTAATATGGTATAAAGGTCACAATAATTTTTTAAGCATGTCATAGAAATTATATATACTGTGTATACTTCAGGACACTTTTACAAAATTTGTCTCAAATCACATGATGGAGGGGAACAGAGGCCATAAAACTGCCTTCCTTTATTATGTGTCTGCTTTATCATGCCCTTACTGCATCACCTAGCCTATATCAGTGCTTATTCTGAATGCTTTCTTGCATAACCTAGTCTATCCTCATTGTTTATCCTGAATGCTTTCATCCATCACCTAGCCTATTCTCAGTGTTTATCCTGAATGCTTTCCTGATCCAGCTAGCCTGTCTCCAGGGCCTTTCCAGAAAGCTTTTCTTCATCAGTTATCCTAACACCAGTGTTTATCCAGGATGCTTTCCCAAATCAGCTAGCCTATCCACAGTATTCAGACCTCCCTGTAAGCAAACGTACAGTTCAGATGCTCTCGGCGAGACCCAAAACTCCCACAGTGCTCTGGACCACAGTCAGAAAGAAGAGACGGAAAGAGAGAGGAAGAGGAATAGCGTGAGAGTCAGAGAAATGGAGAGGAAACCAGACAGCAAGCTGCAGACAGGCAGAGATGGAACAGGAGAGAGAGACGGAGAGAGAGACAGAGATACAGAGAGAGAGACAGAGACACAGAGAGAGGACCAATGTAAAAGGTGACTGATATGGAACAGAGGAGTAGAGAAAAGAAATAGGAAGCAGATGTGTCATCAACTTCAAGCCAATGTGACCTGCCTTTGCTGCATCTCCCCTGTTCCTCTGAGACCAGCACTGCATTTGTACTCAGTCAGTTTGTCTTTTACCACACTCTCACTCACAAGCCCCAACTGTCCATAAAAAGGCTGACCCTCAAAATAAATAAAGTGGGCTGTTTCAGAAGCTTAACTCAGTTAAAATCATGAGACAGTGCAGCACAACACTACATTATGTTGGTTAGTCAGGCAGGCGCATGGAGAGTTGAACCGTGGTCAGTAGAAGCTTGGAGATTTACAAGAATATGACAGATAGTATCAATTCCTGAATTTATTTCTGCTGTCTGACCTCTATATAGTACTCGTCCTGGATCAGTCTGGGCCCTTGATGTCTGTGCATTCAGCACATAACATAGTTTGGGAAACTGATCTGAGGAAGAGCTGCAGTCACTGCTTCATAGGCCGCTCCTGTTCAAACACACTCATAAAGCAGCTGACAGTGTGGTGAAGTGTTGGGCTGGGCTCACTAGATTAATGAGAGCCTGCACACTCTCTCCAGTGTGTTCCGGCACGGCGCAGAAAATGCTGCTCATCACTATTTACAACCCTGCCTCTGCCAGAATGTGCAGCAGTGAGTGTGTGTGTGTGTGTGTGAGTTTGCAAACATAGAAAAATGTCAGAAAAAGGCAGCCTGTGAGGTCCCTTTTTGTCACTTAGAAACCAAACTTTTTTCTGAGTTTGATGTGTAGATGTATGATTCAATTGAATGATGTAATATTTAAATGAACACATATGTATATTTATAGCATATTTATGTCTTTAATTTTGTATGTATAACAATGAATGTATGATTGCTATCATGCGATGTTTACCTGTTTATGATAAAGATGTGATTGTGAGCAAATGTGAATGTGTGTATGTGATGAATGTATATTTGTTTGAAATTGTGTGTTAACCCTATTCTCCTTCTCTCTCATTCCATGTGGTCAGACTGGGAGGCGAGGATAGACAGTCATGGGCGTGTGTTTTATGTGGATCACGTGAATCGCACCACCACCTGGCAAAGACCCATCCATGCAGCAAAGTACCCTGGGATACACCGATCTAACTCCATCCAGCAGATGGAGCAACTCAACAGGAGGTACTGCTGCCCAAACTGAAGTATGGAGAGTTTATAAATTATTTATAGTATAATATATATTAGGTGGTTTTGGTTCATACAGAGATATATGGTAAGAATTAATTATTCACACTTTCATGCATAAGATATTGTGGAAAAATGAATGAATGAATGATTGAACATTCAATATATATAGCACCTTTCTTAACACTCAAGGACACTTTACAGTACACACACAACTTCCAGACACACACTGGTGTATCTCACTCTGTAATACTATACATTATGTCAAATTAGTACCTAATACATTTAGAACTACACAGAAATATTCACATATGTAATTCTGAATTATAATATCCTGTGTAATATAATGTATATAAGGCTTTAGCTGATATGGCACAAATATTTTGACTGTAAAACATCAATATCAACATACCTGACTTATTAGATGGGGACGTAAAAGGATTCTATAAAGATGCGGTAGATTTGCATGATATGGTGCCATCTAGAGGATGTAGCTGTAAGTGCACAATTTATGTATCAGTTGCTTTTCAGAGGCTTCCTTATTCCAAATGATCCTCGATTTCTCTTCATGACAGACTGTAGGAATCTGCTTATCTAAAAGCCTAGGCCTTTATGACATCTAATTTCAAATTCTATCGATAAGCCATTTCTACAGTGCTTCAGCTAAATTGCTTGATGCTGAAACGTCCATAGTGCTTGTGAATAGAGGAGACATTAGAGAAAATATTGAAAAGCTTTTAAATGGATTTGCTGCTCAGCGATGCTGCCTCATGTCATGTGTTCTGCGGAGAGTGAATTGTGAGGGCCAGCTTTGAGACTGCTGAGCTTCCAGAAGCCTGTCACCACTGTTAGCTCCTGCATGTGTGAGCGTGTGTCTGTGTTCTCTTGTTCTTTGTCATGTGTGTAGACTACAGTCACACGCAGAGGACAGTATATTCCTCAGTGCTCTCTCTGCGTCCATAGAGACTGAGACAGAATTCCTGCACCAGGGCCCAAAACATTCCCGTTTCATCTGCTGTTACTCACAATGTTTATTCCCTTTATTGTTAGACCTGTTCATAACATTACAGCTGACCAGACTGTAATAATGGGAGGCATTTCACAGGAACTAGCATATATATTCTGGAACTGAATGTAGAAAAAATACAGAAAGTCTTTTTGTCTAATCGCATGTACATACAAACAGCACAAATGCATGGCTCTGAATGTGAGGTTCAGCTTTTATGTTCTGAACACGGCGTGTGTTCGATGCTCCAGCATGACTGGCCATTGTACAGATCCTGTAGCAGTGTAGAAGATACAGTATCGGCTTCCCTGTGCTCCCATGGTCAGGTATCAGAACATCCAGAGGACCATGGCCAGTGAGGAGGAGCAGGCAGGCCAGAGACCAGAGGGCAACGGCACCACACAGGGCGAGAGCAGCCTCACGCCTCAGTCTGCTGGTATCACTGGACGATTCTCTATTCAAGCATTATGCTGTTCCACACTGAATTCTTCCAAGCTGATGTTCTGGCTAAATATTATGTTTAATTTTTTTAAAGTCTGATTTTGAAATGGCTGCTCTTTTATTTAAGACATACAACATAAAGCAAACATAAAGCAAATATTGTATTAGTTATTGTGATGTATCTATTGAAGTAATTTTATTCTACAAACTTTCTCTCAAGTTAATCATGACCCTGATGATTTTTCCTATTTTATTTATTGTATATGATAGTGAAATATCCTACCTATATTTCTTCTATCAGCCTACAAACTCATGGAACTATAAAGTCAGCATGTTCTTCTTTTCCATTCAGATGATTTAGGTCCTGTGTCTTTATGCCAGTGTGTTGTTGTTGTTCAGATCTGCGTAGAGAAGCCCCGTCCTCCTCCTCTTCACCAGGCAGCAATCAGAAGGTAACACAGCTGCTTCAGTGCCCAGCAGTCAAGTTTGTCACCCACCCAGAATTCTTCACCATCCTCCACGCCAGCTATGTAAGTAACAGGGCAACAGCTGGTCCAAGGTGTGATAAGCTTTGTTTTCTTCTGTTTCTTCAGGGAGTAACTATGGAGACGTGTGTCGGCCATGCATGGTTCTACGCAGACGGCACTAGTGTGCATTCTTGAGGCAAAAACTGATTCTGATTGATGATGTATTTATAGAGGATCTTTTCTATTGATTAGTAGAGCACTCCTGAGGTGGCATTTAGAAAGAGAGTGCACATTAACTGACTGTTGAAAGAGAGGCCTAAATTAGAATGTGTGAATGTATATTTGTTTGAAATTGTGTGTTTCCCTAATGTCCTAAAGTTTATATTTATATATATATGGTGTATGTGTAGAGAGAGAGGACTTTATTTAGTTTTATCTGAGTTGAATGAGTTTGTGTCCAGTTGTTTGTACTTTTGAATACAAAGCTGTATTGTTATTTAGTGTTATGCATCTCCTGAGTACAGTGTGATAACCTTTGGTCTACACGTGATAGCAACATACTGTTACTGTCAGTGCGATTGTAGTGATATATTAGCCAAGCCATAAGGTCATGAAACTACACAATGCCTCTTTGTTTACTGAATTGTCATCTCGCGTTCATTGTGTAACTCTCCACCTTACAATATTTAGCCTGCACTTACACAGTGTATATACACAAACGCACAGCACCAAGCCATGCACATACACACATGACACGCTGTCACATTCACAACTTGCTGTGTTTTATTTGCAGGGAGCCTACCAGATGTTTACCAGTAGTACCTGCCTAAAGCACATGATTCTGAAAATCCGACGAGACGCACGCAACTTCGAGCGCTACCAGCATAACCGTGACCTTGTAACATTCCTCAACAAGTTCGCAGACACCCAGTTAGAGCTCCCCAGGGGCTGGGAGATCAAAACAGACCCACAGGGCAAGGTGAGCCCACCCACGAAGTCAAACATGCATCTGACAGCCTCCAGAACCATAAAACTTGGATATACTCAGAAAGACTGAAAATCATATAAAGAAATGAACAAAACTAACTTTCCACTCACTGAATGTCTCCTGCAGTATATGAGCATATGTCTTGAAATATGCAAAACTACATTTGATTTTTCTGTGCTTTTTGCTTTTCTAGTCTTTCTTTGTGGACCACAACAGTCGAGCCACCACTTTCATTGACCCCAGAATTCCCTTCCAGAATGGGCAGCTGCCTAATCACCTCACACACAGACAACACCTTCATAGACTGCGCAGTTATAGTGCAGGAGAGGTGGATGCACACACACACACACACCAGCTCACATACACACCTACATACCCATCCCCTCACCCACATACTGAAGCATGTGTTTGTCTTTGTGTTTATGTGTTTTTTTCATGCAGGCATCTGATGTGTCTCGTAACAGAAGCTCCTGTCTCAGGTCTGGGGTCGGTCTGGTGTCAACCATCAGGAGCTCAACCAATCAGCATGAATCTGTGCCCTTAGGTTAGCCTTCACTTCACACACCTGCACTTGCAAACGAACACTTTCACCTTCTTAATTCATGGTCTTTAAAAACATGGAGAAATGTTCTTTTTTTATTTATGACATTATTTATGGCAATTTTACAGTATGTTATATTTCACACTGGAATATAAATTAAATTTTTCCATAACTAAAAATTGTGTTTACAAAAAGTCCAGAGTAAAGCATGTGAAGTACATTTGATATTGAATGTAGTGAATTTGCTAGTTATTACACACAGGCTCCTCCTTCTAAATGAAGAAAACGGATTGAACCTAAGAGTTGCCCTTTACCCACTAGACTAAGGGCTGTAGCATGTTGATCTATTTTTCAGAGGTGCTGTGTCAGTGATCTCTGTAGTTAAGGGCTTATTGATTCAGGTATTAGCTCCCTCAACCAAATATTTCAGCCACTGAATGACTTCAAGTGACTCTTTTTATCTTGAATGTTCGTAGAATATTGACAAGAAACCATTTCACCGATACTGGATTTCTTGATGGCTATAAGAATAATCACACCTCAATGGAACAACTCTGGCTGTGTATCAGTACTGCAATCTGAAATAACGTCTTATTTGGTGACCGATATCTCTGATGAATATCACTGAGGTCCAGTTCATCAGACAGATTTATATTAAAAGTTATTCCCAAGTCTGTCAAGTAGCAGCTTTTCATTATAAATTACAACTTGGCAAAATTCCATAAGAATTAAATGTGAATGTTATCTATTGGTAATGGGTGCTTATAGCTGTTTGTGTCCTGTAGTAGTTGAGTAAAACCACTGCTAACAAGTCATTTGACCACATCGAGTCAGTGGTATATTTCTGTCCAGCAAATCAACTCTTCCACATTACTCAGACATTTGCTCTTGCCTGTTCAATAATTCTTCTTTTCCTTATTCTTCAGCATACAATGAAAAGATTGTGGCATTTCTCCGCCAGCCGAACATCCTGGATATGATGCAAGAGAGACAGCCTAGTTTAGCCCGCAACCACACACTCAGGTGAGGATGACTGTGGTAGAACATACAACCACACACTTGGGTGAGGATGACTGTGGTAGAACATACAACCACACACTCAGGTGAGGATGACTGTGGTAAAACATACAACCACACACTCGGGTGAGGATGACTGTGGTAAAACATACAACCACACACTCGGGTGAGGATGATTGTGGTAAAACATACAACCACACACTCGGGTGAGGATGACTGTGGTAAAACATACAACCACACACTCGGGTGAGGAT
>JAOXYF010000008.1:14995709-15023642 GCA_028565775.1 Sternarchorhynchus goeldii
ACACTCGGGTGAAGATGACTGTGGTAGAACATACAACCACACACTCGGGTGAGGATGACTGTGGTAGAACATACAACAGCTTGTTTGAACAACACTCAGATGAGGATGACTGTGGAACATACAATCTGACAATGTGTTCATTAAGAATTTACAAAGATCTATTTATAAGAATAGAATGAACAAGTATTTTTGGACTCTTACAGAAATTTTAAAGATGAAAATATCAGCTTTGAGAAGCACTTATATTTGAAACAGTAAAAGACAATATTAACCACTATATGGTCCTGTTAGCCTTTTTATGAATCCATAGGAGGCCTCATCATGGTTCAGTTCAGTTTTCGACTCTTTTGCCACCTACATAGCAGTGCAATGCATGTCAGTGTGTAGGGAATTAATGGCTGATGGGTGACTGTCATCAAAGCTATGTAGTCAGCAATAAACACCATGATAAGAACAAAGTTTGTATGCTGAGTCAGCAATTTCTGCTGACAGTATATAGTTACATGAGCATTAAGATGGATCCCTATCTCATGCACGTGCACTCCTGTTAGCTGTCTAAAAGCATTGGTAAACACAGGCTATTACAGCTCCATTCAGCAAAGTGAAGTGCATTACCAGTATTAAAAGCAATTAACGATCCACTAGCTTTTCACAGCCAATCAAGAAAAAGAAAAAAAAAACGAAAAAGAGAGTTGAGCACTAAATGCCTTTTAAATTTAAATGTCATTTAAATACCCTATATGAGCACCCCACATTTCATTGTTGCAGGGAGAAGATCCATTACATCCGGACAGAGGGACCTCAAGGAGTACAGAAGCTGTCATGTGATGCAGACCTGGTTATGCTGTTAAGGTGTGTTTACTACCCTTCCCTGGTAATCCAGAGCACATGGTGGGAGTTCATTCTATGCAATATTGCAACGGTTCTTTAAACAAATACATAACTGAATAATTGAATGTTTGTGGGCTGAAGCTGTAATAAAGTCATTTGTAAGTGAGGATCCTGTGTTGAGCTTTTTATGAACCAGGTCTAGAGAGAAATGCCCTGCTGGTGCAGATTCCCAGCCTCAGGGAGCCTCCGGTTCAGCTTTGCCTTCTCTCTCTCCACTGTAGCTTGTTTGAAGAGGAGATCATGTCATACATTCCCACTCACTTCTTCCATCCTGGCCTCAGCTTCTCCCCTCGGTGTTCTCCTGGATCGTCACCCCAGAACTCACCAGGTGTGTGCACGTGCCCCTGTGTGTTGGAGTGAGTGCATGTGTCCATGAGGTGGGATATCATCTGTAGGTCAGGTTCTTTCAGACTATTACACATTTTGGAATTGTTAAAAATTAGTTTTAGTCATAGAGTATCCGTATAAATATAAATGTCTATGGTCTTGCGCAATGCTTTTGCAAAGAATAAACTTAAAATTACATGTTTACTAGCTATACCTGACAAACACTAAATTCTTAATTACACGGAAGGTGAATGATTCTGGCTCCCAAACTCAGTGATTTCACATTCTTTCCTTCATGATTACTGGCCAAGACTCACAGTGATTGGTGTCCTCTGATTGCACTTTTACACTGTTATTATTTTAATCTCAGGTCTTCCACACATTTTTCGCCACCATCCTGACTCTGTTTCTAATTTAGAAATAACTTGGAAATATCAGCAAATCTGTCATGCATAGTCATGCATTATAAATGACAAGAAATCTTAAAGATGGTAATCTGTTTTAAAATATTTTCACTATTCTCTCCATGTCTTTTTCTCTCTTGCAAACACACATGCACACACACACACACACACACACACACACACACATACATACACACACACAT
The DNA here is from genome assembly GCA_028565775.1 of Sternarchorhynchus goeldii. Classification (NCBI taxonomy): domain Eukaryota; kingdom Metazoa; phylum Chordata; class Actinopteri; order Gymnotiformes; family Apteronotidae; genus Sternarchorhynchus; species Sternarchorhynchus goeldii. The sequence continues at coordinate 14,997,535 of JAOXYF010000008.1, forward strand.
ACACAGTCCACTGCAGTATTATGCCAGGCACACTGTACTGTTTGCTGTGCATAGGCAACAACTGACACACTTTCCTTTTGAAGCTAATTTGCTAGACACTATTGGTGTGGAGCTTGCACACCACTTTCAACACAGAAGTGCAATTTACATCTATAGCATCCTGCTGTGCCCTAAGTTCTCCAGCGTTAGTGGAATGAGTGGGTACAGCATGCCTCCTGGAGGGGGGTCTGATGGATACAGGCTGGGGATTTCATATGCCTGTGTTCAAATGGAATGAAACCACAGCTTAGTGGGAGTAGTTTTGTCCATTTAAAATGCTAGTACTGAAGAAATAATTCTTTGCATATTTTAGTATGTTGTTAGCAAGTACAATAAATATTTTATTGCTGTAAATAATTTGGAGATTTATCCTTATAAATGTGTGTGTGACTTGACAGGTCCCCAGAGAGCCCGAGCTCCTGCTCCATACCGCAGAGACTTTGAAGCCAAGCTGCGTAATTTTTACAGGAAGCTTGAAGCCAAGGGCTATGGCCAGGGTCCAGGGAAAATCAAGTGAGCGTGTGTTTGCACAGCAGGCCTGGTGTACTCTTTACTATCAAAAACAGAGCGTATTGCAACAGTAGTTCACTAATGTCAATTCATGCTAAAGGCTGATCATCAGGAGAGATCATTTGCTGGAAGGCACCTTTAACCAGGTGATGGCCTACTCTCGCAAGGAGCTTCAGAGAAACAAGCTGTACATCACCTTTGTGGGAGAGGAGGGGTATGTCCACCTTCTGACTTTAACTCTCATGTGATGTTGTTTTGTCATCTGTTATATGACCTTTGAACTTTTCTGTTACATGTAAAATAGTCACATATTAATATTACACTGATTATATAATTTAACTATTCGATTGAAAAGAAAAAAAAATAATATCTCATATAATTCATAAATTAGCCTAATCATAAAAAAAATTGCTAACCTTCTTAATACACATGCTTTTATTCTTGCACTTTTATTTGGCGTAGTGCTATTAGCTTGCTTTCTGTAACTCTGTTGCTTCTGTGCTTGTGCAGTCTGGACTACAGTGGTCCTTCGCGCGAGTTCTTCTTCCTGCTATCTCAGGAGCTCTTTAACCCTTACTATGGCCTGTTTGAGTACTCAGCCAACGACACCTACACTGTTCAGATTAGCCCTTTGTCTGCCTTCGTAGAGAACCATTTAGAATGGTGAGTTCTTTCATCTATCTATCTATCTATCTATCTATCTATCTATCTGTCTGTCTGTCTGTCTGTCTGTCTGTCTGTCTGTCTGTCTGTCATGCACACAGACACATAGCTCTCTCTTTTATGATTCCTGCTAATGAAACACTACACTATCATAACTATGCAAAGAATGTCAGACCATTTCGTTTTGGGTTCCTTATTTAAGCATTTTGACTGACATTTAAAATGTCGTTTCTGTTGAGAAAATTACAGGGATTTTGAAGGGACAGGGAAAGCAAAAAGGCTTTACTTCTTTAGATTTTTTTCTAAGCTTAACAGGGTGGATATTCTGATCCCAAAAGCGCCCTCTCTCGTTTTGCACAGATTAATAGGGGGGGACAAATAGACACATTGACTAGACATAATCAGAAATCAGAAAAGCCTTTATGTGGATGACTTTAACATGGAGGACATGAATCCCAAGAAGATCAACAGACTGTGCCAATGGCAGTAAATATACAAGTCATATAACACCCACATTATTAGAAACCTCTTCCTTGTATCTACAGTGGCAGGGCACTTTATTAAGTTCCCTCATCTTAAAGGTACATTTTTAAGTGGGCAGTTACAGACTCTTGCCTATCTCCTCTCATGCATAATTTCCCAGCCACCAGCATTAACAATGCATTATTAACACTGACATGGCAGAGGTTGGTACAAGTTAGGCCAGGGTCCAGGACCATGTTGGTTTCTCAACTCAGGCAAGAAGTGTCTCAATAGTATTCAGTGGTCCTGTAGTCCAAAATTTACCAATAATAACGGGCCAGAGGACCAGGCAACATAAACTGTGAATGGCATCTGAAGAGTTTCTAGTAAAGCAGCAGATATGTATATAGAAGTGATGTAAAGCTCATCACTAATGCTGTATGCGCTATGCCTGCAGGTTCCGGTTCAGTGGGCGGATCCTGGGTTTGGCACTGATCCATCAGTACCTGCTGGACGCTTTCTTCACACGGCCATTCTACAAGGCCCTTCTCCGACTGTAAGCCTTACCTTTGATTCTCTGAACACAGAAGAAACCAAATATTTGACTAAATCACACTTTCAAATTATCAGCTTGAGCTTTGGTTCAATCTACAGATAAAATTAAACTTTATAAAAACCTTTTAATAACATTTGTAAACATTAATGCACAAAATCTCATGCAGTGGGTCTTACCAGTCTAAATTTTCATCTGCAAATGAAAATCTTATCAATTTAACTCAGTTTCTACGATTGCTTGCTTTGTATATAATTACTGATGCTCTATTGTTTCGCTCTATAGCAGATTCCAATATGGGGTCTGTGCCCAGTCATTAGTAATTGTATAAGCTTGCATGTGTGTTTTATCTTATGCAGAGCAACTGATCTGAGTGATTTAGAGTATCTGGATGAGGAGTTTCACCAGAGTCTTCAGTGGATGAAGGACAATGACATCACAGAAATCCTGGACCTAACGTTCACTGTAAACGAGGAGGTATTTGGACAGGTAATGCATGCCTAGACCTCTTCCTGATATTAGTACATCTACTACATCTACTCAGCACAAACAAGAGCGTTCTGTGCATTCAAAGTTGTTGTCTAACTTTGGTCAGGTAACAGAGAGAGAGCTGAAGGCGGGAGGATCGAACATCCAGGTGACAGAGAAGAACAAGAAGGAGTACATTGAACGAATGGTCAAGTGGCGGGTGGAGAGAGGCGTGGTGCAACAGACAGAAGCATTGGTTCGAGGTTTCTTCGAGGTGTGCAAGAACATTGTAGCACATTCAGGCAGTTCTGACTGAACTTTTTGAGTGTTATTGGTATTGTACAACCTGCACATTGCTTTTTTGGCTATTAGGCCATTTAGCTAGGTCCGTTTTTCAAGATTAGTAAATAAAATAATAAAAATTCAGTGGATTTAATTATTCCCTATTGCCAGTCAGAGGTTCGAAAAATCAACCCAAAAGCATCCTGAATTCATTCAACTGATTTTCTGTTATTTGTATTAGCAAATTGTAGTCCAGAGGCCCAGTCAGTATCTACGAGGCCAAGGACCAATTTGAAGTATCATTCAATAATAATGATCCATGACTGAATACCATATGCAATACTGAAACATCTTCTAACATGAATGAATATCTAAAGGTATCCTATGTCAGCATGTGCAGTAATCATTGCACTGACTGTATTTCTGTTCAGGTTGTAGATTCACGTCTGGTGTCAGTTTTTGATGCTCGGGAACTGGAGCTAGTCATTGCAGGGACAGCAGAAATTGATCTGAATGACTGGAGGTCCAACACTGAATACAGAGGCGGTAAGAATATAATGCTTCAGTGAGCTTTAGTGGCCCAGAAGTCAGAAAGCTGTCTAAGCCTGATCTGGCTGTTATATTCCATATTCCCTTGAGTTAGTCAGTTCACCTCCTGTTGCTCCAGGGGAAGCCTTCCTGCTGGTGGTTAATGTGACTCACTTGGGGCACAAGTGTCTTTTGAATGACATATTCATAGGAAAAATGTAAGCATTAAAAATACAGAAGCAGGTCTGTCAGAAACAAGTAAAATTGGTATTTAGCCTGGTGGAAATGAATCTTGGACTCATTTCTCCTCTAAAATTACAGCTGGAGTAAATGACTTTCCATGCTACAAATATCTATAAAAGTCTATAAATCATTAACCTCTTTGTGACTGCCAGGACACTCATCTGGGTCTCATTACAGCCTAAGCTTTTAATTGCTTAGACTAATCATCTGCTCCATTTGAACTGTTTGACCCTCCTTTCCTCAAGACCTTTGCTATAATTCACTCTGGAAGACCTGTAGAGTCCACCAGCCCCTTTTCCCACCTCTGAAGCCAAAATAAAGAGGCTTTGTCTCTTTCTCGTAGTTCAGCACCACCAAATTTGATGTTGGAAGCAAAGCATACAGCTTAAAAAGCCTTATATACCTCTGTGGCTTGGCCGTTCCGTGGTCCTGAAATGACCTCACTCTTTACTGTGGAATGACCTCACTCTTTACTGTGACATGTCTGTTAATTTTTCAGTCACAGTTTATGGACCGTTTAGGTGTCACATTTCAACCATGCTTACAGAAGCGGTGGGCCTTTGATTTACATGTGCTGTTGATGTTGATAGAATGAACTACATTACCTCCTGACTTTTCTTCTCTTCTTTTCTCTTCTCTTCTCTCCTCTCCTATTTTTTCCTCTTTTCTTCTCTTCTCTTCTCTTCTCTTCTCTTCTCTTCTCTTCTCTTACGCACCATCTCCACACAGGCTTCCATGATGGACACATTGTGATCAGATGGTTCTGGGGGGCAGTAGAGCACTTTAATAATGAACAGAAGCTGCGGCTCCTACAGTTTGTGACAGGCACGTCCAGTGTGCCCTACGAGGGCTTCGCTGCCCTGCGTGGGAGCAACGGCCCACGGCACTTCTGCATCGAGAAGTGGGGAAAGGTCACCTCTTTACCCAGGTGTGATAAACAACATGTCTCAGTCAATGCACAAAATGCTCTCCTGAGCCACTTTTGAACTTTTTGAAAACATTTACTAAAGCCTAGTATCTGTGCTTGTCTCTCACTCTAGACAATCAGAGCTAGGGTCAGGGGGAGGGAGTCTATTGGGAAACTGTTTCTGAAGGATGTTTTATTGACATGAATGTCATGAAGTCAGTCCCTGGGGAAATGCTCAAAATGACATGTGGTACTTCTCTGATCCCTTTTACAATGTTTATCCATGTCCATGTGTCATATGACAGCAGGATGTATTATAAATCAACTTTTCCAACTTCTCACACTTAAAAATAGCTATATAGAGCTCTTAGCCAAGAGACCTTTGGTTTGATACTGTGTGTGACTCATTCCGACACACTATCACATGTCCTGTTCAGCTGCCGGACAGTGTTAACTCAAAGCATGGTCACTGAATGTCTCCTCTTTCTTCACTTACAGTAGTTAAATGGCTTTAAGACGTCTCTAATGTCAGATGCCCTCAACAAGTGAGATTAACTCACTGACATTTCAGGATCATAGCTTTTGCTACTCTTAAGTGACTTTTCAAATGTCCTGGATGGATTTGAATTAAACTTAAGCAGAATTCTGACTTGCATTTTATAGCTGTATCTCACAGATTATTTTGGAACAAATACTAAATAAATATAATTTTGTCTTGTATGATGTTAAATGTGTTACTCCACTTTTACTCCTGTTTCTTTCAGAACTTGAGTGGGTTGTACTAGACTAAGTGGAGTAGACTAAATATTCTTAATGATAGGGAGTCTCTTAAGACTTAGATGGAAATGACAGGACTGAGAGAGATAATTTAAAAATTTTTTATCATAGACTTGATTATTTGGATGGTTTAAATGAATGATCTCTATCAGAATGCAAGCTGCAAGGTCCAGAATTTAATTCTCAAATTATTGCTTCTTTCACGGTTTCTATTCACACTGGTTAGATTTATAAATTAAGTTACCTGAGTTGACAGTGTTTCACACTAAAACTGCACACTTTTAAAAGCCTTTATTTCTTATGCAATGCTTCATGAAATGTCATTTTTACACTGACAAGCTCGAAAACAGGAGAAGCAAGAGTCATAGTAAAGCTCATATAACTGTGACAGACAGACTGCTGTTGTGTTTGGAATCGCGCGGAAGGGCTTCAGCACAGGATGAACTGAATGAGGGCAAAGCTGAATGAAAGCATGCAGGGGACTGTGAGATTCAGCATTACATGTCACGTACACATGTGCACATTATAAAATGTGTGATCGTTTTTATGTGCAGTCAGTGATTTTCACACGAGAAAGAATTACTCTGTAGGTCTTCATTCCTAACTTTTCATGCACAAAGTTAATGCAGTTCCTGGAGGTATATCGGTATATAAAAATCCATTTGTTTGACCTTTATGTTTTGTTTGTCTCCCCATTCCTGTTTCAGGGCCCACACATGCTTTAACCGCCTTGACCTTCCTCCCTACCCTTCATATACCATGCTGTACGAAAAACTGCTGATCGCTGTAGAGGAGACCAGCACTTTTGGTCTGGAGTAAAAAATTCTGGGACTCCAAACAGACTATTTTCTAAATATACTGTACTTTGATTTTCAGTGACTGTATCCTCAAGAAACTACTGTTTTATAATTGAATACAGCTGGGCATTTAAGAGACATTATGTTAAATGTTTGAGATGACTTGAAATTGCATGTAATACTTAACAGATCTATTGTACATATTGTACTACAATGAGTTTGAGGGGGGGGGGATAAACTGAAGTGTGTAGTAACACCTGTGTCCAGCCTGCTATGTTCAGCTGAGTGACTGAATTTACCTGCTACTGTTCCATTTTCTGTGCCATGTTACTAATGAGGCATCATTAAATTCCCTTGTTGATGTGCTGTTACCATGCATGGCTCACAAAAACCACATGACCTGCAAATGACATCCATGAACTTTTTTTTTTTTGCCAAAGGTCTGTGAACATTATTTTTTTTATAGTTTGTAGTTGCCAGAACATTATGTGATTTCAGAATAACCACCAATTACAGTTAAAAAGTGGAGTCTGATTGTCTAGTGTTGTGTACATCTTTACTGTGACCCTAAAAAGGGTCAGAGCTTAGTGAATGCCGTGACTAACAAAACCAGACTAGACACCTGTTAAAAGTTTCATCAATTAAACAACATTCAAACAATGTAGTGCATGCCCTTCACTGGCTGCTAGCACAGTGTTCTGTCCCATTATTCATTTGGAAGTATTCAGACAGCTTGAGTTGTGAGCTGTTGAGTCAGAGAATGTTTTCCAGATTATCAGATCAAATTCATATCTTCTCAAAATGCTCTGTATCTTAAGGCTCTATTCCAGCCTCCAAAATAACATTGCAAGTGTTTATACAAAAGAGATCTTCCTTCAGAGGTCAATAAAGATGAGGATGCACAGTGAAAGGAAGACACTCATCTCTGACTCATCCTCTCATTTCTATGCACATTCAGATAAATGACTTGTCTGTCTTTCAAAAAATAGACGAATGAATGAACGAATTAATAAATGATTTTTTTTTTTTTTTACTTGAATACATTTCGTGATCAGGGTCTGCATTCATAAAACCTAATACTCCAAAAGTCCATGTTGGAGTTCATCACATGATTTAAAATTATCCTACCAAGAAATGGTGATTTCATACTGACATTCTTTATGAATATGCAACCACAGGGAGACTACAGGGAGCCCTTTTAAAAACAATATTAACATCATAATAAAAAATGACTTCAAAAAACAGACATTTGACATTTCATCATAATGTGAAGCAATGTAATGGCTATCACTGAACTATCCATATTATTAAACCTTATAGATACTGATAACTACTATAATTGGCAATTGGTCAACTCCTTTATCTTGTACAAATACATTCTTAGTGCAAAAAATAATCAAATTATTTTTGTTTATCACGTTTTACATTAATTGGATGCCCTCAGCAAAACTTTTAATTTCTTTTAATTGTTTGTTTTTATCCTTTTTTAGTAATACTTATGTTGTTATGCCACACTATGACTGTTAGTTTGTTCATTATTTGAAGTGTTTGTATGATATTGTCAGTGTATATGCCTTGTGTTTTTTTATAAGTAAGTTATTATTTTAAAGGGATTCCTATTACATGTTATTCAAAAAAAAATCAAAGTAACAGGGTTTTTATTTCTCCCCCACACTGCATTCACATACATTGGGAAAAAAAATACACGTCTTTGAGAAATGTGTTTCTCTGTGTACAACTTCTTTTAAACTATTAGTATGACGGTGGTGTTTGTAGTTGTTTTGCACTGCCACTGTCTAGAACTGGAATACCTGCCTGAAACACTGGAAGTTATGGCTGGACAACAGGTATTGTGTAATATCCTTTCTACTGTCTGTTCTAATTTGAATATCTGGTAACAAATGATTCAAGGGGAAAGCTAGGCTGAATCACAAAATGAATCAAGTTAAAAGGCTAACACTTGTAGTGGGGCTTAATTTATTTTGTATTACATTTTTTTTAGTTGCAGTTTCTGATTTTGTGGTGCTTATTCATCAATACATTATATGCTAAAAAAATTAGTTAAAGCAATGCTAAAACCTTTTTAAAAGCTAACATTCTGATGTTTTAGAAATAGGTCAATTAACTACCAATTATTTAATGTTTGCTCACTCTTTCTGCTTTCCCTGTTCCATGTTGAATGCTTTCGAGAAACGTTGTAATAATTTTATGTAATAATCTTAATTCTACTCTGCATATGGTTTTATGTAGACTGAATGTCAATAATACAATAATTTATACTGTTTTTTTGGGGGTTTTTTTTACACCAGATCAAAGTTTTACCCATAAGCAGGACAAGCAGATCTGGTCATTATGAATCTCATCAGCAGGGGGTATAGCATAAAGTCACAAACTTTTTAAATATTTATAATACTTAAAATCATGTGTTTTTACTTCCAATGCACCATCAAAATGGCATGTCATGCATTATGTTAAAGGTTAACTCATTAAAGACATGTTTAAGTTTGAAATCTTGGCACGGTGCCAACAGGGAACCCCATTACAGAAAGCTCCGCCCTACATGAATGATCGAATAGTCAATCAAAGCTGTTACCACAGCGACCGAAATCAAAGCGAGTTTGCTGGCTTAGATCTACTGAGTGTCTAGACGAACCCATCAGTTTGTTGCAGGCTAGCAAGCTTAGAGAAACTTTAAGCAAACTCGAAAGTTTTCGTTTTTTCATAAAGTTACATTTTAATTATTTATTGCTCGTTAAATCGACACACTCGAAGACTACTGTTCTGGGGTTGGCTTGTATTTCCAGTATAGCTATCTAAGTTAACAGTAGCTAGCTGGAGCTAAGGTACTGTGCGAGAACTTTTCAGCCAGTTTACAAATAATATTTAACATTAGCTTGTTAAATCTTGTTGGCTGGCTAACTAGCTAGCTACTTAACTTGGTCATTTACGTGAAAAGTAGCTTTCGACAGCACATATTAGGTAAACCGTGCATTGCGTTGTCCAAGCTGCCGTTATGATTCCCGAATGTCCGCCTCGGACCGCCGAGGCACGGAACCGAACATGGTGGCATGGTCAAACGGCTGATTCTAATCAGAACCGCTCCGGTTTACTCTACGAGATCAAAAGTATCATCAAGAGCGAGTCATTCACTGAGCACTACGATCTCATACCGGGAAAAGAACTGGGCAGGTATGCAAATAATTAACGTTAGCTAACTAACTCCGATAAAGCAGCTTCACACCGTCTGTGGTAGAACCCTCTATGTTGTCCTGTCTGGGGTTGCCCTGGACACTTTGTGTATTTTCTGTTCATGACATTGCATTTGAAAACGATAACTTCTGATGTTAATTTTGCAATTCCCCCAAGCTGTATAATCATGCCGGGCTCTTCACTGATATCATTTACAAAATTGCAACGTTGACTCGCTTATTTTTCAAAATGCGTGTAGGCTGTTTATTGTCAGACCGCAAACTTTTGTCTTGCCGACAGGGTGATATATCCAAGTAATGATCGAGTGAAGGTAGTAGTTTAGTATTCTATCAAATCAGACATTGTAATGCATTTGTAGGAAGGTATGACATTTCATGCTGCAATACAGGCTGAATATAGTCCAGCCACGCAATTTATTTTTGCTTTAATGCTTTTTGTAGAACCAGATAAAAATGCATGGTTTGAAGTCGCAGCAACAAACAGTTGGCATTAAATGTCTATGCAACAGAAGGCTGAAAAGCTCTTACAGCTATCTAACTTTAGATGATCTGGTACAAAAACCCATCAACACTTTGGTTTGTAAATAGTATGACACAAAACTCTGCTGACTCAAAGTAAATCTGAGTTCTTACGGCATCTGGAGCTATTTGAAGTGACAAATCAATATTTTAGAACTGATGACCTAAATATCTGGACGTTGGGTCCAATCAGGAAAAAAATAGGCTTCTGTATTATTATTTGCAGGCTAACTGAAATGATGGGAGAAGAGTAATTTTGAAATCTATTAGTAATGTACTGACAATAGTATGTGTTGTTGATACATAAGTTAATTAAATGATTTTCAATGTATGACGCATTAATTTTGGCCATACCAATAAAATGATTTGGTGCACCTTCAGAGGTCTTAATATAGGCCTAAATAAATAATTAAATGGCTGGGTATTGTTCATGCAGTGATCTTATGCTAAGGTAAGTGAAGGAAAAAAGGTCCCATTTGAAGGCTTAGTGCTCAGATACTACTGTGTTGTGGATGACATTAACCTTAAAGGATGTCTCTGTGTAGTTTGTGTGTCATTATGTTGGACTAAGAAGCTTTTGGATTGCAAATTAGAATCCAAATATATTTAATTTTTACAGATAAACATTTGAATTTGATGCATAATGACTACACAGTGAAGCCTCTCCATAAACAAAACAAACAAAAAGATAGTGGTTATCAGATCCGTTAGCTGGCCAGACAAAAAGGTGTAACTAACTGGAGGTTGATCATGAGCCAGGGCACTGTTACTGAGATGGGTAGGGCAGAAGAAAGGGCAAAGCTTGAGGAAACTTTGATGACATTGCTGTGCTGATAGCATCCAAGTTTACCAGTATTGCAGTCCAGCTTCACCAATGATGATCTCCAGTACTTGAAACAGGTCATGAACCAAGTGTACCGTTTGGTTCACAGACACCCCCTGGATTTGTGTTTGTTTGGATGACCATGAATGTGGAGACAGCTGCCCTCTGAACTTCCCTGCCTCTGGTTTCAGTTTGGGATTTTAGTACCTGTTAAAGAAACATGGATGGGTCTTATTTCACTGAAGCATAACGTTAGTTATTTTTATACCACAAAGAATGTAGGCCTACCCATGAGAAAACAGTTAATAGCTTCTAGTGGGTCATGTGAATTAATTATTTTTTTAGCAATACAGAGGGAAAAAAGAGGAAATATCATATTTGACATAGAACGTTTGTCCATTACTGTATTTATTTACGTGTAAAGCAGTGTGTTCTTCACAGCAGGGGACATATGATCCAGACGAAGCCACAGCTGGAATTTGATTCATTAGGCATTTCTTTTTCAGACAAGGAACTGATATATCAACATTAAGAGCTGCATTGTTTCTACTCGAAATGTGCGCTACATAGATTAATTAGTTTAATTTGTTTTATGTAGGCTTATCTTATTATTTGTGATATAGCTTGCAACAAATGCATTTTAAGTGTTGCATTATAAATCTTGGGAAGACCTGGTTTACTCATTTTGCAAGCTGATCCCAAAAGGGAAAGAAAGAAAGAAAGGTTATATGTATAGATTCTTTGCTAGCTAAATGTATTTGGCTAATTTATATATTTTCAACAATATATAGGGGTCATGGGGACTTTAGCGTTTAGGCCACAGGCATTATTACCATTATCTTAGAAAACATTGAAAGAATATGGCTGCATTAAAAGAAGATGGAGAAAAAGAATAAGAATTACATGGTGACTTTGAGATATGGGAATGATGTTGACTGTGAAAGAATTATGAACGAGGTATTAATTCTAATTTTATTTAGCTGTTGGCGTCTGCCTGTGTACTGGTGGAAAATTTCTGCCCTGCCATGATGAATCCTACTGTATACAAAGCGTGAGGTGAAATGAGAGAAGCCGTGTGGTTTCTAGATGTTCAAATATGGATAATTGCAGGGCCGCCAGACTGCATTCCACTGCTTAGGGAACACCCAGTTTCATCGGATCAGGTCCAGTATACTACTGTTGTGCACTAATGTTAGGTCAAAAACACCTTTGCATAACGTGTGTGGGAACTGGGACCACATTCTACAAAGCTACAGAATAGACCTGGTCTAATCTGATCTGAGATAAGAGTTCTTTGTAAATTGAGATGTATAATTTTGCATGCAAACATTTTTGTGAGCCCTTATCCAGCCATATCTAACGTTCCAACCATATCTAATGTTACTTTGCTGGGCACGTAGTTGTAAATGGAAGTCTGTCATTTACTCTACTTAGAATCTAAGCTACAGTCAAAAAAAGCATGACTCAGTTTACCACTGTAATACGTGTTTATTTTCCAGAGTGTCACATGAGCTTTGACCCATCACTCTTTTGAACCACTTATTAGACTCATTTCCTTTGCCAAAGAAGTGATTTACCATCATAAAGCAGAAAAGATTCACACGTCTAAAAAATAAGGCCTTTGTTTACTGATGTAAATCCATTTAAAAAATGGTGTACCTTGAGAGACCTAATTTTATTTCCCTTTTGTTTTTTAAAAGTGGTGTCTGAGAATTATAGGCTACATTATATTCTGTTCTGACTTTCAGCACAATTTACAGTCACATAACTAGTAGAACCAGTTGAAAACATTTTAAAATGCTTGTTTTTCCACCATTATTTATTTATTTTTTTAAAGTGGCCCCATCAACAGTTCTAACTATAACACGTTTAATTCTGTTTATGTTATCTCCTGAAGAACTGGTCATCAGAAGCAACCCACTCGTTTAAGGCAATGGAGAGTGTTTCAAACATTCAGTTCAGTCATCTACTTCTAGAGGCTTAAATGTAAGGAGAGAAATGACAAAGTATAATTATTTTAGGGCTAATTATTTGAGGTGACTAATTGACTGTTTGAATGGTTTGTTGCACAGTTACTCAGTGGATCTTATTTAGCTGTCAGATTTTACATATAGGTTTTTTTAGGCATGTGCTAACTAACAATAAATGCAATAAAAATGAATGCTTTATTTAAATGTGTCTTTGTAGCTTTCCTGCTGGTACAAAAGGGAAAAAAGTCCAACATGCTTTTATTTCTGTCAATATTTAAACCCAGTGATAAGCAAGGTGGCAGCAATATAATACAATAAAGCTATGACATTTTTCCCTTAATCAAATCACTCAAAACATCATATCTAAATATGAAATAAATAAACAAGAGGGCACACACAGAAATGTACTGAGTTACTAACATTACTCTTTTAAATTCTAATACTCCATTGAATAAAATAGCTTGGTTCTGGAATGCTATATAAATGCACTTTGAAATAATGTGTTCTAAATAAATGTTGTCCAGTTTTATGATAAATGAAGGCGTGAATTATTAGGACTGTCACTTTTTCCTCAAAACTCAAGTTTGAATGAGATCAAACAAATCCATAATTAATTTTAATTTATTCGAATGTAACCGGCATACAGCACACCAGCATAGACAGTTGTAGAAGGGTTTTTTTAGGTTTAGGATTGTAAATTTAGTACACCACTTTATCACACAAAGAAAAAGACGCAGAAAATTCCGTGTGTTATGTGGAAGACTGCCCTCAGACATTTTATTGCAGTTCCCGGGGAAATACTGTAAGGTTTATCCTCGTGTCCAGAATTTTATTTATGGATTGAGTTACTGCTTACCCTTTCCTGTGTAGCTCTCTAGTATGTTCAACAACATTAACAATTCATTGATCAATAAAATGTTGAAAAAATCAAGAAAACCTTACAGTTCATAACATGAAGTAATTAACATTATCTAATTTAACATAAACTAATTTAGTGAGACAACTATTTGATCATTTAGTGAGACAGAGTGCCTCCTCTTCAAGTGTTTCAGCATAACCGAGGTGCTCCCGTTCCAAACAAGGTTTACAAATTTTGAAATTCACAACCTTTTTGGTCCAGTTAAGAGTGACATGCTCGCACACTTTCCTAATGTACAGCTTTATCGTTTTTTCAGGGGACGCCAAACAAACCACTGGTACCCAACCCAATCCACGGTTTGGTACCCAATCTAAATACCTCTGCAGAACTCATGACAGGAGATGCTTGTCAAGACCATGAATACTGCAGTATTTCAGAATTCCAATCCTTGGAAAACTACCACTGTGTACTAATTAGAACTTCAGAAGTTTGCTTGTTTCTTAGATGTAATAGTCAAGTCCTGTTTTCAGTCCAGTGATGGTTTTTTAGGCACTTGATCTTTTAATTTTGGAATGACATTCTTACCCTCTTTATACAGGAATATAGTGTGCTAGTAGAAAAACTGAACACTTCTTCATGGCTTTGTTGAGAGCAGTATTTCACAGAATATTCCAAAGGCCATCTAACCCCTCATGAGTTGTTCATAAAAGAAGAATCTCTGTCAACTTTAATTAAGGACAAACACTCCAGAGTTATTTGGGAGGGCTTTGTTTACTGCCTGTACTCCTTCTAGTCTGGTCATGGTCTAAAGTGGCGTGTCATCAGCTGAAAATGTCTCACCCTCCCCGCGAAATCTCTGGATCTTTCTGGATGGAGCTTGAGAGCCTGTCGGATGTGTGCAGTGTGGTCCCTTTTACTGTCACCACAGGCCCCCTTCTTATTTCCCCTGCCTCCCGTCACGTTTCGGAACCCCATCCTTGCACCCTCATTCTTGGAGAAAGGGTCTCTGTCTTCTGCTTGACAGCTGAGAAGGATACCATGACATCATTGCGCCACTTGTCACTTTGTTTGGGTCTCAGGCCCCGATGGCAACATCTGCGGCGCACCATGGTAACACTGGGAGGGTGAAGAAGGGAGGGCAGCCGTGTGAAAGCCCAGTTCGTTATTGAGGCCTGCTGGTGAGCTCCCTCCTCCTTGAGTGTCAGAAAGAGGTTATGGTGCCCATCGTTGGATGACTGACTGCAATGCTAAACTTCCTCTCCATCACACAGGAAGTCTAATTATGTCTAGTCAACTTCCTGCTTACAGTGGACCTCACAGAAAACGAGAGAAAAATGTAATGTTTGACTTTGTTGACTGTACAAGCTGATTCTTTATTATTATTATTATTATTATTATTATTATTATTATTATTATTAACAAGAGTTTCTAACTACTCTTGGAGATTGGCACAGCTCATTTTACTAGATTGCCTTACGAGCAATTTTTCATCCGTTAGATTAGTCATGACCAAAGAGAAAATGGTAATGAAGGATACCCTTGAAATAAGCAATCTATCCTTTTTTTGTGCAAAGAGAGACAGGCTGAATAACTGTGTACACACGCACAAAGATGAAGTAATGTCCTCTTCTGAAGTATTCAAAAAATGTCTGCCTGGAGACCATGTGAATAGGACCGTCTCATTCTGTGCTGAGGTCACATGTCAGACATGTTCATTACTTCCCTCTGTCGTAGCTACAGAGTAAACAGGCCTATGGTTTGTCTAGTAGCCTTTACCTTTGTACCAAAAGAGATTTTAGCCTTACCTCTGTTTTTGTTCCTTAAATGAGGTGTCTACTTCAGTCAATGGATCTACACTTCCCTCTTTACTTAAGCTGTTCCTAAGTACCTAGTGCTGATTAATGGAGCATTACAAGCAGCGCATTGCTTGATGTGCTTGGACGTATAGTGCATGCAGGCTCACTGATTTACTATTTGGCTTTAGGGTGAGTTCACTCATCCATCAATGAAATCCACCCCCACTTTTTTTTTATTAACTATGGGGGAAAATTATAGAAAAGATTTTAGCTTTTCAGTTAAACCTGTAACAACATGGACAAAATCTGCTGAATCTTTCTATTGCTACTGAAAGAAAGTGTTTAAGTACATAAGTGTAAATAAATAAATTTTCACCTTGTATTATTGTCTCTTTTAACTGCTATTGCCCCAGATCAGATTATTGGCACGTGTGGTCTCCTTTATTGGTGAGATTCCAGGGAGTCAAGTTCACAGTGAATTAATTTATTTGTTTTCATGTAATTTTGAAGAAATTGAACTATATACTGTTAAATCTCTGAAATTCTCAACTGACATGCATATCCTGGATCAATCTGTCTGGTGTATTGTAGTTGCACATTTGTGTATGTTGTCATCTACTGACTTAACTACATTGTCAACAGGTAACATGCATAGTGACATGAGATTTTCTCTAGAAAGTGTAAATGAAGTGTGTCCTTCGGCTGGATGGTGTCAGAATGTCTGCTTCCTGACGTCATGTCTCTAACACATCCCTGTCAAAGACTCCTTGTCTGGCCTCTATCCTACGGAATCCATCTGTCAGCATCCCTAAAGTTCGCTCTGAGAGTTGCTGTCACCCGCATGATCACCTTTACTTGAGGGTAGAGGTCAGTGCTCTTCTAAGTTTGAACGCTGTCAGAAGCTTTTCTGTCCAGACAGTGCGTAGCTGAGAGAGGTATTATTAGGAGTTGACAGAGGAGCTCCCTCAACAAGTTGTTGCTGAACCTTTATGATAGTGTATCTTAAATAAGGATAAATTCTTTACATTCCTCATAATATTCATACTTGCTGTATGTTGCCTTTTAGCCTTATAGAAGATATGATGGTGTTCTTTTTGGAATTCTTTCATTTATGAGGTGAAAGAGACTCTCAACTATTGGCAAGTTAACAAATCTGGTCCTTGGCCAGCTGCCCTGTTTTATATGAAATGCTTTGCTGGCGATGTGTGCCACTTCAACAGAAAATGTAGAACAGCACAGTCTCCATAAAGTGTTGTGAGAGGAAAGAAACATGTCTGTAGGTTATTACACAGAACCTGGGCCAAGTGCTAAAGTAGCACAGTTCCTAAGTAAATGTTCCAGAGTTTGCTTTCTAACTGTGCAAAAGCAAAATTATTGCGGCCTGTTCATTGCTATAAAACTGTAGTAAATGGGCACAGATACGTTTTCTAAAGAATCATACAACAGTACTAATAAAATGGTCAATACCTTGTTAAATACTTTTTTTTTTTTTTTTTTAAAAAGAGTCCTTTTGTGATGCTTCTGGACAACTTTAGACCATCTGTTCTGAATATGACTCGTCTCTCAGAGACTGTGACCGTTCCATCAACCCCAGAGCTGCACACATGAAAGTTATCTCTTTCAGGGTGTTGTCTATAGGAGGCTACGGACCCTTTTTAAAGTCTTAGGCACAGAATCACAGACTGCCATTCCAGCAGCCTTGAGCCTTTACTTTTAGAATTTTCACATTTAGAATGCTTCATGATGATGGCGGTGTCGTATCTCTCTCCCCTGCCGCCTCTTCCAGCTCTTCCAGGAGGATGCCGAGGCATTTCCAGGATCAGTGAGAGATATATGCCTTCCACGTGTCCTGGGTCTTTCCTGGGGTCGCCTGCTGAATGGACATGTCTTGAACACCTCCCCAGAGAGGCATCCAGAGGGCATCTGGACCTTAAGTTCGAACCACCTCAGCTGGTGGTTCCTCTTGATGTGGATGAGCAGCGGCTCTCCTCTGAGCCTCTCCCGCTAATAAGCTCCCAATGCTGTCTCTAAGGGAGAATCTGGCCTCCCTGAAAAGAAAGCTAATTTCAGCTGCTTGATCTCATTCTTTCGGTCACTAGAAAAGAATGAGGTCGTGGATCACATTATTCAGGCTTAATGTAAATTTAAGGTATTTGTAACATTCCTCAGATCCAAATTATTCTCTCTGTGTGTGCAAGGAGTTCTGCCTAATGGTTGTCATGCTTTGAGTGGCCAGCTGTGAACATCCTGGAACCGCAGGCTTTATGTACAGAGATGCTCCTTTACTACATGCCCGCTGGGCATTCTGGCTTTTAAGAAGCTAGCAAAAAGATCAGCAAGATCCAGATCAGCACACTGGTGCAGGAATGAAGGTGTAGTGTAGCAGTGTAGCCAATGACGATGAAAAGCCCATTAAATTTTCAAAGAGGCAGAAGGTTCCATAAAGCTCCTGAGTCTCTTGACCTCAATCAGGGTGATTAGGGAGTGGTTTCTTTGCTCTGAATGCTGCCTATTATTAGCCAGTGTTGCTGTCTGCTCTGTGGTAGCATCAGGGGACGTGCACACACATGCAGCTAGATTAGGTGAAGTTGAACCTAATAGAGTACTTAGTAGAATGATTGACTAATGATTGACTGAAATCAGAGTTTTGCAGAAATTCAGGTTTGTATTATATAACTACTCAAAATGCGTGTAAACTGAACAAAAAAGTATACATAAAAACGTACACACACACACACACACAGTTTAAAGCAGTGGTCACCACATTTATCAAGCTAATCATTCATTCGGCTGTAAACATAAATGTGTGACTTTTGTTCTTTACTGTATGTAACACTTTGTTTCCCCATTGAACTCAAACATTTTTACCTTCCTTGTAGAAACCACTTGTTCATCTTTATACTGAACATGTACATTTCATGGGTTCAGCACATGCATTTCCCCTTCTTTTCACCTTTTACTAAGTTTGTAAAAGTGTTTTACAAAAGGGAAGGCAGCCCCAGCTGTATGTAGTAAATCTGTGGTGAGCTAGACAGAGCAGGGCTGAACATGCACGAAAGCTTCCTGTGGTGCGTGAAGCCCACCCCAGCGCCTGACTGGGACACGAGCACGGTCTGCAGCCCCTGCAGCTGCGACACTTTCTTCCAGGTCCATTTTTATCCAGTCTGGAGTTTAGCAGATGGATTACCAGCGTGCATCAAGATAAGGCACTGTGCTGTGGTCTGTATTATACTTCAATCTGTACATTTATTAACCCACAAATTATTGAAAATTTAATAGAAATGGGAGCATTATTATTCATTGTATTACTATTACTTGCATAATCAGCTGAATTACCCCAGTAGGAGGCTGGTTGAAGGACATGCAGGAATGTACCCCATACATCCTAGTCCAGAGGTTAAGCTGGCCCACTCAAACACCATACATTGTTAACACGCAAAACAGCGTTGGCTTCGCAACAAGAAGCGCTGTCATGGTCGTCACCCACGTGTCTCTGGGGATGTTGGGCATGGTTTGAAAGTGCAGCATTGAGTGAAAAGGCTGCTGGGTATGAGTGGCTGTGCTACAGTGCTGAGCGGAGGGGGCCAGCTCAGGACAAGGCTATGTGAGTTGGGGTGCCCCCTCACAGAGTCATTCACACAGGATGCAAAGTCTTTGTGCTTCTCTTGGCTACTCCTGTGTTTAGACTGAAGGGAGAGAGAGGAGAGAGTGTTAGTTTCACGTAGAGGCGGTGTGCGACTCTGGCTGGCTGCACAGTAAATCACTCCTGGACCTGTTTAAGTAGGGATTTGGCTGGTGACGGCTTTATTCCAGGGTCACCTTCCAGTTCAAAGGAAGTCTTTTTGTTTAAATAAACAATCAGGCTATCACAAGGTTAAATCACCAACCGTCTGTTGGGAATGTCAGTTTCTCACACTGGGATGTTTGGCAATTTCATGAATGACTCAGTTCTTTATCCATCCATTTATCTGATCTATCTTATCTATCCTTATTATTATTATTATTATTATTATTATTATTTCATGCCCTTGATATCATTTTGGAGTAAATGCTTACCCATGTTGGGATGCTGAAGACATAGTAGAGGACATTTCAGTACAGGTTGTCGTCTCTTTATACCACTTCATTATGAGAGGTCCCCTCTGGCAACAACTACTATGTGTTTCTCACTAGTGGTTAGGCATCTTTTAAACACCCCATCCTAAAAGTGGGGCACCGCCCCCCAACGAGGGTACTTGATTAGAAGGAAACAGGAGAGAGAGGGGCTAGGGATGATTTCATTCTGTAAAAATGTGAGAGGGACAGAGATGCATTCAGGCCCGGTGATAATACGTGTGCCATCTTTAGACATTCAACAATACCCCCTTCCCCCTTTTACCGCCATTAAGCTGTCCAGTTCAATTAATAACATAAAAGCCTAAACAAAGCAAAAATGTGTGTGTACTTGTAAACCTATCTAATAGGATGCAAGGAAATGCTACTCGTATCATCTCAGAGTACATATCTACAAGGCTATTGTATCAATGCTTCAAGATAAGGAACAGTTTTGCCTTTTCCTTGTTATCATCGTGTGTGTGTGTGTGTGTGTGTGTGTGTGTGTGTGTGTGTGTGTGTGTGTGTGTGTGTGTGTGTGTGTGTGTGTGAGAAGTACAATTCATACCACTGGTAGCTATTATTACTTTTAACCATCCAGTTCCTGCTGTTCTGTTTTATATCAGACCTATAGCAGGACAGCGTGGATGGGCCACTCTGAACTTTAAAGGGCCTACCATTGCTGGCCAATCAGGTACAGGAGTTGAGGAGTTGAGGAATACTTAACCAGTGTAGTGACCATCTTAGGCGATCTATATCAAAAGACATTCACTCCATTTTTCTTTCTCTTACTCTCACTTTGCCCCACCTTCCTCCTTCCTTCCCTCTCAGGGGGAAATTTGCAGTGGTGAAGAAGTGCGTGGAGAGGAGCACCGGGCGGGAGTATGCTGCCAAGTTCATGAGGAAGAGGAGGAAGGGACAGGACTGCAGAACAGAGATCATTCATGAAATAGCTGTGCTGGAACTGGCCGCCTCCTGCCAGCGAGTGGTCAGTCTCCATGACATCTATGAGCTGCCCAGCGAGATGGTGCTTGTGCTGGAGTTGTGAGTACACACACACACACACACACACACACACACACACACACACACACACACACACACACACACACACACACAGATGGCTCGTATGACTTTTAACCTCTGAATTCATACTGTGTTTGCCTTGGTTGCTCTTGCTAACTGCATTGACTCAGCAGAGGTAAACTCATCAATTAAAATGGTGAGGTTCTTTGTCAGCACTGGGTTCTCTGATGATTCAAGAAAAAACAGGATTAAAGTGCTGCAGGGGGATGAAGATCTTGTATAAACTGTTGTGCATTGCATCTCCATAAATGAGAATGTGAAAATGCAACACATACCTCTGGGTTGTAAGGCAAAGTACACTGTGTCCAGGTCTCACCTGATTTTAGGGCATAAGAATATTCTTCTAGTAAACCAGATTTATACATTTCTGTTATCTGTCACAATATTGTAGCCATACAGCATATTGTTAGGTTTGATTGTAGGTTTCATTTGTAAATATTTGTTTAAAATATTGTAAGGGCAATTTGGACAATTCACTATTTCCAGGCGTAGATATTTCAATTTGAATTTCAACACTGATCAAATTCCACTCCCTCGTCTAACGATAAATACAAGTTGAGCAGAACCCTAGATTAATCAGTAATTGAAAAGCAGGGCTTTTCTACATTTGGCGAAATGCTGAAAGCTTTGTGTTTGTATGTTTGCACATTATGTGTGTTTGTAGGTTATCAAGGCAGTAAAGAAAGAGAGAGAGCTGTAGAGGCAGAGGACAAGATGGGTGTGGAAAATCGGAGATACTGAATCACATGACGGTGAAGCTGAAAAGCAAAAAAGTAATAGAGAAGAGAGAGTTAAATTTGTGATAGAAAGAGTTCTTCTGTAAAGCCCAGGGCGACGCATGAGAGCCCCTCAGTGAACCGAGGATATTCCAGTAACACACAGCACACCCTCTGTTCGGCCCACACGCCCCCCAGTAAAAACACTCCACTCCCTCTTCCTAGCTTTGGAGAGGAGCTGTGGTGGCCTCACACAGACAACTTGTTATCTGTTGATGGCTGGCATATTGGGTTCTTCCATAGTCCTCAACACTTCCATAGAACCTCAACAGATCGAGAAACAGGAATCAGTTCACACATGTGCGCACGCACACATGTACACATCACAGTATGGTGAAGTTGGACTTCCCTCGCTCACGGTTTTACAGCAAGGATATTTGAAGATTTTACCATAGAAGTAATGATGAGCTTCCAACCCACCTGGTCTGGTTTCTTAGCTCCTTGGCATCATGGAAAGTACAATAAATTTGCAAACTTTATTTATATATATATTTTGTATAAAGTGGGTCACAGATTTCTGGCATCAAGTCAGTTATGTTCCTGCTACTGCTCAATTAATCTCTAAATATAGGTTAGACCCTTTAAATTATTGGTCCTTTAAATTATTGTGCTGTTCCATTTATTTAAGTAATTGTCCGTGATATTAAAAGCATATGTCTTTGTGTGTATGAGAGAGTGTGCAAGAGAGACAGAGAGGATGCTAATGGTGAGAGTGTGAGAGAAAGGAGGTGGATGAAAAGCAAGGCCTTAGCGATGTACCTGTGCAAGGTGTGTGCACAGCTTGCTTGTGTTTGCAGCTGAACAAACTCCATGTCTGTTGTGTTGCGTGTGTCCATAGAGGCCTCCGGTGTGTTTACAGAACCATCTGCGAGCTCCGTTCTTCTGAGAGAGATGGCTAGCGCTTCTCTCTCAGCTCCTCCCTCCCAGAGCAGGGTCACTCATTTTCTCTCACCCACCAGTGAATGGCATGCCTTCAGTTGGCTCAAGTTCAAGGCCATAGTCTGCCCACCCTCACACCCTTTCCTTGGCAGCTGTTGGCTTTCTGACGAGAGCTACTCACTGAAATCATTGAGCTGGAATATTCCATTTTTCTAGGGTGCCGTTCATATGGCTGACTGTACTGCCACTATCAATATTAAGTGTACATCAGGGAAAGGAAAAATCTGGCATTATTAGAATACATCCAAGCTTTGCTGAAAGTACTCAATTGTCACCCACTCACTGGGGTGGGTGGGGGGCTGTGTGTGTGTGAGAGAGAGAGAGAGAGAGCTTATTGTAAAGCATCTCTTTGTGTAAATTGGGGACACAGCTGTTATTCCTGTTTTAATATGATGTGAAACCTGTTTTATGAGGTTTCACATCATAGTAAACCTGTGTGTTTTACTTCCACCTGTAATACATAGAGACCAGTCTGCCACCTGTTCCATCACTTACAGCCTTTTTAGCCACTGCATTAATGTTTAATTGGGCTTGGATGTGGCATTTGAGTCAGAAATGGCCTCCCTGCAGACGGCATGCTGTGCTCAGGTGGAGCCCAGGTGCCGTCACCTGGAACCTTGTTCAGCACTGGCACAGGCCCTGCACCACGCAGGCTTAGACCTTTACAACACAACATGAATACACTTTACTGCCTTTTGGTTAACTAAGCTTGAATGTTTAGTTCACTGAGAAAGTATGTTAAAGCAACACTGAAATTAATGACAAATTAAGTGGATGGGCCTGTAATCACCATGTTGGACTGGTGCCATTAATCAGATCAACTAAGTGTTTGTGTATGAATAGCTGGAGTTGTTGAGCTGATTGGTTTAGTAGTCAAACAAAGTTCTTTGTTGCTCAGTACGTACTATGCATTTATGATACCATAAAGATGCAACTTTGCTTTAAACCCAATCAGTACAAGAAAAATCTCTGATTAATTTTAATACTCGGTTTTAATCTTTAGAAACAGTCCATAACACATCTTCCTTTTTTGAAGCCATCACTGCGCATTTAAGAAACTTCAATAACTACCAGACGAATATTGTTTATATTTTGTTCTGTTCAGCCCGAGTTAAACAGCTAAGACTTCATTTTGAAGCCATCCGACAATACAGTAAATCTGCTTGAAAGACTGTATTAGGAGGATAATTGATTAGCTCCCTTGATAAGAATTTTAAGGCAAGGCCAAGGGCAGACTGACCTCAGCTTCTCATAATGAAGTGGAGCCATCTGGGGTAATCACTGAGTGGTAATCGCTCAGGTGTAACATTAGTTGATAAGGCATTCCTTCACCCCCTTTACAAGAGTCAGAATTTGATCAACGTGGTGGAATGTGTCGGGTAACTTTTTTTTTTTATATATATATATATGAATGTGAAAAACCTTGTTTTCTGTAGCTAAGTGGTTGAGGAACAAGTCAATGTTGATGTGGCATCTGTGAGAGTTTATATGTCTTACATTGGTAATATTTTGTTTGTTCCTTGCATTAGTTTTGCTGGTTTTAAGGTAAAGTATTTTGGAAGAAGCCAACATATTTGCTCTGTTTTTGTTTAAGGAAGTAGAACTAAATGAATCTATATTCATGAAGATTGAAGAGCTAATGAGGGAAAAAAAAAAGCTAGTTACTAACTCCTTCCTCAGTTGAATATTTTTTGGGCACTGGGGTGATTTGGGAGAGAGGAAGGGCGGGAAGTGGCTTTGGATGAGGGTCAAACCACAATGATAGGCTGTTCATGGTGAACGGTGGCTGGCTGGCTGTGGGGGTGGAAAGCGGGGCATTATCAGGCTGGGCTCAGGAACATGCCCTCATTGCACCAAGGGCTCCAGCTGGGAGTTCATAATGTCAGTGCACTCCGCAGCAGCACGTGAACATCCAGACCGTGACCGGCAGCCTGGAGAGAGAGAGAGAGGGAGAGAGGCACAGGAAGGCAAACTAGAAGGGGAATGAGAGAGGGCTTTAATCCTCAGAGCAAGAGTGGGGGGGCTCTTCAAAGTGCTCATTTCCTGTGCCTCTCCTGTGCCTCTCATATGCTCCACTTGTGTACTAGGCCCTGTCACCAGTGGTTTCAGAATTTTTATTTATTTCATTTTTGATGTGCAGTATTTTTGATGTTCCTAGGAACGATCTCTTCTGGACTGAAATCGGAGTCTGTGAAGCTCCTCCAACCCAGGAATCACAACCCTAAGTGTCCCTATCACCACAGGGACAACCTTGGTATTAAACTTTCATAGTCTTTCTGTTTGGTTTTTTTTGTTTTGTTTTTTTTCTATTTCTCATCTATCTTAGGACTGCCACATCTATTAGCACTTTTTCATCTTATCTACTTTCACAGTGTCTGGTTGGTTCACCACAGCTTATTTATCTGTCTTGATTTAGAGGTCCCACGGGATCTTAGTCTTGTTACTCTTCAGTCTCTAGGGGTGCCCCAGCTCGTATGCCTTGCATATGTTCCTGTATGTGATCCCTGCCACTTTGGTTGTGTCCCTCACATTGTATTCTTTCCCAGCCAGCATCTTGCATTCTGCTGCTATAGGTGCTGGATTGCCTCAGAGGGGTTTTTATTTTTTTTGCATAGTCTGCATCTTTGGTTTTATCTCCATGCTTCGATTGACATACTGCTTAGTGCTTGATCATGTGCTGCCATGATTAGTGGCTCTTCTAACCTTTAGTCATGCCTTTTCTACCCACTGATATGATTGTCTTGTGTTGGCCAACTCTCCTGTCTGTCATTTGTAAATTACATGGTGAGGCTTATCCAGCCATGGCACCTTCTCTGCTTCCATGGGAACCATTGCCCCACTTGTCTAAGGCACTCCCTCATCAGCTCATCCATGGGGGCCCATTGCTTGGATGAATTCGTGGATTTTTCATATCTCAACCCACACAGTGGATCTTCCCCTTCCTTCTGGCTAGCATACAGCCTTTGAATGCAAAGTGAGCATTTTTTTTTTATGTGAAGTCAGCTGTTTTCAGCTCCTCTCTTGTCCAGCTTATTGCGGCTGCTGGGTATGTAATAGCTGGCATATGTGTGTTTATGGCTTTGATCTTATTGTTCCCATTCAACTGACTCGAGGAACTGCCTTATGGAGGTACTTGGATGTTGCTGTGCTACTTGTTTCTGACTCATGGTTCCCCTGTTAATGGGGAATTGCCAGGTTTTTGTACCTGTCCTCCTGGTCTGTTAAACGGCCTTGTGGAAGTTCAGTTACCTTTGTCCTACTCACTTTTCCTCTTTTCCTCTTAGTTCCTCCAGCACTTATCCATCCTGAATGCCACTCCTGTGTACTTGAGGTAGATGCTGGTCAGACAGATCAGTGAGTCAGTGTCCCTTTCTGTCTTGATGTCATTCATGAAGAGTAGGTGGCTGATAGATAGACTCTTGTATCTGTAACAGGAGCAGATCTATCAGTGATGGGTCAGTGGTGAAGGCACTCAACTAGTGATCATAAGGTTGCCAGTTCAAGCTGCACCACTGCCAGATTGCCACCGATGTGCCCCTGAGCAAGGCCCTCAACACTCAATTGCTCAGGATGTGTTCAGTTCTAATTGAAAGTCACGTCAGACAAAAGCATCGGCTAAATGCCATAATTGTAACCTCACTGGCTCTTATTAATCTAGGTGAGAAGATTCAAGCCTGTGCAGAATATCAGTAGGAACAGTGTATCTCTTTGGTATACACTATATTGCCAAAACTATTCGCTCACCTTCCTTGACTCACATATGAGTTTAAGTGACATCCCATTCCTAATCCATAGGGTTCAATATGACGT
>JAOXYF010000008.1:15023742-15037058 GCA_028565775.1 Sternarchorhynchus goeldii
CTTTATGGACCTTGCTTTGTGCACTGCTGCACAGTCATTTGGATGGGTGAGCGAATACTTTTGGCAATATAGTGTATAACACATTTTATGGTCACCTGGGTAATTGTCTTTTGAGATGTTTCTTTTTGTGTTGTGCTCCGATGTTCCAGTGAGTTCTGGATAAAGGCCATTATGGCCTTGTTGACTCGATACAGGCATTCTAGTATCCAGATGTGTGACATTGAGTCAAATGCTTACTTGTATTCAGTCCACTCAAAATGTATTTAGGTTAGTCTGTCTGATCTTGGAATCCTGGTGGACAGCTACATCTGTCTGGTGTAGGTGGTGCTTTGAGCCTCTGGTGGTGTTACCAATCCCCTTCTGAGAAGTGGTCATGCACTTACAGATATGCTTATTCAGTGGTTAGTATTCCTGATAGGAGTGCCTATGTGTACACCCACAGCATGTTTCTAATAAATCTATATTTCTAATAAAGTGGGCGGTGAGTGAATATCATGCAGTATACACTGTAGTGAGTGAATATCATGCAGTATACACTGTAGTGAGTGAATATCATGCAGTATACACTGTAGGTCAGCCATTGCGTTTGAGCTCATAGTGAAATGCTTACTGGTTTGGACTTTGCTCTTTTTTTCCTTCTACTTAATGGGAAGTGGATAAAATATCAGTGAATAAAATCTGGGTCCGTTTTTCTGTCAGGCCTCTGGTCATTGATTTGGGAATACAGGGCATTATGGATCGGATCCTGTACCACAACTTATACAGAGCTTTAATAGGAAATTCTGTTGTTACAGAAAAGTTGTTCTAGGCAAAAAATAAATAAATAAAATATGTGCTTTATAAGTCATTTAAATTTTTACCATGATTAGTCATTTTCCAAGTATGGAAAATGTAAAAATAAATCTATTTCTCATACATTCAGTTAATGCCATTCCCTATATATATATGAAAGAGAGATGGAGAGAATCTAGAATCACAATGTCATGGTAGGACTAGATAACCCCTTGTCCCATTCTGAAGATCTATAAAAACAAACTTTGCTCAACATGGAAGAAACACTTTCATCATCTGTTTCTGCATTTCTATAATGCAGATGGTGCGGTTTAAATCCTTACTCATGATATAGGTACATAGTTCATAAACTGCAATCCCAGTATGTAAGCGCCTTGTTTCAGATGTTTCTTCTTACACAGTGAGAAAGCAGAACAACTGTAGTCCATAGGTGATATTCGAGCCTTTATGGAGACTGATGGCCTTACAGAAGAATGCAGTGGGTGTAGAGTCGAGGAGTTTTGCCTGGGTGGGGAATACCAAATATGGGCCACACCCACAGACTGCAAGGTTTTGCCCAGCTACAGCTGCATTTAGCCCTGTATTGCTCAGTCGCCCAGCTCACAGGCTCTTCCGTTTGTGTCAGGATGTGGTACAGTATCATGGCTGTACCCTTGGGATTTGTATATTCCCACAGAGGATATACTGGCTGTCCTTGGTATTAGATGTTCAGTGTTAGAGATACATGTTTACCTTAATTTAGGTGCTGGTTGTTGTTTAATATCAGGTTTTCCTCCACCAAAATATTGACTTTCATTTGACTTTGCATATTTCCCACTTCACATATCTGACCAAATCTTTAAGTCTTTCTACAAGGACCTGAGAACAATGGGGACATGGATGTTGCTGCTTATTGCTCAGCATTGGAATTGATTATTATCTTCTCGGAAATTTCTAGCTGGATTACTCATAAGAAAACGTCTTGCTGTCACAGCAGATGTGTTTATCTAGGAATCTTTTAATATAGACTTAATTATTCTGAAAGGCTTAATTATTCTGAAAGGCTTAATTATTCTGAAAGGCTAGAACCTTCTGCTAGTGAGCAGAAGGTTCTAGAAATCTAGAAAGCGTGGCCCTATTTATAATATAACAGAATTTTCCACAAAATAGACTTATATTGTAAGTACATGTGTGTATTAGATCATTTGCATATTGTGCAAAATTGCACATAGTTTTGAGCATGAACTAGTGCTTGGTTTTTTGTTTGTTTGTTTTTTTGTTTTTGTTTTTTTAAACCAGACCTACAAGTCTGAACTTTAACTCATTATCAAAAAGTTTGGACATTTGAACACTCTAAAACAGGGTGGTGATTGTGCATATTTAGCTCCAACTCATTAATACTTTCATGGAATAACACAAAGTTCCACAGGTGGGCACCACAGATTGTTCTGGGGCAGGAAAAGAATTTTAGCACATCTGCTTGACTAGGTGGCGCTATAGCATGCAAAAAACATCCACTCATTCAGATTGTTGGATGATTTGAAACTTGGTAGATGACTGACTCGTGGACTTAAAACTATAGTAACAATACTAAGATTGTGACACTACTGTGTCACAATTTGGCACATGGTAATTACAGTAAATTCTGTGGAGACCTGCAAAGTTTGGTACAAATCAGTCCTCGAGGTGCGCTACAATAATTACTGGTCAAAAGTTGAAACTTGTTTTCAGTTTTGTTTAAAATAAAGTAACACAAAAGGTGTCACAATTCAAAACATTCTCAACTTTCTCGATTTATTTTCACCAAACCAGAAAGAAAACGCATGGTTCACTCTCACCAAACTTAACATACTTGTTCACAACAACTTGAAGGACTCCACCAAATCTGGTTCACTCTGATTTGATGCAACAGTTTTCTAGTACATTGCAGTAAAAGCTTGCACTACTTGGCAGGTACTCCAGGGGTCGCTGCTTTGTGGTTATATTTTTTTGTTGTTTTTCCCCGCTTTTGCTATGCTCCAGTTCACTTTGCTTTCGGTCTGGTGCTGAGAGTCTTAAGGCTTGGCCTTCCTCGTCTGTAATTACCGTTGCCTTATACTGGAGCCTTCGCCTTTTCTGCATCTTTAGAGGGCAGAGAGAGACGGCCCAGCTCTGAAGCACTTCAGCATCTGCAGTTGCCCCAGTGCTAATGGCTTTTCCTGTTGAGACGTTAGGCCCACCCTAGAAGACAAACTGCTGCTGCTTTTCAGTTGTTTGATGAACACTGCAGTACATTTGAATCCTTTATATGAAGTTTAGGGCAACACTGACTAGTGTTTGAACATAGTCTATCTTAACACTTGTTTTGCTCATCAAAGACAACTGCTTTGGATTATATGAATTTCAGCATTAGTAGGTTTAGCTCTACCCTCTGGTGGGTACATCAAACTACAAGGATAAACAAAGGATTCCAGTGACTCACACATTCCATCCATATTCACACATCCATATTTAAGAAGAAATATTAATATTTCTTCTTAAAAAATCTCAAACTGGGAGTCACTACATCTAACAAGCCTGTAGTAACTTAGATTTTCAAGGACAGTCACAAGATAAACCTGCAGACTGACAAAATTCATTTATCATTTATTAGCCAATACAATGTTTTAAGTGTTTACATTAAAAAAAAAAAACTTTTAAAACTGGTTCATTTGTTAAGTGCCTCTAGTTTTAGCAGTCTTTAAACAAAAAGCCATATTGTGCTCATCCAAAAGTTGGCTTATTTGAAAGATTTTACAATTGATTTATCACCATCTCTGCTCTGAATACAAACCTTGGTACAAGCTCATGATTTTGTGAAATTGGCCCAAATGCCTAACTAATAAATCCTGTGTTATAGTATAACTTCCTGGCCTAAGAAGAGTTTTCCACTGATGAAACTGCAGATGCATCTGGAGGAACTGAAGACTGCTCTGGGTGTTTCATATA
This sequence comes from Sternarchorhynchus goeldii, assembly GCA_028565775.1. Lineage (NCBI taxonomy): Eukaryota > Metazoa > Chordata > Actinopteri > Gymnotiformes > Apteronotidae > Sternarchorhynchus > Sternarchorhynchus goeldii. The sequence continues at coordinate 15,027,481 of JAOXYF010000008.1, forward strand.
ATTATATACTATACACTGTAATTTATTATAAACTATAATTTATTATGGGGAAATGGACTGTTGCATCCAAAGATTCAGTGTGCAAAATTCAAATGCTGTGATGGCATCTTGCTGTCACAGCTATTGCCAGGGTCAGGGTCATGGAGAGAAGCTGGTGGAATTGGATTACAGGCAGCATAAGAGGAAAATACGCACATAGTCCTTTCGGGTGCATGTGTAATCCTATACACAGGTTTATTTGATAAAGGAGCAGAACCACATCATTCACATAGGAATGGTACTTAAATTTCACCATCTGGATTTCACAAACCAATGTGTCCATCTGTCTCTTTCTGTCTTTGTGTATGTTGTACTGCAGTATGTTGGTTCTCTAATCCATCCATTCCCACACTAGCCAATAGCTACTAGTACACACGAGGCAGCAGTGTACAGGGCCAGAGATGGACTTCACCAACTTCTGCCATGTGTCAGAGGTTATTCATTCTATCCTGGGAAAGCTGTAACCCAATTTGGCATGCTGTCTGCTTTGAAGGCAGGAAAAAGAGGATCACCAGTGACCATGTGACTACCTGGGTTTGAAATCTTCTGGGGATGTATTCATTTAGTTTTAGCCAGTAACCGTCAGAACTTCCACCAGAAGCCCTGATTATTCTACTTTGATTTCTGTCCAATAACACCTGCAGTAGACGGCACTTTTGTGTAGCTGCAACTGTTGATTTTGGATATTAGAACAAACTTTGTGTTTGTTCTGTATAAATGTTTCTGAACATTAAATGGTAATCTGTACTATAAAATCTGTCTTAACCTTGCTGTTCGAGTACTCATGTCTCTTATCCTTCATCGAATGACACTCAAGCACATGAGGAAGTGGGGTGCAGGATGTCTGACAGAAAACAGATGATGATAAAGCTTCTGTTTTGTTTTCTAATGTAGTATTTCCAAGTTAAATGCAGCAGTGTCGAGGGGTTATCACTGAGCAGCTTGCATACTTTCAAAGGAGAAACTACCAGGAGGTCCTGCATCTCTCCTTGTCTCAGGAATTTGAAACCCAACGGATCTGACTACATAAGCCTAGTTGGCTACAAACATATGTCTAAGCAGAAACATGGATTGTTAAAAAAAAACTATTGTTAAATGCCTTATTTTAAATTTAGACATATGTGAATGTAAGACAAGTGTTGACAATGTATAAATTCTGTGCGTGTATACTTGCGCAGTGCTGCTGGTGGGGAGATCTTTAACCAGTGTGTGGCAGAGAGGGACGAGGCCTTTAAAGAAGAGGATGTGAAGCGGTTGATGAGGCAGATCCTGGAGGGGGTTGCTTTCCTTCACAGCAACAATGTGGTTCATCTGGACCTCAAGGTAATGGGCATTCTTCAGATGAAAGACTAGAACCCTAGCGATTACAGCTGTATTGCAATGCTTGTAGAGTTGTGGTTGATTAATGATGTATTACAGAAAATGCTATATGGTTATAATCACAGCTTTTTAAAATGTGGCTTCAAACCTTTAAAAGGTGAGTGTTATAGACTGATGCAGGGGTCCACCTAGTGGTGAGTTGTTGAATGTACTTTTTTGATAAAGTAACTACATAAAAGGTTGTATTCAAATGCTAATCATCAGAAACATCCTGCAAATATTCTGCAAGTATTTAGTGACATAATAATGCAGGCACAAACTGTAACGAAGGCAGACTCTAATAGCAAATACCCTGTTGCCAGTTTAAATTTAAATGCAGTTTCTATCAATCTCCCTGGAGATTACGTTGTATTAATGAGTCCTTTCTGAAAACCTTTTCAGCCACAGAACATTCTCCTAACCAGTGACAACCCACTCGGGGACATTAAGGTAGTGGATTTTGGCCTGTCAAGAATGGTGTGCAATAGCCAAGAAATCAGAGAGATAATGGGTACACCGGAGTATGTAGGTAGGTCTTCCTATTCAACATAACGCAACATTCAACACAACTGAGATAAATGGAACACCTCAGTAAATACTATACTATTAATTTCGCTGATCTGCCTTCCATCCAGCCCCTGAAGTTCTGAATTATGAGCCAATAAGCACAGCTACTGACATGTGGTGAGTCATCTCTGTATCAAGTAGTCACAGAAGTCCACTGTTAATGCTCATCAATGTCGCCGCTAATGAAAAATGTGTAAACCGCCACATTCAATAATGACGAGATGCCTGAGCATGATTACCCGAGCAACTCTGCATGCTGTTCTTATTTTTCTCTCTGTGGTAGGAGTATCGGTGTCCTGGCCTATGTGATGTTGACGGGCATCTCTCCATTCCTGGGGGATGATAAGCAAGAAACTTTCCTGAACATCTCCCAGATTAACGTCAGCTACACGGAGGAGGAGCTACAGAGGCTCGACAAAGCTGCCATCCACTTCATCAAGGCACTGCTCATCAAGGACCCAGAGTACGAAGATACTCTGCTTATGCAAATGAACTGAATCTTGAATACGAGTACAGCCATGTTTAAGAAAAAGCATGGGTTACAGTGGTGCTGCTGCTCTTGGTGGTGTTATTTTGGCTGAATAAATGCCAGCGGCGCATTAGAATGCGTGTTAAAAGCAGGCTCCATTCTGTTTGCACAGGAACCGTGCCACTGCTGAGGAGTGCCTGAACCACCCATGGCTCCAAACACAGGACCAAGACTCTGCAAAGGAAGTGGTGAAGCAGAAGAGCGTCATTGCCTCCATCCCTGAGCCGATCAGCACAGGCGTTTCCCCCCAGCACACCGAGGAGGAAGAGGAAGGCAGAGTGACTGAGGAACTCATCGTCATGGCTGCTTACACTCTGGGCCAGTGCCGGCAGTCCTCAGAGAAAGAGGGCTTGACCCCAGAGCAGAAGGCCATCTCAAAGCGCTTCAAATTCGAAGAGCCCTTCCCAGCCCTCCAGGAGGTGCCGGGAGAGTTTATCTACTGAATTGTGTATTGGCCTCAAAGCCACTAAGCTCCAACTAAGACCGCACTTCAAAGTTCTTGTTTGTTTGTTTTCGTTATCGCTAATGTTTGCTATTTTGTTTGTCATCTTTTTTTACCCACCTCATTTTTTTTAACCTTGAAAAGCAACCTGTGTTTTGTTTTAGGACTTTTATTTGTCCTGTTTGCTTTTTTCCCCCCCTCTCTGTAATGTTTACGCTGCTTTACCTCTACATGCTTATGTTACTAAAGACTAAGCCTTGCTGTGGTACTTATTATTATTATTATTATTATTATTATTATTATTATTATTATTATTATTAGGCTTTCCACGTGTGAAATTCTGTGACAATGTGGGCCATGAATTAAATCTCATATATTTCCTTCAGTTAATCCTTTGGTTTCCTTGCTTCAATTGATTATCCTTCCTTTACAATCGCTGTTCTTTTTGCAGGAGGAGAGCTGGAGTTGATTAAATATGTAAATGATTTTTTTTTTTTTTTTTGTACATTCTTTAAAAAGCCATTATGTGCATTCTGTTCAAGACTGGAGTATTCTTGATTCTTGTTAGGCCATTCTTTGGGTAATAATCTCCTAGCTATAACATCCCCCCCCCCCCCCCTTACACAATGTATATTGTTTTTTTTATTCCCATTAGTTATGACTGTAAATTAATTGGTCATCATAAATAGCATATCTTTTGAATGACATGTTCGAATGTGACTGTCATTATATTGTTAATAAAGGTTTCTGAGCTTTCTATGGATGTTGATTATAAATGGTGGCAAAATAACTGTAGGAAAGAATTAATCGTTTTCTTCTCTGAGCACAGTAGAAGTAAATCTTTTAACTGTTTTCTTGGAGAAACGTAGAATGTATCGTTTTCTTACGATAAGAAATTGCCATAAAATAAACCTGGATATTTATTGTTTAATAACTACTGGCAAATTCTTAAAACTGGCTTTTGAAATGCAAACTGGCAACCCTCGACCTCTAAATAACTGAAGGGTTGATTTCTTCTAATATTCACAACTAGAGAGCCATTTCATAGACTGGAGAAATACTGCCCCCTGTGAATGCGCTGCATTCATGTCTTTAAGTGAATGGGTGGTATTTGTTTTTATGATTTTTTTTAAATGTATTATAGTTCATTATTTGTAGTGACTGTCTAAAGCGCAAAAGTAGTTAATTGTATCATGTCCGGAAGGTTTTGCGTAGTGTTCATAGGTGACAAGTAGCTTATGTTAAACTACTGTGCGATCTAAATAAGCTATTTACTTGGTTACAAATTATTTGTGACGAAACTTTAATTGAAATATTCCCTGTATAATTGTCATGTACCGTGCTATAGGTCTGTCCTATAGCACGGTACGTTAATTATTCAGCTCCAACCCAGTGCCATTCATGTTTTGTAGGCCGGGCCGCAGGTGTACGCTCCACGTAGATGTAAACTGTTCGGCGATAACCACAGACAGGGCTGCCTAGACAACAAGGTATTACATGCATGTCGGAACTATACGCCGTTGAAGGACGCATCCTAAAGTTTTTGCGGAAACGCTAACGTCAAAGGCAGCTAACAATGGCCATTTTTTGAGGGATGCGTCGATTTCCGTCGTTTGAACGTTAAAGCGATTTATTGTAAACCGCTTGCTTTCATCATGACCTCCACAGACAGCGACTGCTGGGGCGAGTGTCTGGATGTCGCCGCGCAGATAGCACGCAAAGCGGGCAAGGTAGTAGCATTGACACTCGACTACGTCAACCGTACTCAATATGTACGATTGTGTTACGTTTATAAACGTTGTCGTGTGTTGCAACGTGCTCTTTTTTTAGAACACGGAGGCTCTGTTTTGTCAGCTAACCACTCGGTAACGTAATAACTGAGCTGAATCTGCAAAGGTTTGTAAAAATGCACTGTAGTAGAATTTCACGGTGTCATATTTGAAACCTCGTTGCGTAGCCTACTACAAATTTTAATATTACAATAAGCGCAATAAGTTATTGCAAAGCAAGGATTCCTTATTGGGTGGAAATAGTAAAACGTCTACGTTATATGTTTGTTTTTTTGTTTTCACCAAATGTTCCACCAGAATTCTAACCTCTATATCGAAGATGTTTGTGATCTCAGTTCACTTCAGTGGCAAATTCTATTGCAGAGAGTTGCTACACGAGATTAGCCTCTACCACTGACCTTTCCCTTCTTCCTGTTGATATAAATAACCCGCCTCTTTCTTCTGATAATTCCAGAGTAAACACAGTAAAGTCACGAGAGCCAAAATGACTCCGACAGAACTAAACCTCTAAAATGACTTTAATATGCAGTGGTCGTTTTGATCAGTTATGCAGTTTTGCTGTTTTTCTTATCTTATAGTAATAGTATTACAAGACATCTCAGTTATCAGTTTCATGCTATGTTGACCATTACTGTCTATGCTTGTGCATACAATGTTGGTAAAAATCTAGAAAATAATCAGGCTTAGATCTGGGAATATTAGCACTGCATAATTTTTATTTATATATAGATAGATAGATAGATATATAGATATTTCTTCTTGATGTAATGACATCCCCTTGATAATTTGCCAAATATGTGTGTTGGAGCAGAGAGAGCATTCAACTTCAGAGCTCCAGGTTTGGACTCACCCACTGTGGGCCTAATGCGTGTTTGATAAGGTTAGGGTTGAACACGTGTACATTCACAGCAAAGTGGTCTTGTCTCTCTCCCAGGTGGTTCAAGAGGCTGTAAAACAGGAGAAGCATGTGAGCAGTAAGAGCACACCCACAGACCTGGTTACAGAGGCTGACCATCAGGTGGAGGAGCTCATCATCTCCACCCTCAGAGAGAGATTCCCCTCACACAGGTTAGAGATAAGGCCCCACAAATACTTGAGCCTACAAGATGCTATTTTCCCACAGGATCTTGGCTTGGTCATTCTCCACCAACTTTGTGGGAGGATCCCATCCCATTTGGACCATGAAACTTCTATGATTCCGTACTCTGGACTCTCGGTTCCTGAACCATGTCATGTGGTTTGATGAGACCAAGATAAAATTAATTGGTTCAGGTGGCAGCAACCAGGTCAGGAGTACAAAGACGACTGTCTTGCCTACAGTCATGCAGTGGTTGGAGTGTTGTGGTTTGGGGCTGCAGGGTGCTGCCAGCTGTGGGAATATATATTCTGCACTACTGAGAGATTTTGGAACTATGATATGTACAATAAATATATTGCTCACATAACAGTAATTTATGGAGATATACTAGTTGGGTTTTTTTCAGATTTTAACCATTTTATTTCAGGTTTATTGGCGAGGAATCTTCTGCTGCAGGAGAGAAATGTATTCTAACAGATAATCCTACATGGATAATTGATCCTATTGATGGCACTTGTAACTTTGTTCACAGGTATGTACTCGGTCCTTATGTCATATTGTATATAAATTAACATATGGCCTAATTTAAAATATATTTTATTTGCAGTTTCCCCATGGTTGCAGTAAGCATTGGATTTGCAGTAAATAAAGAGGTACAATAATGCTCAAGTCACAGTAACGCATGTTTAAATGTTGACAGTACACATCTAGTTGGAATCTGCAGTCATTGCCAGTTGTTTGCAAATAGCATCTTTGTTAAACGATCACTATGATTGCACCATAGTATGTTGTTCCTGTATGATCTGTAAAATCCAAGTTTAATTTATTCAAATTTATTTATATAGCGCATTTTACAACATATGTTGTCACAAAGCAGCTTCACAGATGTCTGATTTATCATGTGCATGTTCCCGACGTACAGCTTGAGCTTGGAGTCATATACCACTGCTTTGATGGAACGTTATATACTGGCAGGAGAGGCCATGGGGCATTTTGCAATGGCGTTCAACTGCACGTTTCCAAGGAGAAGGGTGGGGACTATGGTCTTGTTTAAGATTGTCATAATCACTTTGGTCTAGATCAGTTCTGGCTTTGTTTTTTTGTTGTGTTTTTTTTTCCTTCTTTTCTCATCAGTTTACCATACACTGAATGTAGTAAACTGTTTACATTTCAAATGTAATCTTTTTTGGTGACTTCTCATTACATTAGATGTGTCAAAGGCCCTGATTCTGACAGAGATTGGGGCTAAGAGAGACCCTCAAACACTGGACATTTTCTTGGGGAATATGAAGAAATTTCTGAGTGCACCTGCCCATGGGTGAGAGGTGCTTGTCTTGTCCTCTGAAAAACTCAGATATACTAAAAACATCCACAGTAGAAAGTTTGCTTTTCCGAGGTGTTAAAAATGATGCCCACTCTGTTATGCCTAGTCTGGTTTGTTCCGTTAGAGCATGGCGTTCTTGGATATGGCATCACAAAGCAGTTTTCTGGATGTTTCCCGGGTCTAACTCCGTGGTCATCCTCTATGCTCAGGGTGCGGATCATAGGAAGCTCAACTCTAGCACTGTGTCACATAGCCAGCGGGGCGGCTGAAGCCTACTACCAGTATGGCCTGCACTGCTGGGACATCGCGGCAGCAGCCGTCATCATTCGAGAGGCCGGGGGTTGTGTCATCGACACCACAGGTTAGTGCCCCCTTTCACTTCACATTTACACAAAGGGATTAAAGGAACCTTTCGCTCAAACATTTCTCGTTGTCTTTAACTCAAGATGGTCCCTCGTGAGAACTGAAAAATTAATCATTACCTCAACCCAAACTATAAAAAAAACATTTACACAGAAATGTTTTTCAGCAATGTTAGTGTGGATGTGGAAACATCCTAAATGTAAGATCTGCCAGTTTTTTTTTTTAAACAAAACAATAAAATTTTACAGTCATCTTAAATTTAAATATGCACGTAAGGATATTGAAATTAATTTGGACCTTGCATATAATACCATATTTGGTCAGCACTGTTACAGTGATGGCATATTCATAATTCATGTAATATTGTATTTGGTCAGCACTGTTACAGTGATTGCATATTCATAATTCTTTGATAATCTAATGGATACACTGGCTCGACATGCCAAATTTTCCCATTATTCAGGCAGAACCTGTAATAATCTTTTTCCAAATATTTCACATAGTGTCAGGGAGATGTAAGTAAATGTGAGTCACAGTTTGTAATTTGGCAGTAGTGGGCAAGAGCAACAGAACTGTCGAACACATTTACACACATCAGACTGCCTTTAAATTCTATATAAGGTGCTACCAAAGAACATCTCAAAACGTTGTGTGTTTAGATCTTGAAGGTCTTGAAATAGCACCACTGAGCTATCATTGATTGTTATGGTAGCCTAAAAAAAGTACATGAAGTTTTATGCATGTTTAGAGATTTGCTCTAAATGCCATTATGCTCCCAGATGGTTTTGTGACATGCAACAAGGCCTGTATTATATTCCCCTTTAACAGTACTTTTATGAATACTTGAGGGAGAGAGAGAGGGAGAAAGTTTGTGTGTGTGCTTAGTGGAAGGTGGGCAACAAATTTGTGACATTGCAGGCCAGTTTGTGTGAGGGTGCACAAAGAACCTCTGTTGGAGAGTGTAACGAGGTCAGGATCATGTGGTCAGTGCCAGACTTCCTCTTGCTCTCATGCTGCCCAGAAGAGATAGAGAAACATTTAGGGGAAGAGAGAGAAACGGGAAGATAGATGTTGCATGAAGGAGCAAATACTTGAGCCCTGTGAAAAGAAGTCATACTAATAAGAGTTATCCTGCTGTGACCACTCCCTGTGCGTTTGGGTTGATCTGTTTTGACTGAATCACTCCTTTGACCCAGAGAGGTGCTAACTGTCCTGAGTCTAACCCTGTAAGCATGTGAATGTGGCACTGCTTCAAAAATATTTTTAAATTTTTTATTCAGTCAGTACTGTGAAAGACTGTTCCATTTCTGAGGGACAGAGCAGGACCTTGACCACTGTATATATATGTGTGTGTGTGTGTGTGTGTGTGTGTGTGTGTGTGTGTGTGTGTGTGTTTTGTCCCAGGGGGTCCTCTTGATCTCATGTCCCGTCGAGTGGTAGCTGCTGGGTCACAAGAGATAGCCAATTACATCGTCCAACGACTCCAGCCAATCAGCTATGGGCGCGATGACCATGACCCCTGACTCAGAGACCTGCAGTGAACCCTTCATCAGCAAATCTCAGCCTTTTTACCTCAGTCCTAGGATTCTGCCACTTCATCTGCAGTGTCTTTTATGCAATCTTGTTTTCTTCATTACACCTCTGGGGATGGCTTAGAGTAATGCTTTATATTACAATGTCTTTTTTCTGAGTAAATATATAAGCAAATGAAGTGTAATACTCTGTTATACATCCATGTGGGATCGTGAACAACAACTTTTATCGTTTAAGGCTTCACCATTTGCAAAATTATTAATAACAGCACCAACAAAAAAAGTGTTAAATGACTTCTCAGTAGAATTTCACAAGTTCCATGATAGTGAAAAGCAAATAGTAATGAAAGTTATTATAGTTATTTGCTGACACTGGTATACTAGTTGAATTGTGCACTGGTATTTATTAGTATAATAGTTAAGAGAGTTGCATAGTGAAGGTTTTACTCTGTTTTCTACAGATGACTCTCTGGGCATGTCATTCCTCCATCATGAGAAGCATGAAGGGGAGACATCATAACAGTCCGGGCTTCGGGGGGGGGGGGGGGGGGGGGG
>JAOXYF010000008.1:15037785-15061565 GCA_028565775.1 Sternarchorhynchus goeldii
AACAGTCCAGGCTTTGTCCCCCCCCCCCCCCCCAAAAAAAAACTAACAGGTGTTGTACAGCACCTGTGGGTGTCTCCTAAGTAATCTAAATGTTGCATTTGATTCAGTTTACTCTGTAGGGGTTCATTCCAAACTTGAAGTTTTACTGTACTATGTCAGCATCTTGTGATGGCTATACAGTGTAAATGTGTAGTGTAGTGCTTATTTATTTAAAGTTATGTGGATAAACAATGCAGACAGAAGCATCAGGAGACAGTTTAGGCCTAGTTTTAGTTGGATGATTCCATCTGCATTAAACCTAGTTCTGAGCTGTACTTCTCCAAGGTTGCATTTAAAAGAGTAGGTCAACCAAAACATGTCTATGGATTTGAAAACGTTATATCATTATGCAAAGTTTGTTGTTGTATAGTGCATTTAAAAACTAGGCCTTGTATTACATAAAAGGATTTTCAAATAGAGAGTTCCCAATAACTAATTTAACGAATCATCAAGAAACCAGTTTGTAGTCTATCTAGAATAGTCCTTGTCGAATTTATTTTTGTCATTTTAGAAAAAGAACCAACAGAGTCTTCAATGTTTTAATATTCACATTTCTATGTTTTTCTTATGACTACTATACAATTGCTACTACTATAATTACAATAATGACATTATTCTTTACCATGCTGGACTTCAGTGTGCGTGTCAGAGCAGTACCCTTCACTGATCTCTTCACACTGTGAAATGCAATTTTTTTTCTATTATTTTTTGTAAGCAACTGTATAAAATGTAATCAAACCACTCATTATCTGGCTAGTATCCAAAACATTTCCACTGAGTTACATAATGAGTAATCTTTTTAGATTTTTGTTTGTTTTACTAGTTGGATAGGCTGTACTGTTGAATATATCTAGCTCTGCTCATGTTGGCTAGGCCTGATTGTACTAATTAAGTCTATATCTAATCACACCCTGTGAGGCACATTAAGCTAATTTATAGACATTCTTGGAGAAAGACATTTTGGGCAAAGGCCTGACTTCAGCTCCTCAGGGAAGCAAATTCTCAGTAGTAGGGCTGCAGCACCCTGGATCAAGTCCTGGAGATCTGTGTGCAGTTTAGTTCCAGTACGCTCGGCTCCAATATTGGTAATATACTAAAAATTATGGTTAACTGGTATGTTAGTGTAGGGTGTGGACTAAAGTGCAGATTGGTAGATCTCCAGATCTGGAGTTGGACAATCCTTGCCTTAATATCTTTGGGAAAATGTCCAACACCCTGTAAAAGTCAAAATCACCAAGGCATAGTGTGTTTCAGTGCTAGACGCTTCTTAAATCGAGTTATAGGAAGCGAAAACTAAATATAATCAAATTAATCAGACCTTTTGCTCCACTAATAACTGACAAAATCATTGTAATTCAGTCAGAAATTATGGTTTTATAAAGAGCTTTCCTTACAAGTATCTCATGAATTAATGATGAAATAATTTTGAAATACTGTTCAATTTTAAAACACTCGATTTTAAGGGAAAAAAAACTATTTTAAACAGCCCATTTATTTGCGGGTTTCTGCCGATAGGTGGAGCTACCTTCACTGTCTAAGTTGCCCAATACAGTCTGCTTACTGATTACCTGGCAAATAAACGCTCGTTTTTCATTTGTGCGTTATTTTATTATACAAAAGACTGTAGAAATGAATTAGTAACATAATTGGCCATAGTTATTAAATACAAAAAAGTTAAAGAAAATATAACGAAACGGACTACTATGCATTCCCTTTAGTTATTATTATTATTGTTGTTGTTTTTTAACTTTTGAAATTCAACAGATACTCTACTTTAGTCACATTGTCCTGTGAAAGCAGCGCATTTCTTAAGTCTCAAAGTGCGCTTTGCATGCTTCGTAGCACCGCTGTCTGTAGAGACCGTTATTAGAGTTACCTGATCGAGAAGAAATCATGGAATGCATCCGCCACGCCTGCGGAGTCCTCAGGGGAGGAGCGGCCAGGAGTGTTCTTCCTCCAGCTGTAGCAAAGCTCTACCTCCCTCTCCATCTCATTGGGACCAGGCGTCGCCTCTGCGTTTGTACTTGACATCTGAATGGTGGAGTCATTTGTCAGTTACATGGTGGTCTTTCCAAGTTTTCATTGAGGAGGACAAAAGTGTATGCAGATGAGAATGCGCGTACAGCTGTTTCAGTGTGAACGCGTGCGCGAGGTGCGCAAATTAGCCTCCGTTTTAGTTAGAAAACTAGTCTCTGAAGCTTCACCAAATAACTGACCATATAAAACGTTTTTTGTTGTTGAGGATACTGAACGCTTCAAGCGTGAGACGTGAATTTGAAACTAGGTGTTATTTTGGTCGTCTGTCTTGCGCACAGTGACTGGCGCCACTGTTTACTTCAGACCTAAAGTTATGACTTCCCCTGTCAGCAGGTAATGAGAAAAGGGAAGTTAGCATTCGCTCTAAAATGTCATTTTGCCAGTACAAAATCGCCCTAAACGTCCTGCACGCGCGAACCTGTACAACAGATGTTTGAAGAGGTTTGGATGCCGAAATTGGAGCAGAAGACGGTAATACGAGCAAAAAGTTTTTCAGAAAGTCTGGATTGTTATGAGGACTTAGAGAAGTACACTGGCGTTTTCCCGTGAAACAGGGATGTCGTAGGGGCCAATCAGAACGATGCCCTGTTATCTTGTACTTGAGGACTGGACCTGAAGCATACTGATGTTAATAGACTTCAAAGTTGTCGGCTCAACGTAATTTGATAAATCTAAGAAAGACATGGCATCCGAAGTGGTATGCGGACTCATCTTCAGATTGCTTCTCCCAGTTTGTCTTGCAGCAGGTAGGTATTTTTCTTTCTTTTTTCGTTTTTTTTTTTTTTTTTTTTTTTACATGTCCTTCTTTTCTGATGTTAACAGGATACTTCAGAATTGATAGTCTGCTGATCGTGTGAAGACAGATAGCTATAAAATCTTTTTTCTTTGTAAATAATGTACTGTATATGGGTACTTTTAAAACCACCAATAATTAGATAACAAATAAATTTAGACAACTCCTAAATAATAATAATTTGTGCGCAAACAGTAGATATGTTTGTTACATCATTAGCACACAGTACGTCATAATTTTAGAAAATATAAGAAATCTATTAATTGGATGTTTGTGGTGCTTGCTTGTCTGTTTGTTTGTTTAAAACTTCGTAGGTTAAATACGTTATACGTTATTTTAGCGTTGCGAATCCATCAGTGAGAAAATACATATGCAACAGGCATTTAATTTGTGCGGCATTTCATTTACATGTTATTTAATTATGTTTTATGAAAATGGATAGTGTGCGTGCGTTATGTACTACGTGTTCCTTTTTATTTATATATTCAGCTGACAACAACAAAAAAAGGTAAAAAAAAAAAAAAGTTGGCATATCAAATCTATTAATGCTATAATAGAAGTACAAAGAAGGTAAACAATGTCTGAATAAATTATACTTGATTAATAACACTAATAATTTGTGCTAATCTTAAGTTTTTCCTATTCATATAATTAGTGACATGATTTGTTTCTTTACACAGCAAGTGTACTTTATGGACTGTTGTACTAATTGTCAACATGTGGCATTTATTTGTTTATAAACTGCCAACAAACAAAAAGACTTTACACTTTATCAGTTTAATCTAAAATCGGGTAACAGCTGTCTTCAGATGCTTCCTGTGGGTCAGCTGAATGTTTCTTTCTAGCAGCAGAGATGGACAAAGAAGCTTAGCCAGCTCTTAAGTCAGTGCTTCTGAGGTTCAGGCAGGCCTTAGCAGAGAAACACTGGGCCACCCCAAGACATTAAGGTGTTCCATATTAGCAGGGTTCTTTTCCAGAAATGGGCCTCTCTCACTGCACTTTTTATCAAGAGAGAAATTTCACTGGATCTTTACAGGCTGCACTTTACATGTAAACCTGGACAACTTTTGAACATATGGCAACATTAGCTGTGGGTGCACCGTTAAACCACATAGCCGTAAGCCACACATAACCCTTGGCAAAGATGCTCCTTATATGCACAATTAGGTTTCACAGAAGAAGCAGTGGCTTTTGACAAGACTGTGTCTGTCTAGGATTGTGAGTACAGTAGGTTATTTCTATAGCCATTGTTGTAGAGCTGCTGAGGACACAAAGAGTCTTTCAGATTTTTTCTAACTGATGTGTCACCAAATGTTTTGCATGTGGGTCATCAGGATTTTTGGAAGATGCAATTGTATGCTCTTTGCCTGGAACTGTCAGCAACGTGTATTATGCCCTTGGAACGTACTGACTAAACACCATTCGTTGGAGCATTCTTTTGGTTTAAATATGCTCATTAATATGTGTAATATTTTAACTTTTGAATGTCTATGTGCTTATTGTTAACGTTGTTGATAATGACTTCTGTATCACATTACTTGATGTGTTTTTAAAGCAAGCTGTCAAGTAAGTGTCCATGCAATGGTCTGCAGTATTAGAGAGACTGAAGTGCTCCTGGGTATGAGCAGTACCCAGCTCCTCCTGCCTCTCTGTCAGCAGAAGAAACTCTGCTCCTCTCTGGTCAGATAGTGCCAAATGTCTCTTCAACATCTGCAGTGCATGACTCATTGGTTTTATCTAAGTTCTTGTTTTTACAGACTTGCTGGTTCTCTGCTACATCAAAGAACCTTAAGTAAAAAAGTTTGCAAGATTCCCACAACCCAAATGCCTCTTTAGCAACAGCCACAATGAATGTTTATCTATGATGACACCCTAACAATGTTAGCTGGAATATCATTAATTGAGAATTTTATCAAGTTAAATCAGTTAAACATTTTAAAGTTTAAACACTGCTAATACATAGCAGCATTTGACTCACACGAAAAAAAAAAAAATTAAAATGTTATCCTTTTAGAGACTTTTTTGTAAATTTTGAGTGTGATTAAGAAGTAGTGAATTTGTTTGAAAATGCTCTAAAGGCCAAATGAACTAGTCCTTAGTTTTTCTGCCTGTGTGTAAATTTTACCTCCCACTCAATAGTTACCTTCCAAAGAAAGTCACTTTTTAATTTTAACTTTAGTTGATTTTTACCACATAGAGGCTTTTATAAATATTAACAGTATGTGATACAACTTAGAACCAAGATCGGTAAACCTGGCCAAAAGCTTCTCTTGGTCCGTATGGGTTTTTCTTTAAACTTGTTATCCCACAGCGTGGCTCTCTTGTGTGGGATAACAGTTTGGATGAATCTTGTTTTATTTTAGATTAAGTATTTTATTGCAGTTTGCACTTGAGACAAACATTTTGTTTCCTCAGCCTCAGGATGTATACAGAGCCTATAAACTTTATATAGAGCCTCCTCGTAAATTAAAGCATCCATGAACAGAGTACCAACCTGTTCTTGCACAGGAAATCCTTGAAATGGAAAGAAGAAGTGTCTTAAAGCTACCCTGGGGATTCTCCCATGCAGTCCTGTGAGAAACAAAAGTCAAGAGACAGGAAAGATATTTGCATGTTTTCAAGGTCTCCTCTGATTACATTCTTTATTACATTATGAAGCATTGCAACAAGTCTATGAACTGTTATGTCGTTATAGTTTGAATCCAAGGCTCTTTAAAATGATATGGCTGAATTTAAATGTAAGAGTGTGACTTCATTATTGAAAGCCTTTGTGAATTTTGTTGAACAGCAAGTAAATCTTAACTTGCCTAAAGGTGTATTTTTCTCTCTCTAGAACTTGAATGAACCTTTTGGTGAAATGTAAAAAAAAAGAATAGAATTAGCTTTCTCAAATTAAATTAAATTACATTAAATGAAAAGTATTAAATTATGAAATTACCTTAAAAAGCATTAAATTGCACCTTTAGTGAGAATTCCAATGGAAAGTCTTTGTTTGGGTATAATTTGCCTTAATCTGTGTAAGCACTGATTACCTTTGTGTTAAGTTTACTCACTGCCAGGTGACATTAGTTGAACTATAGTCAAGATTAGGTGTCAGTTAAAATTTTCACATGACATATTGTGTTTTACCGCGGATAGATGTTGGCTTTTAGGGACTAAGACTCAAATCAGAGGACTGATGATGAAAAATACAGTTTGGAAAAAGACACGTTAGTAATGTAAACAATGTACTAAACACCAAAACCAAGGTAACTCGTACCATTAAAGTATTACTACAGTGTATAGTGTCAACAGTAGCTGCAGCTTTTATTGTCAGTCGTCACTCAGAGAGTATTAACTTGATGAAGACGCCATAGGCCGCTCTCTTTACCTGAAGCTCAGTCACAGGCTGACGTGCGTTTAGTCAGATATATCATGCCACCGCAGGCACAGGCCTTCAGGACAAAAGCTATGCGCTCATTGTGGGCCTTTCCCAGTGAACTGTGGACCGAAAAGCTGAATCAGTTCAAAGATATTCTGGCAAATACACCCTGTGTGTTCCACACAGCAACGGTTTTGAATGTCTTTTATAAAGTGCTTAAGAAGTGACTGAGAGACAAAAGTAGGCAATCAACTGAAGAGGTTTATATGAGTGTAAGAGAGCGCAGGGCCTGTGAGTATCTGCCAGTTTGTTCTACGTGGAATAGGCCACATACGTTTTGTTGTTGTTGTTGTTTGTTTTTTACGGTGTAGAGTGTGTTGTGTGTTGATATGAAGAATTGTCAGTCATAGTAAATCATTAAATAAATGTCAGAAAACGCTCTTCAAATGTTTTCATTACATTTCATATACTATGTTAAATATATGGTGGCATATTTCTTTTCATGGAGGCAACTGATATGTCACGAGTGGCTCAGACAAGTAGCGTGCAAATCGTACTTAGAATGAAACAGATTTTGATCACCCATGTGTTCCTTCTGGGTGTTTCTTTTTCTTCTCCTCTCTCATAGTAGCACTATTCATGTAATTTTATCTTAACTGTTTCCTGTCTGTAATCTGACAGTTCAACCACTGAAATACACTCAGTCACCTGAAAGCACCTTTTGTGTTCACTCGTTCTGCCACACTAAATACAGCTTTTTTTTTTTTTTGCTTCTTACCCGGCAATTAAAGAGAGGTTAGCAGAAAGAGGCCAGCTGTATATCACACCTCTAAGAGCTCAGATTTGTGAAGAAGAAGAGAAAAATCAGAGTTCAGCCGTTGCAGTCTTTCAGTTTTATTTTCCCTGTGTAGAAATACCTTTTGGACATGTATGTAAAATCACTGGAAGTGATGCAATAACTTAATAATTATTAATAAGAGTGCTCTATTCCTTATTATTCTGTTAGCTGCTCTTTCTGAATAGCGGCACGTGCACAACCTCCTTTTACTCCTGAAGCATTTCTGGAAGTCTACAAGGAAGGGAAGCCTGTCCACAGCTGGTTTGTTAGTTGCTGGTTTGTGCTGGTGGCACTGGGCTGGTGTGTGAAGCGGCTGTCCATCTTCCTGTTCTCTTACGCACCAGTGCTGGCTGAACGAGACGCAGCTGCAGGCCTGCCGTGTTTGCGAGATGTGTTAAGTGACGAGAGGACGCCGAAGGTTAACAATACAGAGCTGTTCCAGCATGCACCCCACTGAATGATGCCTGAAACCTTTGGTTGTGATGCTTCCATTCGCAGACAGAACACAAAGCAAACATCACACCAAAGCAGAGGCTGTCCTGTTATCTGCATACTTATCGCAGAATGGCGACTATTACCGAATTTGTTCTTTATTTAAATTAGCAATGCATATTAACTGTAGAAGATTACTGTGATTAACTGTAGCAGATCTGTTGTTGGTCTACAGCAGATCCAGCTATGAATCAGCAGGGCTGAACCACATAATACTTACCTGTCAGATTATCAGACTTTATCAGATATTATCAGATATTATTGCCTTTCGAAAGCAATTCTGTTGTTTTTAGGCTAATCAGTACATGGAGGCTTGTATAAAGTTTACAAAGGAATCTGTTATTTTCCCTTCTCATTATGGTTTCTCATAAATGTGCACTGAATCAAATACCTCAATAAGGCTTTTACACAGATCTCATACTCAAATAGCATGGAATTATAACTCAGCATCATTCTGCATTGTCAGCCAGTTTATAGCTTCTTTGAAAGCAAAAGTAGTTGGTGCACAGTAACAACACTGACACTGAAATCTCATCTTAATATCATATTGTTCCTCGTGAAATTATACCCTTTTAAAGCAGAGGACCTCCAGCTGGCTTCTTTCTTAAGCAACCAGTGCTGTGGGAATAGATCATTTGGATTAGAGCTTTTGTTTGTTTACTTTTTAATAGACTGATACAGTAACATGATGATTAGGCTACTGCACATTTTAATAAAGTGGAACAGCTTCGTCTAGAGATGATTTCTGAGCTGCAACTCTTGATTCACTTCAGTGAACTGAATTCAGTGAGTGGTTCATGAAAAAGCATTCACTGTCCAGCTTTTGGTTAAGCTTTCAACAAGAATCTCACAACAGAGTGTAACTGAGGGAAGCAAGATTGTATTTAAGATAATGTGCAATTTGTTAAGCAAATGTCCCAGCACATCCATTCTGTGATAAAGAGTGAATTGAGTAGACACGATTACAAGGAAAAGTTACAAGGGTGTGGCTTAGTATGTTATTTTGTTCATTTGTCATTATTTTAAACATTACGAAAATCTGGTTTCAGCAATAGGCAAATTATAATATACAGTTTTAAAGAAAACAGAACTGTGAAACAATTTGTGGTGTTATCTTTATGGTGAAAAGGAACTGTGAGTGTGTGAGCAGGTATGTCAATGTAAATGTGTGCCTGTGTGAATGTGTATTTGTAAGCAGAATCAGCAGAGCTTTGCTTTGTACGCACACACACACACACACACACACACACACACACACACACACACACACGCACACACACACACTATTCCTGCCTGAGGTTTCAGTCCTCTCAACCTCCCATAAATTCCCCAATGTCAATGAACTGACACATTTATGGTTTACATTAATATTTAACTCTTGTATAATTAAATTTTTTTTTTTTTGGTATTAATATTTTTTGGAAATATTTTTGTCAGCTTTGGTATTATTTCAAAGTCAACACCATCATATTTGGGTTGGATGTAAATGTTCACATCAGGAATGCTAGAAGCTTCTACGCCAACAGCTAACCAAATAAAAACCTGTATCCTTTGCAGCAGGCCTGAAATATGCCTATATTTTCAGGCATACGTGTTTGAAAACACATCATGCTGTTGTCTGCTTAAGGACAAAATGCATTGACTGGTCTGGTTTGACGATTAGTTCAGTAAACTGATAAAATGCAGTATCCAGTAGAAAGGGCATATTAGGTCTTGTTTTCCTTCCATGCCAGGTTCTTTCAGGTTCTTTCAGAATGCTAGAGCATCACAATGCAATTCAAGGAGCCTGGGTATTCACATATGCTGTTTGCTTTCTAAGTGCCTAAATAAATGATGCCTGCTTTTGGACATGCTGGTTAGAGGTCTGTCTGTCTGTCTGTTGTTTCAGAAGTTGTTGTTTCTTGCATACTTGACTTTTTGGTTAAAATCTTGGTTTAGTGACTCATTTAATAGAAAAGGTCCAGTGACCTACAGGGTTGCCAGGAGGTTTTGAAAACTTCTCAGACACTGTCCTGAAGCCAGAGTCCCGCATAGACGTGGAACACCAGAGCTGCTCTGACTCACACAGAAAACTAAAGGGAACCATTGAGGCCTAAAAATGTTGTACAGGCACTGAAAAGCCAAATATCTGAAATTAGCTAAAACACTGGAATTAGTCCACTGGCTTTAGCTGTGTTTATGACACTAGGTTTGTGGGGCATATTTGACATCTAAATGACTGCAGTATTATTAAATTATGATGTGTATTCACTGCACTTCTAATCAACTGCACGTTGTTTAGAATAAATCAGACAACTTGCATTCCCATGCATTACAATTACTACCAGCACATTTATTCAAAGTCATAACATGCCATAATGAACATACTTTCATGTGTGGCATATGGCACTTTGGACCTGCCTCAGTCAGAGGGCCATTCTTATCATAGCCATCTTGAAACTTCAAGCCTCCTACATTCAAACAAACCTGTCAGCATGAACGGAGCCTTACCGTTTCTGCCGACAAATGATGGCTGTTAAATATACCTCCCTGTGACACAGCTACCACAGAAGTGTACAACTTTTTTTCATTGTGGAATGGCACATCTATCATTTCTACAGAAACTGATACTGTAGCAGTTCTCCTGAGTGCCTTGAAATGAGCGACTGCTAGATCAACATCAGTGCTCCCCCGTCAAACATTGCTCCCCCGTCAAAATCTTGTCAAATGCTGTTTTTTTCTTTGTTTTCTTTACTAACAGCTGTAAATTAGCCATAGTGTGTAACAATTATAAATAATTTATAGACCTCAGAAAAAAAGTAGAATTTCACAGAAAACAATGACTTACAAATGTCTCATTACAGTCAAGTGAAAAGTTTACAGAAATTGAAATTGAAATTGAGTGGATATGTTAGGCTGGTTTAGTTAAAAGGGTTAGCAAGCAAGATTTAAAGGGCTGAAATGTAAATGTAAATAAAGTTTTTTGGTTGTTTTTTTTTACAATATCTAGTTAGAATGTAAATTAGCTGCGTGCTGTTCTTCCTGCTCAAAATGGTGATACTAAACATGTTGATTAAAGGTTTTATTCATTAAATGTGATTACTATTTATTGTAACTAAAAGTGTAACTAGAAATGACACTGAGCAAAAATGCATTAACCTGTGCTACATAATGTTTACACTGAGTGTACAGTTAAAGCAGCAACAAGCAAACATTTTATGGAAATCAAGATCAGAATCTGCACGGTTGCAATGGTGAAAGAAAATAATTAGAGAGATTCAATCATTTAGAATGATCATCAGTCAGCAAAGATTTACTGTAGCACTACTTGCCAATTGTTTGATTTCTTCACACGAATGCTGGCTTGTTTACCTTATTCATGTTCATTCTAAGATAGTCATCACTGTTTACCAGCAGTCAGTAACTTTCATAAATCACAAGTCATGAGTTTCGCTAAAAAGCATTGTAGCTGTTTTGAATCTATGTTGATTTTATGTGTACTGTCCAGTGTTATTCAGTGTATAAAACAACAATGGTGTTGAAACAACAACCCCATTCACTTTGTTTACTTCACAGTAAAAGTACTTGGATGAGGTGTGAGCATTAACCTCAACCCTGTCGAGGGAGTGATGGTCTGTAAATGTGAACACCCAGAACTATGTATCTGCATGGATATCCTACAGCAGCGGTGGATGCCTGCTTTAACTTATAACGTTTATAATGTATTCATGGCTAATGAGTGCTACTGTTTGCTGCAAGGTAAAGAATATAAGCACACATCATTTCAGGAGATATTTTTGATGGTTCAGCATTTTCTTCCTAGCTAGTTTGAAAGCACTGCCCCTGGCCAATGCCTTGTGCTGCGGCCTATATAAGGGTCACCATCTGGGAAGTGTTAATGGTTGTCTAATCCCACTAATACTGCAGGAGCAAGATCCTCCTTACAGGCCCAACAAAATAATCCCATTCAAGAACCCTGCTATGAAACAATAAAGAACAGTGCACTGATATGGAAACCTTCTTGAAACCCAAATCTGTCAAAATATTTATTCTTATTCACAAGCACCATGTGCTAGGAATAAAGACATAAACACCGACAATAATGACTGATTTATGAAAAAGGATATCAGCGTTAACTGTTCAGCTTTTGATTATCATTTAACCTTTCAACAAGAAGCCCACATCAGACATAAACAATATCCTTCCACAAGAATTATTGATGATTCAGCTTTGCATCTCATTTACCAGTTTTGTGTGTGTGTAAACTTTAGGAGACTCTGTGTTTAAGACAGTTGAGAGTGTAACTGAGGGAAACAAGATTGTATTTATGATAATGTGCAATTTATTAAGGGTCCCAGCAAGTGATCCATTCTGTGCTAAATAGTGTTTGATCTCCTGGTTTTCAGTGCTAGAGAAAACGTTTTTTGTGCGGTCAGGAGCAGGCCACAGGGGGACAGCTGGGAGGTTTAAGCTGTGTTTAATTTTCAGCTTTGGAAAAGCCAGGATGTGGCTTCAGCTGAGACAGGCCTCTCCTTCGTCGCCTGCTCTCACACAATTAGCACTGCACAATTTGTCAGAGAAAACAAGTTTTAGGTTTGAAGGAAATCGATGAGAACAAATTGTCCTTGGAAAAACACACAATGGCTCATGAGCTTTACGAAACTTTTATGGGAGCTGGAGAAAATAGGGCAAAAATAATTATCCTGAGTCAGGCCCCCTCCGCCTGTTGGCTGAGTGAGGACGCTCTGGCCTGGCAGTGCCTTGGTTCCTGCCACTGCCCCTCTGGTCTCAGAAACGGGAAGTGCATGCAGTCACTCGCTCTCTTTTAGTCAAGAGTGATAAGCCTCATTTAGTTGAGTGCAGTTTGGGATATTCTGTGAGGCAGATCCTACAGCTCCAGCAGTATATCGGGCTGTGCAAAGTATAGGACAGGGTTTCTTAGAATATAGATGTATTTCTAAAGTTTCCCATCAAATCCAACCTGAGAAAGGAGAGCTGTTGTGTTTATCAGTAAAGGGATCAATTTTCCTGACTCCTTCAAGGAAGACTAAGATGTCTTATAAGTATGACCCATTTTTCATGGCTTAACTCTATGAAAGCTGGTTGTATTTTGTAGTTGTGTGAAAATTATTTCGCTTTATGATGCAGCAGGTATTGCAAAAGAGCACTATTCATTTTATAATATGGGTCATTTATTAGAATTAGTTACATACAATTCATGACCTCATTATCCTATTACATATACTGTTCTATTAATTGCTTTACCAATGCAGAATCCAGTTAGCTTTAAACAGCACTATGCCATAATTAATTGCAGTAAATTAGTTATCACAGTAAATAAGTTTGGACTTATTTATTGTGGTCGTGCCTCAGGAGCATTGAATGTCTTCAGTGAGAAATTACCCAGAATTGAGAATTCAATCTCTTCAGTTTGACCTAAATGCTTTAGTTGTCATTTTTAAAATAAGATGCTATGAAGTCTGCATATATTCTTTTCATTGTCATTAGAGCAACAGCTGCTGTGGTTACAGGCCTGAGTGAAATGGCGTATCAGTTATCTCCTGGTTTTATTCCTGTTTTAACACATGTATAAAGATTTTTTTTTCCCCACACTGTGAAAATATTTTGCCAAACAATGTTAGAATGTCAAATTCTGTAAGTGTATCTTGCAGAAAAGCTTGCAAAAACAAAGCCCATTGGCTAAACCCTTCTGCACGTAATACCCTGAAGGATTTCTGCAGCACTCCCTAGGAGTCCTTTAATATGCAGAGGTTTGGTGCTATTCTTGCCACCTCTCATTAGAGGCTCTGCTGCACAAACGTTTGATTAAATAACTTGGTCTTAAAGCACTGTGTTGTTTATCTGTGAGGAATACAGCACCATTCTAACTCATTTTCTCTGCCTTCTCCTTTCTCTAGCATGTATGTTCCGGTACAACTTGTTGTCTTTTATCTACCTCATCTACCTCCTGCTCATACCGCTGTTTGCGGAACCAACAAAGACAACAATGCAAGGTAAGAGTCCAGCACCAGAAAAGTCCAGGGTCGAAAACTGCTTTCAACTCAAAGGTTAAGCTTGGGAATGCATGGTGTAAAACTGCATCACAACCTGCATAAAGTGTCATCACAGACTCTACACATACGCTACTGCTATCTTGACAAGCTACAGTTAAATAAAGCAGTTTCCTTTATCTGGATGCTGTGAAATTATGCATAATAATTTTGTGTAAATGTCAGTGAGTGCAGTTTGCGATATGACGCCCGTCAAGGTGTGATGTGGAATATCATGATTCCATGAGCAGTGAACAGTAGGGGCTGTAAGAAAGTGCTGGGCTACACTTTCATTTAATCAGTGTGGTACCATCATCAAAACCGTAACCTTCATTTTACACGACGCATTAGGAATAGTCTTCCTTCTTCCCGGGCTCAGCCACCTCTTGTAAACCTAATTAATGAATCTAAAACTCTAAATCTCACGTGGTGTTCAGATTAAGTCAGTTATTAGAAATCACTGTGTGTATTGTTTTCCAACCTTATTGCATTACCTCTGGGGACCTTTGATAAGCCGTCTTGATTCTAGTGTTTCTCACTGGTGTTCGATACCTTCAACCCTACCTTTTCTGTTCATGTACTTTCATACAAGTACCTACATACAAGATCTATCTGAGTTTTTTTTTTTTTTAAATGAGCCCCTTTTGAGTGTTTCCCACACATTCAGACACGGCCTTTGCAAAATGCACAGTGATAGCAGCAGACGTTGGGAACTGCCCTGAGTGGTGTTTGTGTAAAGGAGGAGGAGAGTCCGAGGAGAGGAATGCGGTGTGTGTGTGTGTGCTCTTCTCTTGTCCTCTCAACACCCCCGCACATGTATCATCAGTTCACTAGTTCAACTATGACCTCATCACAGCCGTCGTTTGAACCCCGGGCCACAACAACTCGCTGCGCTCTGGACTCTACATGAACCCAGTCTAGTAAAGTGAGTGTTTCTGGGTCTATCACAATGAGCAGATAGCTGTTTATTCTGCTCATGTGTTATCTGCAGAACAGTTCTCAGGCCTTCAGATGACCACTCTGCCCAGAACTGGCCTTCCTAAATCAATGGAGTGGTCTGCCTCCCACACAAAACTCCAATATATTGGAGTAAAATATTGCCAATAAGAGGATATGCATTTGACATTAACTTTAAGTTCCTCCTAATTTATTGTGAACCTTTCTTTAGCTTTATACACTTAATACCTTAATACAGCTAATCTATTTTAGATTGTATTTACAGCTGACATTTACACTGTATATGCTTTTGAGGGGTTAATAGTACAGAATTATTATTTTCAACACACGTTTTGTCCAGGTAAAACCCTGAACCTTGATAAGCTTTATGAAAATAAGCTACTCCTTTCTGCACAGTGCTTACCCAAATAAGTTCATGTTTAAAGTTTGTTTAAAAGCTGGGTGAGGAACACCTGAAGCGGCGGCTGTGTCTACCATCTTTGACACACATTTCAAGGCCTGTAGAAACATGTAGCTTGGTGGATTCCAGCCTGTGTTGCTCATCCACACTGAGACCACTTTAAGACAGGAATAAGTAATTGATAAACAATAGCTGGATGAGCCATGCATATCGAGACAGTATTAAACTCAAATGGAGATATAGTCAAACTCAAACTAGCATTTTTTAAGATGGTATAGATCAGTATTCAGTTATTTTACTGCATGTGAAATATGTCTGGGTCATTGTCTGGGGATGTGTTAGCAGTGTCTTCTCTGTCACTGATCACATGTTAAAGGCATCTGTGTTCAGGGACTTGGTGATCATTATTAGCAGTATTCTCCAGTCATATAGTTCCACTACAAACATAACTCCATAGTGGATGGTTAGGTACAGCAGAGTAAAGTCAAGAACAACACAGAAGGAAATAATTTACAGAGTTCAGCAGGGGCAGAATGAACTGAGAGACAGACAGAAAGACAGAAGGCGGCAGAGAGAAAGGGAGACAGAAAATGAGATAATCGGAGAGAGTGAGACAAACAGTGGGACAGAGTAGTTGAAGATTAGAAGCTGTGTACACCCTTGAGCTACTGTTCCCACATGCTGGGGCTTAATAGTTCACAAGGGCTTTAGTAACTAATACAGCACTATGGAGATAAACATCAGCTCTGAGCATCATTAATCTTCATATATGAGTCATTTTGTACATTTTACTTTAGAATGTAAATCTGTTGATTATAGTACGGTCAAATAACCTGCCTGTCACCTCATATCACCATTTAAAAGTCTTGGGCTATGTAAAATTGAGTTATACGTTATGATCTCAGGAATCATGTGTGGAAACGTTTTCATTCTTACAGAGGAAATCAACATATGGATATGTTCAGTATCACAGGAAATAAGCTTTCAGTGACATATGAGATGACATGGCTTTGACAGCTTTGATGCTTTTGTTGCATTTAGAAACTAAAGAGGTGACTATGAGTGGACAAAAGCTGAAAAAGCACATTTCTACTGAAGCTTGACATTATTAGGATTATAATGTAATAGAATTTTTTTTATCCAGAAATCTGAAAAAATATTGACAGGACCAAAATCAGATTTTGGTTGCTGAGTATCTCCTTAATTGCTATCAATCAGTCGCACAAATGTTGACACATTTATGTTTCTCTGTTATGCCCAGTCCTTCTATCTATTATCACTGCGGATTAGATTTTTTAACGTGTAATAACATAACATTTAATAACGACATTTATGCTGCGTTGTAGACCCAAGCAGCCCGTAGCTTTGTGCAGCTTGTACTGTCTCAGTGTGGGCATTTGTTTGGTTAAGACCCTCCAGTAAAGCAGGAAGGGGGTGAGTCAGTCTGTGTCAGTACACCTTGACTGGCTCTTACGTCACCACCACCAGATGTTGGCCATTAATTATGAAGCCAGAGCTCCTTTACCTCTCCTGAGGCAAAATTGTTCTGGGGTGATGATATGTGCTTGGGTATAACTAAAGTGTAAATTACAGGAGATGTATAGTTAAAGCTCAACTGGTCCAGCGGTTATGTTAACCTTTCTGTATATTGCTAGCATTTTAGCTTGCTGCCCTTTACTTCTGTGTGTTAATCAATATGTTAAACTGTACTAAGCAGCATGTGGAAAACAAACACAGAAAGACATGATACAATGCAATTACAACACAGATTCAAACAGAACTGCTCCAACAGAGTAGTCAGACTTTAACTGGTAGTTACAGATAAAGATTTTGAATTTCTATCACTTTGATTTGATCAACTTTAAGTAAGAGTCGGTTTGACATTTAAGTTACACTCCCTCTTCCACAAAGTTCCTACTTCTGTAAACAGAGTGAGTAATCGTGCTCGCCCAAACTGAAGAGAGGAAAGCTGCACGGCAGGGGGTTACTAGGTTATCCTGGGCCCTGGCCTCACAACAGATGTAATCCGTCCACTTGAGGGAATGCAGGAGACAAGATGGCTTCCTGAGGAAACAGAGCAGAATGGCGAGGTGGTCAGAGAGGCACCCTTGACCTTCATGGATCTGCAGAACCCAGCTTCACAGCACTTCCTCAGGAAGGTGATGATTCATCCCTTACAGGGGTGGGAAGCTCAGGGTTGGTAGAGCCCTACAGAGTTCCCTGCTGCTCATTCTTCCAGCTACTGGTTGAATCTGGAAAATAATCCTGTGTTTTTACAGTGTGTAATTTGCTTCTGTATGTTGTTCCACCAGAGTTTTAAAAAAAACTTTTATTGAACAATATAGAAAGAGTATATCTGGGGAAAAAAAACAATCAATGAAGTAATTTTAGAAAGAATTTGAAGTATTTGCCAGTACAGTACAGAAAAATATCCAGGTGTTATATGGCACTTCGTTTTGCACTGGGCTTTGTTGGCAACTCTGTGAGTCATTCAGTCTTAATACACACACAAACACACACACACACACACACACACACAAGCACTTCAAGGAAATCACAAACACTGCGAGACTTTACTGTTCTATTGTACTTCAAGTTTATTTTTTATATGATTTCAAAATCCCCAAATCAACCTGTCAAAGTCCTGAGTCCTGAGTTGGTGAAGGGCATAAAAATGGAACCTAAATAAATAAATAAATAAATAAAAATAAGTTCATGTGTAACTAGAGCCCTTAAACACCTCATGGGTTTGTACATTCAGAGTGTTTAAAAAAAAGGAAACGTTAATGCATTCGTTTAGTTAAGTTAATGAGTTTGCCTCTTCTCCAGGAAATGGAGTCTGCAATCTGTTCCACGTTACATGCTATGGACCCCAAGGTTTTCTTCTTCTTCTCCTTCTTTACCATGACCCATCTTACTGCTTGTAGTCTGCCAACACATTATAATTGTCAGTCAGTTTGCTGATGAACAGAAGAAACTACAGTGCAATGTACTGTAACATTAACAGTGTTTTAGAAACATGACCGTGATTCCGTTCAGTCATTTCTCAGTGAATGAGATGTTACAGGTCAGTGGTCCAGTCCCATAATGTGTACAGTGGGAGAGCATAGCACATGCAGGTCTTGTACTTCTGCCCTTGGGCTGACTCTGAATGCCCTCAATATCTCAGATATCTTTGCTGTTTGGGGGACTGATTCTGAGGAATGTCTTTGCCGTGAGTGCCGTGGATCTTTAATAATTCTTGGAATGGCAGATTTGGGTAGGGGCGGGGCAGAGGAAATGATCGGACACACAGAAGAGCAGTCATAGAGTATGTGCGGTATTTGGAAGTAAAACACTTAAGTTATAAAATTGAATTCCAACAGAAATCAAAGCACAGCACTGAAAACACTGGAGACAAGAAGTCCATTATCCCAGTTGTTTATGTAGTATGTAGTACAGATACAGAGACGCTAAACATGTATGAGCTGCCACGCATGGTTTCTTTACTTGGGCCCCCTGTAGAAATGGTTGCATTCCAAAAATGAATTGGTTCAATCGCTACATGAGAGCTTCTCCCTGCGGAATGACATTTTACAGTTCATCTGATTTTGGGTGACAGTCTTCTGCGTTGCATGCACTGTATTGGATGTCAGATGAGTTATTCCACGTATGCCTACAGCGGTAAAAGCTTACAGTGTCTGCGATAGGATTAGCATTTTAACGATGCCAGGGTTCCTTTATCCATCAGTGACGTCATGCAAGATCAGTGGCAGTATAAACAGACCTGGCTTCTTTAATATTATCTCCAAACCTATCCTATAGAGACATTTCTTGTCTACTTGAGCCAAGCTCTCACAAGGGTGTTTTTTATATGACCTAACCAGCTCTCTCCTGGGTTTGGCAGGTCAGATTCACAAAGAGATGTTCTTAAAATATAGCTAAGATGATAAAATTTTGGAATTCAGTATAACAATGTTTGGGCTTTGGCAGGCACAAGGAACTTCACAGAACGAGGATTGTTCTGGCCCAAACAGATGTTATTTCAGTCCTTGGGATCTATACATATGTATTTAGAAGGTCTAACCAAGGCAGTGTTGGACTTAAACACAGAAAACCATTTAATTGTCATAGAATGGATGAAGTAACTCATCAGGGGGAAACGAAATAAGAGACTTGCCCAAATGGTGAGCCGGTGGGAATGCACTAACACAACCTTCTTTGTTCTCTCTTTCCGACATCACAAACACATATGGTCCATATTTGAGCTTCCTGTGCCAGGATTGGCCTCCAGCAGCCCATGAGCTTATCCTTAGTAAAAAATTGTAAAGACATTTTACTGCTCTATCTGTTACCTTCTCTTTTTTTGTCTTTGCCTGAAGGCACCACCAACACCTAGACACACAAGCTGTTATTACATTGACTAGGTCTTTATTTAGTTGTTTGTTTGTCTGTCGTGACTGTAACCCACAAAATTGTGTCATGATGCATTTTCAGTACTTGCAGTCAGCAATTACTGAGCATCTAGTTTTGTGGGTTTTTGGTTTGTAATCTCTGTACCTAAATTTCCTAAATCAAAGACCAGCTCATGACTAAAAACTGCTTTTTTTTAATAAAGCATTTTATTGATTCACAATTGTCATCATAGTTATTTCACTGAATCTATTAAATCAGAACTTATAATTTCTGAAACTGCTTTGAAGTTTTTCTTTTTTTTTTGTTCTATAATGGTTTACTGTGTTGCACATGGTAGTTTTCTGTGTGGCTGCAGTTTGAGTGAGAAGATCCTTGTGGCCAGTGTTTTCACCCGCCCACACACACACACACACACACACACACACACACCCCGAATGTGAACACATTTATCGTATAATCTGATGTTTAGAGCTATCAAAGTTATCAAAGTAGAGTTATCAAAGAGAAAGACAAGGCTCATGGTGTGTGGAGGTGTGTTGCTCTGATGGTGTGTGGATGAGTGCTGCTCTGATGGTGTGTGGAGGCATGTGCTGCTGCTCTGATGGTGTGTGGATGAATGCTGCTCTGATGGTGTGTGGAGGCGTGTGCTGCTGCTCTGATGGTCTGTGGATGAATGCTGCTCTGATGCTGTATGGGGGCGTGTGCTGCTCTGATGGTGTGTGGATGAATGCTGCTCTGATGGTGTGTGGGGCGTATGCTGCTCTTATGGTGTGTGGGGTGTATGCTGCTCTGATGGTGTGTGGGGGCGTGTGCTGCTGCTCTGATGGTGTGTGGATGAATGCTGCTCTGATGGTGTGTGGGGGCGTGTGATGCTCTGATGGTGTGTGGAGGCGTGTGCTGCTCTGATGGTGTGTGGAGGCGTGTGCTGCTCTGTGCTATGTCTGTGGGCTGGTTGATTTTTCTATCCAACCACACTCAAGTTCATAGTCTCACTCCTTCTCACTTTTTGCACATTGGCCAAAAGAGGCTTGTCTTCACTATTAAGTATTACTATTTGTGAAGGCTGCTATTTGCTGAAAGGGGCTTTGAAGGTAGATAATATATTTAATGTATTTTAGATAAAAAACACTTTGTTACAGGATGTGTTTATTTCTCTATAACTTTCTCAATGACTAACTAATGGTTTTAATGTCTTTAGGAACACCTACAAATCAAGCAGATTATTTCATGGTATTGCTGCACCCTCTGTTTTAACATTTGTACACCTTTCCTATGCTTGTTTTATTTTGTCTTTTTATCAACTCTCAGCTCCGAAAATTAACCTTTTACTTGAATTTTACTCATCCATGTCTTCCAAAAACTTCAGGAAATTATGAGCTGAATTATTTATTATAGAAATGTGTCTGAATGGGTAAACCAATAATGATTATTAGAGATCCGGAGGGACATAAAATTACCCACTCCCATTACCTTTGATATTTTGTACTTCTGTGGATTTATGAAGTCTGAATTCAATCAAAGAAGACACATATGCTTATCCACACTCCACCCTAGACTGTAATTTCAGACCCACTAATGTTATGAACTGAATTTTTTTGGTAATATTTTAGACCTTTTTTTAAACCTTGTGGCATTTAGGCATATTCCGAATATGGAGAAAATTACTGAGTTGTTCATGATAGTGGAGAAGCTCAGCAATGGATGTGCTGTTGATCTTGGGAGTGGACCTTGGATATCACTGGTGGCCATCAATATTATTACTAATAAATACTCATTCTGAAGTTCTTCCGTTCTTCAGTTCTAGCTTCTAGCTTCAGTTCCAATTCTGACTAAGTTGGAAACTTTTACTGGAGAGTGTCCCATCATGTCCCAAGGGAGTGTATGAATCAGGGGATAAATCAAAGGCAAAATTGGTCCCATGGTAGCATACCTGTGTGCACTGTTGCAGTTTACTTTGTGTAAACTTTCATTTGGACACCTGGATAGCAGGGTTTTCTTATGTGAGAATGCCTGTCTGATGCCAAAGGCAGCCAGTTCCGTGGCTTCAAAGTTGTTGTTACTATTGTGGTACTAAAGAGCAACTTTAAACAGCAACTAAATAATAATCATTCAGTAGTGCTGCATAGAATTTATGCATGGAGATGTAAAATGTTTTATAAGCTATGTAGCATGTCAAAATATCACTGCTCTCACAGCTTGTATATATCAAATGTATATTTGTCTCTGTTTCTCCTACCAGGTCACACAGGACGCTTACTAAAATCACTGTGCTTCACCAGTTTGATTTTCTTGATGCTGCACATCATTTACCAGATCACCCTCAACAGCCTGCTAGCAGGAGACAACATAGAGCCCAACTTCAACTGTAAGTACTTTACGTACTCAACTTTTAGGGCTGGCTCTTCCCAACAGCCTTTTCCAACAAAAAAAGGACACAAGTGGACTGCTATAATAAATGCAATTAAACATGAGCTCTGCCTGGTGGTCAGGTTAGATTTCTTGATAGAACTCTAATCCTGACTCAAATAAACACCTAGAGAGCAGAGCAGCACCTGGGCCGGGTCTGGCACAGGTGACCTAAGGTCAAAGTAGCTCTGGATTGCGTTACCCCTGACCCGAGGGGGGCTAGAGCAGTACCCCAGAGCACGGCTGGGCGTGGGCCCAAGCAACTGCTCTCTCAGCTGGCACACAGCGCTAGCCACACTCTCCAAGCAGCCATAAGCCACAACATCTGTGTGCAAGATGGGGATCGGCGCATAATGAACAGAAAAGCACCAGAGCCCAGCAGAACTGCACTGAAATGCCGAAGCTGGAGCTGAGGTCGTCTGTCTTGTGTCTACGAGCAGCCGTAAAAATGTGCAAATGACAATGGGGGCCCTCGAGTGAGAGCCGAGTTCTCATCAGAGACCCTTGAGTGAGAGCCGAGTTCTCATCAGAGACCCTCGAGTGAGAGCCGAGTTCTCATCAGAGACCCTGGCCAAATATTTATTTTGTTTCTTGGTGCGAATGGTTCTTTGGTGATGTCACTGTAAAATGTAAATTTGGTCTAGACGGGCATTGCTCATGCTTAGCTGTTATAAACTTGTGTTAAGGGCTTTATTCACAGAGAGTTTGTATGGTTATGATTTACTTTTGAGCCTCATTGAATATTCTCATGAGCTCAGATGCTCAAATGATATACATTTTCTTGAGGAGTTTGGAAAATATAGAAAGTGTTTCATTAGGAACAAACCCTTTGAGAAATAATTCCAAAACAAACAATGTCATGCTGCCATTATGACTTTATGTTCTTCAGGAACCACTAGATCATCATGGCAAACTAGGTAAAACTTATATCATTTCAGCCAGTTTGGCCCTGTTTGTATAGATCCAAAATGTTCATGAACTTGCCTGTAATTAAAAAAAAATCTTCTTTATTATAGATTAGTGGGTACAAAAAGTCTAATATTAGCTAATTAAGAAGTGCAAGTATACTCTGCCAAGTGTAGATGTCCCAATACCTGATGTATGAGAAAATAAAAAAGGTTTAATTCAGGGTAAAATGTGTTTGTGGTGAGGGATTGAAGATAATGACTTTACTCTAGATTTGAGCTGAAACCAAACACAGTGCAAAGAAGCGCTAAAGACAGCAGCTGGAATATGAAACAGTTCATACATTCCCAGATATTGTTACCTAGGAAATGTTATATCTATAAATCCATCAGGACCTGGTGCCAAGCAATATGCAATCTTCACTTAATACAGCTGATAAAAAGCCAATTGACAACTTATATTAATGGTCTTCTGTCAAATAGAGAGGATTTTTTAAATAACAGATATTTTAATACAGAGGAACACTTACCCACTACACAAATTAGGTATGACTCATTATTAACTCTCTTCAGCCAAGACTCCTCATAAAAGTTAAGGAATTCTATTGACTGACAGTTGAACTCAGTGACCCCAGTACATGCATGCACTAGTGCTGAACCAAATACATTTACTAGCTCACCCCAGTGTATGTGTAAGGTAGGTGTTGATTTATGCTTGTCATGTCTGAACAGATACGTACTCAAAACTCTCACGTGCACACACATACACACACATATACACACATGCACATGCGGACACACACACACACACACATAGCGCACATTTATTTAATACTAGAGTTAATTTCCTTTCTGGGAAGTGTTGCATATCTAGCCTAAAGACTAGACACAGTAGACTATTGAGTGCCTTCTTCCCTGAGGTCGAGAAGTGCAGTGTTCCTCTTACTGCTCAGTGCCTCACACCTGAAGTGCAGTGTTCCTCTTACTGCTCAGTGCCTCACACCTGAAGTGCAGTGTTCCTCTTACTGCTCAGTGCCTCACACCTGAAGTGCAGTGTTCCTCTTACTGCTCAGTGCCTCACACCTGAAGTGCAGTGTTCCTCTTACTGCTCAGTGCCTCACACCTGAA
>JAOXYF010000008.1:15065568-15083218 GCA_028565775.1 Sternarchorhynchus goeldii
GTCAAGTCTTTATCAATATTTTTGATAGTAATATTATTTGTATAAACAATATAAAAGCCATGATGAGAGAAGGAATAAATGTAACAGGATCTCTATAAATCATTCAACACAATTTTTTGTCATAATGAACGTTTAGTGAAGTTGCTTGATCATTTAGCTGTATGGTTCTGTGTACTGCTACTTTAGGGTCTAAAGTATGAGGAATGCATGAGTACTGACTGTTAGATCAGTTCCACCGTGGATGAACACAACTGTCTCTCTCCATGTTTTATATTTTTTTGTACATTTACCATATATGTGATGTTTTCTGGGCTACTGAGAAATCAGCTCTATACAAATGAAAAACTTCCTTCATTATGCAGGCTGCTGATATCTTATAGCATTAGGTAATGTTTTTCTCATACCGCTCCGATTAGCTTTCACTGCATAGTTTCCTAAATCCACTTTTCCAGGATAGTGCATTTTCCCTAAAACACATGGATATTTCATTCCTGAAATAATTGACTATTTTAATGGAAAGGGTTATTCTGATGTTGACCCTACAGCTTCACAGAAGTCATGAGCCACAAGTTCACAGAGCCAAACTGGAGCAGAGGCTCCTCCACAGCTCCTGCAGGAACCCTGCCATGTCAGGAGGCCTGACCCAAAAGTGCACGCAGCACCAGTAGAAAAACATTGGCTGGACATTGCGCTGATATTTTCCCATGTCCTTGAGTAAATCTTGACTCAAACGTTTGCATTAATGAAGAGGGACCGAGTCCAAAATCAAGGCACCCTGTGGTTTAGTTTCAGGTCTGCTTACAGTTTTAATGTTGCTCTGAGACACTACACAATGTAACTCTAAGAGAAAAGAGAAGAACACTCAGAGGGTGTGAGAAAGGAACTTCATATGCTCTGCATGTGTACAGGCTGACTCAGGCTGACCTTAGCAAAAGGAAACCACTGATGAACCCTAGAGAACGCATGTGCACATCATACGTGCTATTGTGGTTAAGAACAATATACAATGGACTCTTTAAAGAAGTCAATTGTCCAGCACCATTTTTACATATTTATTATTTAAATAATGTTGTCTGCTATGAAGAGCAATTGGTCTGCGCTCAGCAAATTACTGACGTGACACTATATAGTATTCAGGTGTCGTTGTTCTATTTGGCGTAAAGCTGCTCACAGATTAGCAGACCACACATCTGCAGGCACTTCACTTCCGCGCAGTTAATTATCTTCCATAGCTATAACCCGTTGGTCATTAACCTAAGTGTTAAGGAGCCGATGGATTGGTTTTGAGTGGCATAAAAGGTAAAATCACCCTAAAGCTAAAATCAGCTATGGACAGGCCTTCTGTGGCAGCTCATAATACTTGGAAGTGTCCATGTAAGCTCACATCCATAGATGTCCATTCACACTGAGATTTAATAGGCTGGAGTGGAGAGACCATCTACTGGTGCATCTCATGACAGCCTATAGTGCTTTTATGCTCCTTCAATTACATTTGCTCCAAAGCATGATGATGATCCCTTGGGAAGGCAGGAGGAAGTTCCAGCCTCTTTCAAGTGCACTGGCTTCATACATGGCTTCCTCTGAGTTGACTGCTTGTCTGTGAGTCACAGGATCTGTACTGGTCCCTCCAGTGTGTGGTGTACTTTACAGCACGTGCTTTCTGTCAGTGGAACGCTGTAAATGAGGTGTTTGCAGCATGTGAACACACTAGGTGCAGTGTGTTTGTCATGTGGCCTTCCTGTAAGTCATTTCCAGGTTCTGATGGAGCAGGCTGAAGCCTAATTCTGAATGTGTACACAGGACGCACTGCAGTACACTTTAAACTGGTTTCAGTCACTGTCCATTTATCAAATGACAATATCTTTATAAGTATATTTAATCAAATAATATTTGCAGTATATAAATGCCTAATTTCAAATGTTTGACATTGTACTGTGTTACATTTTTAAAATTCTGAATCATTTTATTTTTATTCATTTATTAATGTGTTTTTTTTTTTTTTGTAGGTTCATCATGGGAGAAATCGCTAAGACAGCTGGGGTTTGAAAGGTAGGATGCCTCCAGAATAAATGTTTATTTGGATTCAGTTTAGGTGGAAAAGATAGTAGAGAATTTATTGTTGTATGATGTGACTATGTTGTTTAAGTCATGTGAGAGTTTAACTATGTGCAGTTGTTAAAATAAAGTAAAATACGATCAAAATATTCAAAATATTACAAGTTACTCATGGACAAAATAAAACGGTGTGTGTGAGGGATGGGTCTTGATGGGGTATTTATCAGGTCTTGTTTTTGTTTGTTTGTTTCTTTAGTGCTTGTTTAGATTGTTAAATTGACATTCAAATTGATAGTGTTTACTTAGAATGAACTCTAAAGGGCTTTTGTCCATGAATATTCTGTAATTTAGGATTGTGTTATTAGTATTCGTATACATTTAGGATACTGTTGTATTAGTATTGATACATTTAGGATACTGTTGTATTAGTATTGATACATTTGTTCAGAAAATGATGGCCTCAGTGTTCTGTGGCAACAGAGCATTTTTTTTGGCTCTCCTAGTTAAGGAGAGTTGGGGGAGCCAGGATTTAGCAGAGGAATCAAATGAGATGGACAGGATTGTGTCAGGAGGATGTGAGGGGGTTTATAGACAACTGGAGCCAGTGATGGGGATGCAGACAAGTATTATTTACTAATAAAATACACTTGACAGCCTTTTTTACAGTGTGCATTCAATATGAGCATACATTATACATTATAAGATTATGAGCACAAGTGCTGGATTAAAGTTAAGCGAAGTTCAATTAGTAAATGCAAACATACACCTTGCCCCAGCAAAAAGGATCAT
The DNA here is from genome assembly GCA_028565775.1 of Sternarchorhynchus goeldii. Taxonomy (NCBI): domain Eukaryota; kingdom Metazoa; phylum Chordata; class Actinopteri; order Gymnotiformes; family Apteronotidae; genus Sternarchorhynchus; species Sternarchorhynchus goeldii. The sequence goes on from JAOXYF010000008.1 coordinate 15,068,413, forward strand.
TTAACAAAGGCACAAGCCCATTTATTTTGTGAAATCTGCATCTTCAAACATGACTAGCAGGGCACATTTGATCGAATTAGTCATTAGGACATTGTGGGTTGCATCCTTCATCTTGATAAGTGCGTGTGTGCGCATGGGTATCGTTTATCCCCATGTTATCCGAATGTCTGCGCACCGTCGCCACGGCGGCGGAGCCTTTGCAGCCCCCGGGAGTGGCCCGGCTGCCTCCTGGTGGGAGGTGGGAGGTGGAGACAGCCGGTTGAGCGACGCCAATGAATTCCAGCCGGCCAGCAGTGTCTGAACCACTCGCTGAAAGATAACCTCGAGTTACACAGAGCAGGACGTTAAACCCAGACATTGTTGCCTTTTATCAAGTCAGTTCCCAGCTAAGCGACACCAAGCTTTCAGGCAGTAAATATAAGAATAAATAAAGGATCTTCTAAGGCCTGTTTGAGCTGAACTGGATTACAGTGCAGAGTGAGTAGCTGCAGCTGGATATAGTGGAGACATGGCACTCTGCTCGACAGGGTATTTTTCACACACCTGTAATTTACCTGTCTGTCAAAGAAAACCCACTGGAAATGGAGAACGGGCCACATATCCTGAGGGTAAAAAGGAAAGAACCTCATCTTCTCTTGCTCTCAGATATTTGGGGCTGGCGTTAGATGACACATTAGATGATACATTAGATGGCATGCAGACATCAGTAAAATGAGTCAGTAAGGGATTTTTGTTGTTGTTGTTTTTTGAAAGTAATTCTTCATCTCTCATTTATGGGTAAATAAAGATTTGCTTAAGAAGAGAATCACTCTTTCTCTATTTGACCTTACTGGGGAACTAATTGTTTTAAAAATCCTCTTGGTAGCTACATTGACTGGTGCTTAGAATGCAAAGCTTGAAATGTTTTTCCATTAAAATTTGAAACTGTCAATAAATACATAAAACTAGTGTTAGTGTTTTTAATTTCTTTGCTTTGTTATACAACTATATTAAACAAGTTGCACAGGCTATAGACATATACGCTACATGGATAAAAACCCACACATTACACCTACAGGCACTTTTATGACCTCCCATTGAGGCATTAATAGGCATTAATATGGAGCTGTCCTCCCTTTTGCAGCTATAGTTACTTCCACTCTTCCAGTCAAGTTGTTCCACACCAGTTTCACCCAAGCATGCCTTTATAGACCCAGCTTTATACACTGGGCCATGTCACGGTGGCCGTACTCGCCTCTTCCCTTGTCCCGTGTTTGTGTGGGTGTGTCCGTGTGTGCAGGTTTGTGCATCACGTGTGCTACGTAAATGTGTGCTACGGCGTGTGTGTGTTGTGGGCGTGTATATGTAAGAGCATACGCACTCCGTCTGGCTCAGACTCCGACGTCACGATGATGGCCTTGTGCTGCCCTCTACACCGCTAGAGGGAATGGTTCTCCCAGCAGTATCAAAGTGGAGTGTTCCTGACCCTCTTCGGAAGCAGGGATGGAGGGGCGGGGCTCCCGCGGCTCCTCCGAAGTGGAGGAGAACGGCACAGCCATGAGAGGGTATTGTGATGACCCACATGCCTTCCTAGCCAGGACGCAGGCGCAGGAAGAGGGCGGCTCATCCCGTCTCTCGGATGAAGCCTCCCTGCAGCGGGTGTACACCCCCCGGAGTTGCGAATGGACTTAGAGGAGGAAGGGCATCCTTCTGAGAACCTCCCACGAAAAAAAGGACTTCCCCTCAAGCTGGAAAATTCTCAGACTCTGCCCCATCACTCTAAGATGGAGGTGGAGGTGGAGGAACCAGAGTCCTCCCGAGAGCTTCCTCATCATCATCCTCCCCACCATTGCATGCCACCTGCAAGAGCTCTGCAGCAGCCAGCGCCCGCTCCTTATCTGACAGCACTGTCCACCTCACTGCCGTGGCCTTGGGCATCGCTGGGTCAACGGCCCCTGTGGGGGGCAGGGATCCCATCAGGAGGCCCAAGTCCGTGTTACTGTCCCTGTGTGACTAAATGTAACCGTTTTGGTGTTTGTCCCTCTGTTCCTGTTTCTGTTTGTCCCTGTGCCCATCAGTGTGCCCATGTTTGTCCCTGTGCCCATCAGTGTGCCCATGTTTGTCCCTGTGCCTGTGTCCATATATTCCTCTGTCCCCTTATTTAATGCTCCACGCTGTAATAACATTACAGGGTACAGTCCTTCTGGAACAGAAAAGGGTCTTTCCCAAACTGTACCCACAAGGTTGCATTAAACTGTTAAAAAAACTTAGTATACTAAAGTATTAGTATTTCCCTTCACTGGAACTGTTTTTCACTGGCCAACCACTGAAAAACAGAAAAAAACCCCCACAGTAATATCCCTCCTCCACCATACTTTATAGTTGGCTCAAGTCTACAGGCAGGTAACAGTCTCCTGACATTCACCAAACCCATTCCATCTCCAGAGTCCAGTGGTGGCTTGGTTTATACCACTCCGTCTGATGGTTGGCATCATGTTTAGCGATGTAAGGCTTGCATGCAGCTGGTTGGCAATGGAAATCCATGCCATAAAGCTGCCAGTACACACTTTTTGTGCTGATGTTAATGTGCCAATTCAGGTTTGGAACTCAGTTTCTGAGTCAGCAGAGTGTTAGTCACATGTCCTGTAGCTTTACATGTGACTTTACTTCTGTGGTTCCTAAGTAGCACTCACAGTTGATCATGGAAATTTTAGGAGGGAAGAAACTTCACAAACTGAAGCAACTGTGACGTCCTATTACAACACCACACTCAAATTCTGTGAGCTCTTTAGAAGAACCTGTTCTTTCACAAATGCTGTAATGACAAACTGTAGCAACGGGACTGAATGTAAGAACCAAATTCAGTGAATAAGAGGTGTGTCCCAGGGTTTTTGTCCACATAAAGTATGAATGAGTCTTAACTGCACTGAAATAACCAGATTTGATGAGTGAGAATAGCAGCGTTAGTCCAAGTTTCCTTTCACGTTGAGATAAGACTGTATCTGATGCTGGGACGTGCTGAGATCAAGCAGACTTTGGAGGAATAGTTTGTGCCATGGCTGAATGTGTTTGCCTTTAATCATATCAGCTTTTCCTGTCTTAATCTGAATCCAGTTAAACACTGTGAATGTTATCAATTTCCTTCAATTTTAGAGTATTCATGCAATAACTTCAGGCAGGCCTTTTTTTTCTCAAAATAGGACAACAAATAAACCTCACAGGTCAAATATTACCTCACAGGTCAAATAACTTTATTTGTAAACCTATGTTTGCACAACTATATAAATGTCACCCTGCACATCTAAGCAGCTTTAACACTGCTAAACTCACGTTCTTGCAGTGATTCCTAATTATTATTTATCAACTCAGTGAAACAATAATTGACGATAATTAATGGTCAAATCAAAATAATTCTGCTGTTTTTGTTTGTTTGTTTTTGTTGCCATGTTTTCTTGAACCAGAAATAAGGGTCTTCGATACGTGCTGAAATAAGTGCTATCTGGGCCCTGAGAGCCATGGAAGACTGCTGCATGTTACCCTTGGACACAGTGTGCAGGCAGAAGCTGCGTTGTTGGCCATTGCTTATATTTGCATTTGGATCTTTTATTGTTTGCTGTACAAATAAAAGCAGTAATTGCTATGCTCAGAGATCTCCATTAGGGACACGCAAGGAAGTGAGTGGTATGAATTCTGAAATCTCGGCTTATCAGCTACATTATCATATCAACCTGGACAAAGGAAAGAAACAGGCCAAACATGTGCCTGTCAGAATGTGAGACCACAGGATATTCAAAAGTAATGTATGTCACATTATCTTCACAAGATATTTATCACTTCATCTTATTTGTACCGTCTTTCCTTTGGCCCATCAAAAAAAATATCTGATTGGGTGTTCTGTGAGGCCAGAAGAAGGTATATGAGAACCTCAGAGCTGAAAACAAGAAAAACGGGGTGTTTTGAGCCATCAGGGTCTGAGACAGGCTTTTGTGCACCATAACGGCTTTTTCCTGCCTCACTGACTCACTCTGCAAACACCACGGCGAGAAGAACTCCGACTCACAGTCAGCCAGGCCTCCATTTTGTTAGAATGGGGATGGGATAAACAGACCAAAGTACACCAGGAAATAAGATTCATGAGTGGGCAGGATAAATTTCAGCTACACTGAAGCCAAGCCTGGGTTGAAATGAACCCAGAAATAGGCATGCTTACAATGTCATGAACAGTATGTTATATATGAGCTGTAACTTTAATGATCTTCTGTCTTGCTTGAAACGTCTGCTTTGACTTGACAATTAAAATGAGTAATTTGTATACATAAAAATGCTCCAAATATATTCATACAATCTAAGAAGCATAATTTAATAAGCAAAAATGAACAATAATAAAAGTAACTAGCTGGAAACATAAGTCTACGTCTATACAACTAGGTCTGTAACAGTGTAGAAGCAGATAAACTTAAAGACAAAAACACTACCATATTCTTTCAGAAAGCTAGCTTACTCCCACCACATATTCAAGGCTAACTGATAGCAATCTGCAGAGCTGGAAGGCCAATTATGTGAAGATATTTCTCTCTGGAGATCGACCCTGTTGGAATATGGTTGGGGAACAGCCACTGTTATGATTATGAGTGTCACTCTGCTAACAGTGGAAGAACTGATGCCTCAATATCCATGAACCGACAATTGCTGAATGTCTCTCAGTCTATGAATCACTCTATTAACAGTGTTTCCACATCTAAGAACGTGATCGGGTTTCAGGCAGATTGGTATGGTAAGCAAGGAAGGAGGGCCACTCAGTGACTCTTCACTCTCGGTGCTGACACCGTTTATCCAGAAGTGATTATGTTGATCCTTATTACACTGGAATCAGTTACAGTACAGAGATCCAGCATAAAACAGAAGTCAAATTAGGTTCAGTATCAAAAGCAGAGGAAAAAAAATCACATTAAATTATCAACAGACTGAGCCTGAACTAAGCATTTTTGCTAAAATAGTTTCAGTATCAATTCTTGAGGTGTTTCTTAGGGTCTGCCTGTGTTTCAGTAATATTTAGTGCAAGTTTTCTTCCGGAAATATTGCATATGAATTGATAGAACTTCCCACAGTGTATTTGAAGATGTCAGAGATATGTGTTTAAATCTATCTAACTCTTATCCTACTGTGAAAACCTTATTTTAAATAAATACGATATTTTGAATAACATCTTTTCTTAATATATTGGTTTTAAGCATTCGTTAAATAAGTGCTTAGTACAAACTTGTAGATGCTGTACAATTTTTTCAAGACGTTCTTAAGCCTCCTTCTCTCTGCCTCATTCTCAGCAGCTGGTTCCTGTGTGTCTTGCATCCATGATTAATGTACCATAATGACTGAATCCACATAGGGCTCAACCCCTGATTGACCTGTAGACTCTTTGGCCCTCAACCTCAAAGGAGCATAGGCCACTCATAAGGGTTAAGTATTAACTGAAAACTCTGAGAAACCCGGAGGAGAAACCTGGGAGAGGCCACTCTTTCTCTTGCCAGAGAGGGGCTGAGAGGAGGAGACTCTGTCACCATGTGGCTACCAGCCTGGCACCAGTGATAGCATGCTGGTGGGGTGGGCTCCACAGAATGAATGCTTTGATAGGAACACCCTGTCTTATGGCATTACATGAACAAAGTTTAGCTGGTCTCAGAGAAATACTATCTGTTTACACATGGGTGCTGTGTGCATAATTAAAAAAAAAAAAACAACCATGTTCTTTTTTGTGTGTGTAGTCTTTTGTTTGTGTGTAGTCTTTAGGATATGTTAATTTAATGGATATTTTAAAAAATTATTTAGCCTTATCTAATTTTCTGCCTGACCCATAAACCGAGAGGAGCGTATTTACGGGAGACTGTAACCGACATGTATTATGCTAAAAGAATTTAGGAAATTTAAAGTCAGTATAGTTATAGTATAGTCAATAGTGTATCACGAGTACTTTTGAGGATGTTTCGTTATGTCATGGTTATAATTTACAAACTTACAAAAGCTTTCAAAAGAGGTATTTAGGTAAGATGCTGAATCTTCTGAGAAGTGCAGTGAGAGTAATGACAGATCTCTTGGAGAGAGAAGATTGGATTATATGGTGGCCAGAAGGCCAGCTGGACTTTTAAAATGAATTTAGTTATGGATTCTGCATTACACTATAAACTTCCTCAGCATAGTGACATTGATGGTGCTGTAACTTTTAGGTGAATGTTTAATCACAAAAACCAGTAATATTAACAAAAATGTGTTAAGCTGATTCTGTATAGGAATGTGCTGGAAATCATTATAGTTTTATTTTGTTTTTTTGTCTTTTGTATTTTAATGGATCTCATGCTTCAGTTTGTTTGAACAGTTTCATCTTGGCCATGCTGAATGCAGCTGTGCATTTGTCTATTTCTCTACTGTTTGACTGCTGGAGCCTCTCTGTGCATGCTGGGAGGTGGAAGTATCGGCGGCGGCTCATGGGCCCATATGATGTAGTGTAGATTCAACAGGCTGTTCATTATCCCCTGCTGACGTACCTGGTGCAGTGCCAGCCGATGTCTCAGCCCTTCCCCCTTATCCAAGCAAGCAAGAATCCAACCTTTAAATATTACCATTCAACAGCTTCTACAAAGTGAGATGAAACACCAATTCCATGTCAAGCCAACATTATTCCAACATTATTTCAAATTGTTGATTTTCCTTTTGTGAATGTTGGTCCTTTTCATTTTATTTTATGGGCCAAAGTTGCCTAGGTAACTCAGTTACCTAGTTAACTAGTCTTCTCCCCAGATTGGTACCATCTGTGGGGACTATTTTGCCAACTAATGCTTTTCTTTTGCATGCTGAGATGAAAGGCAACTTTAATGAATACTGTTTAGATACAAGCAGGCGTCTTTAGAATGAGCCTGCACTGGATGAACCAATCACAACACTCACATTTTTTTTTTTATGTGCATGAACTAGTGGCGTCTGCTGCTTATTAAATTTTATGAAGCAAATATAGAGCAGTTAAATGGTGCTGTGTTGCTAGCCATTGATGCTTCTCTTTGAAAGCATGGACTCGTGTGGAGTAAGTCTCCTGTGTATCCAAACATTTGTTTAAAGTTGTATGCAACCCAACAAAAACAAGAGAAAACCTGATTTGCTTTTTTTGTAAAACAGCCCTTGGCTGGTTATCCTCTAGCTGTTATTTGAGGTGTTTTTTGCTTCTCCTCTTTCTCCAGGTCAGACAAATTGGAATCCTTTTTTCATTTTGTCATATGTTTCACTGATTTGCCAAGCATCTGCTTTTGGGCTGAATTTTTGAAAGCAATTTTTATGTAATTTAGCAATTAATCGAAAGTTTGTTCTCATGTGTGACCTTGGAGTGACCCTGTCCATTTTCCTATGCTGTTCTGAGATGAACCTGTTTGTTATTCCAGCCTGTTCATCCTCTGTATGACTCATCTGAGACTGATGAACAGTGCTGGAGTTTATGGGGCTCTGAGCTACCATCAGCTCTTCAGTGCAAAAAAAGACCCTTCACTCTCAGCTCTGCAGCCAAGTAGCTTAACCTCTAGTATGTAAACCCTTCATAGATATGAAAATGAGAGCTGTAACAGCTAAAGGGTGTCTTAAAGTACCTAGTGAGTATGAAACAAGTGGACTTTCAGGTTTCAGTAGGGGAATGGGTTGCTCTTTAAAAGAGACTGGCATGGGGATTGAATGGATTGGTTTAATTAAAGTTGCTCATGAGCCAGGGGACCCTGAGCAGGGCATACTACACTAGGCAGGGGAAATAGAACCAGACGGTCTTGTACTTTAACCAAGGACACTGGAAACTGCAGCTTTTATTGTGGCTCAGGACATGTCTGTGTGTGGGTGCACTTAAGAAGAACTGCAGTTTTATCTGTCATTGTTTGGCATGAGTGGAATTACGAGATTCAAATTCACCTTTTCTAATTACAGTGTTTTTACATACTGTATATTATATGATACTTGGAATCAGCAGGCTGTCTGGAAAGCCTTAGAACATGAGTGGATTATGTATTTGGTATTATTGCTTTCAGTAACTTACATCAGTATTTTCCTTTAAGTCTCACTGCATTAGGGACCTTATACCACGGTTTACACGTATAAATAAATTATAGTTTAATTAAACATACATCAATAATGTTGTTTATATATAGTATATATTTGATCGTTATATATTTCGATATATTTGAGATGAAGAGGTCTTCAGAACATTTATGGTTATATACAGTGGTACATATGGTTTATACACAGAATCTTATGGTGACTAATAACTAAGGCTGTAGATCTAAACAATCATCAGCACCCAATGGCTGTATAAGAGCAGTTAAAACACCACTGCAAAAGAAGCTTTTGATGCCAATGAATCTGTAAGGTGGTATCGAGCCCCAGTACTCCCAGCACTACGCCTGCATAGTTTGACTGAAGGCCTTTTTTTGTTTTCCCTTACAGTGTGCGTGGGGCAGATGCTGGCAACGGCATCCGGGTGTTCATCCCAGACATCGGCATGTTCATTGCAGGCCTGGTAATGTGGCTGCTGTGTCGCAGTCTGGAGAAGCCTGCTGTGAAGGATACCTCACAACATAACACTGACTTCAGCACACACTGCCAGGTAAGGCCACACACCTTTACAGCTCTAACCTGCCTCTGGAGAACAAAATGTTTTTTTTTTGTCATGCTGATTTCTATGCCATTTTTGGTTCAGTTTGGTTGAAGGGATTTTAGGATCTTACTGATCCAGAAACGAATCTCATCTCTGACAGCACACAGATCTAACCTTACAGAAGAGCAGAGCTGGTTGTCATTGCCTTTTCTTACATGGCAAGGTACTCTCTTCAACCTACACAAATTGTTTTGAATGCTCTCTTGGAGCTCGCAGCTCAAGGTCCGCAATCCATCTTCCTCTTTTACTACTGGGGGTGATTCTCTTCCAGGCAAACAGAAAGGCCGCCATGACGATAAATTACGAGCTATGGCTCTAAAGAGGGTAATAAGGTGAACCCATTACTATCTGGACAAATACCAAGCAGAGACATTTTCACAGCTCAGGATGTCTCCCAGCGCTGCTGCTGTTCTTGCCGTGATGGCTCAGACACGCTGTGTCGCGCGTTACGGCCTGGAAGTTTTCCCGAGTGGAGAGAGTCGCCACTGTGCTTGACCAGCCCATGTTCAGCCACAGAGAGCTTCTTTGGCTGAGAGGGGCTGTGAATCGGTCTCCTGGCAACAGAGCGTTTGAATGCGGGACTAGGACCGCAGCGTGAAATAACCAAGGCTCGGAGAGCTGAACCACTGTAAGAAGTTATGTTCTCGCTGATAGAACAGCAAGCTGTTGTTGAAGACTTGAGTTTTAAAAAGCTTTTGTGATAGTAAGTACTCAGAAATCATACACCACAAAGAGATAATACGATTTCTTCATTTAGGACCTAAAGTATCTCTTTGTGATGGCAATTTATGTTCAAAGTTAACATTGGCTGTAGGAGCAAGGGCTTCAGAAGTTAATCACATACTGTAAATGACCTAAGCAAATGACCCAATCAGTTATTGTGCTGAAATACAGTTCAGAATACCCACTATAAACCTTCAGCATTATACATTTAAAGACTTTTGGTAATAACTGTACAGATCAAATTCACTTTCAGTACATGTACATAAAGCAGATCCTGTAAACATGAAAATATTTCAAAAGCATTGATTTCAGCTAAGTGTGGGTTTTGAACTTGACTCCCTCTTTAAATGTAAGATCCTCGTGTTCCAGTCATAATAACTGTATGCCCTTTTCCACTGCCTCTTCTATTACACAGTACATAAAATAATTGCTCAAATTATTTCTATGAGAAAAAGGCTAAAGAGCTAAATAGAAATCCAGCTCAGGAAAACTTATTAATAACTACACTAAAAAAAACAAAAGCTTGTATTGCATCCAAAACATCTTGCCTTGAAAGAGCAGTATGATTTTTTTTTTCTTACTATTCAATCTGTTCGCTAGCACACGTAAAGAACAGTTTCGTTTTCCTGAGTAACATACAGTATGTTGTTTGTTGGAGGTATTATTAGCAGTTAGAAGTATTAGAAGTTAGCAGTATTATTAGAAACACCATTCAGGCATTGAGCTGATGTCATCCTGCATATACCTGACTTAGGTAGATTTAGAAATATACCCTTGTGCTGATCATTGCTCTCTATTTACCATGGCTCCCACTTCTAGGACATTCACCTTCCCGTGCAGTTGGGAAGGGTCTGTTTTTGTGCCTGACCTGAAAAAAAAATTCCCTCACCCCAGTTCCTGTCTGGGGCCGCCTTTCTGCCCGGCCTTGTTCGGCTGAACTCTGCCAGCCTTGCAGCTGTTTGCTCTGGCGTCAGGGTCCTAGTCTAACTTCCCCTCAGCCTGGCACGCCATCTGTTTATTTTTGATGGTTCCCCTCCTCTGTGTCTTGTTTTGCAATCAGAGCCAGTATTTGTCCAGGTAAATTGCTTGTTTGACATGAGGACTGATGTATGTTGAGTCAGGCTGGAGCAACTCTGACAGGTGGAGCCTACAGACTGATGGACTGTTTGTGAGACGGAGGAAGTCCTTGGCCAATAACCCTGACCTAATATCTATAAACATGCTTAACATCGTTCTTTGGCTTAATATCTGTCAAGAAAAGCAACCTCTGGTTCATGCTGCTGCTCTTCTCTATCTTATTGTGTCATAGTCCTGTATCAAACAGGCACATGAAGAACAGCAGAACTGTGTAAACTGGATACTATTTATGCTGAATGTTTTCATTATTTTTGTCACACAGAAATATGACAATTCTTGTATCCTTGCTCTAGAAATGACAAATTTGACAAAAATGACTAATCTTTTAAAATTATTTTTCACACTGGTGAGAGTTAGATAATGGTTGGGAATGTGCAGGGATTAACACTGGGGGAAAAACTGTAAAAATCAGTTTTAAAAAATAGTGGCATGTAGCATTTAGTATAAAAACACAAGCTTAAAGCAATTTAGCAGGTTCGTGTCGCATGTATAAATTAACATAACAAAAAAGTGAATTATTTCACATACTCCAAGACTCTGACTTCAAAGAGGCTCAAATTATATAAAAAGGGTATTTAACCCAGTACATTTCATAGTGCAATGCTTGCATGTTGTGGGTGACAGGAAAAAGTTTGAATTGTTTAAACAGAACTAACTTTTAATTACAGCAACAAAGATACCATTTAATGTAAGCTTTAACACATAGGATTTCACTGTTTAAGTCTGCCTAGACTGTCTAACTTGGCTACATCAGACCCAAACAATGTGGATTTCATAAATTAACCTGAGGAATTTCTCCATGGCAAACACATTTCTACATCTCATGAATTATCCGACTAATTGAACTTCTGAAGTAAAATTGCAATCATTAATTAAAGTGTACTGGAATGTACTTTTGTCGTCTTTGGAAATGTAGCAGAGTGGAAATGTAGAAAATTATTAGTGTACCTTCATTATTTTCTATCACCGATCACTTATCATGTTCTGAATGCGTTTTTATGAATTCTTCATCGCGGCTCAGGAGGTACATCCACTGTCTGTCAGGAATGAGACTGAAGTATCCCGGTATAATGCTGAGTAACTGCCTCTCTGCATAATCAAGCTGTCTAGCCACTGAGCTGAACCCTGTGTAAACGTCCGGGAATTTTGTTGCATGCTACATTAATCTTAGTACAATATTTGGGTTGCCACATTAAGCTATGTGTGTGCAGTGTGGCCATACTTGCTAACCTCCCTATAATTCACTGCCATTAACAATGCTTTTGCATCCCAACACTTTAGAGACTGTGGAAGGTAGACTAGATTAAATAGTGGGTGGGAGGTATGAGTGTGTGAGAGAGTCAGGGTGCGGGGGGGGGGGTGTACATCTGGAACACATTAGCTGATGTTGTGTTTTCAGTGGCAGTAATGGTGCTGAAGTTACCACATCCCCTGCATAGTTTTCTCCCTCTCATTCGCCCTCTCCCCCTCTCCTCTCTCTCTCTCTCCATCTCTCTCTCTCTCTCTCTCTCTCTCTCTCTCTCTCTCTCTCTCTCTTTCTGTCTTGCTTGTTTACATTGTTTTTGCTTTCCTTTGTGCATTCTCTCACTTTTTTCCTTTAAACTTATATTTTACCCTATTAATCATATATATTATATCTATGTAATATATATCCATGCTGAGTCAAAATTGCCATTGATTACATTTTGCCGCACTTAGTCCTGCACTCACAGACACACACACAAACACGCATAAGTTGAAATGAACCACCCTATACTAACGATGAGGAAGAGACCTTTCCTTGCCAGTCCATTCTTCTCCTTTTATTTCTTATATCTAAGTGTTTTGAACACTTATATCTAAGTGTTATATCTAAGTGTTATATCTAAGTGTTTTGAACACTTATATCTAAGTGTTTGCTCGCATTTTCAGGGAACTGTTTTGTCCAACTGTGCAGTTTAGGGTGGTGATATGGTAAAATGCACACTCTCCGCCAAGAATTATATCACTTATGACATGCAGATAATTCAAACCAAATTCTACTATATAACCTGGGGTGACGTGCATGTGTCTAATTGTATCCCCATGTGGGTGTTGGTGTGCAATACAGAGATACAAACACATACTGAGAGAAATAAAGAAAAAAGAGAGAGAGATTTTTTTTTTCTCTTCCACCACTAATGTTATCAATGTTTTTGATTATTTTAACCTTCACTTGTTTTCAGCACCATGGACAGCACACACTATTCAAACTTAATTAGAGATTTTTATTTCGGCCAATTTTTTTTTCCAGGTATGTAAATATCTGTAATATTTTCCTTAGCCTGTAATGTTAATGTGGATTTTTGAAGTGAAGGAATCTACTTGTGCTAATCTGGTATGTTTGTGAGTGTTCAGTGTAGAGAACTTGTAATGAATATGGCAATTACAATACAATGACTATTAAGATCTTTGATCAGATCCAAGTATTTAAATGACAATCCCTTTCAAAATGGTTCTTAGATATTATTTTTCCTCTATTATTGGGACACATTTTTTATCTGTTAGGTAAAAATATTAGAAAATGGTACTTGGGTGCCTAAATCGCAATGGATGGATCAGTTTAGTTTGAAGCATTTGGTTTATGCACAACGAAAAGCAAATGAAATCTGAAGAGCTGAAAATCAGATAAACTCAGGTTCTAGAAACATCTGTCCAGCTGTTTCTTTCTCTTCCCCCTGACAAAAACCACAGCTGTCCCCACTACTCATGCCACATGCACGCTTTGCAAACACAAACAAACCTTCCGAGTCACCAAACACAGCTCATTCAATCATTTAGGATACTCGCCGGTCTGAGATTAAACAGATAACCGAGGGATTTTTTTCCTTTCTTTGCAGTAAGCCACACGAGAGAGAGATTTGTTTGTGTAACTTTGCCCATCCAGATAACTCTTTAATGGAGCTACACAGAGCTCTTATTCACTGTGGTGGTATGATGAACGTTAGCTGAAGCAAATATCTAGCCTGTTGCACGTAAACCACTGATTAAGCTCACCAACGCTGGCATTACTTCAATGTGTACATATTCATTCTGTGTTTGAAAGCGAGAGGGCCACCTAGAATTTAGAGACTTTAGACATTTTTGTTTTTCTTTTCTTTTTTTTGAGACAGCTCAGTGAATGTGTAGATACATTCACCTAAAAGAAGCTAGCAAACATTTTAAAATTAAAATTTATCATTGACCCATCAGAACTTGTCAAAGTGAACTACCTGAGAATGACATTTTGAGGAATACTAATAACTTTCAAACTGAGATCTTCATGTGCTCAGATGTTAGCATCATTATTTGAATCTGTCACTAATAATGAAGTGTGAATATGAATTTGTTTTCTGTATGTTTAAGTTAGGTGGATTTGGGCAACATTATGTGGTATATGATATAGAGCTCTTTCTTGAAATAATGTACATGTTTATATAGATTGAACATTCTAGACCCCCCCCCCCTTTCCCCCCATTCTGGAACACAAATATGTACTCTAAGAAAAATATGTTTCTTGAAGTAATAGGATTGGTAATGTGAATTGCGTTTTTGCTGAGTTATGCTCTTTTACTTTATTATATCATCTCTTCTTTATGGATCAGTAGTGGAGTCACTTTGGGACTGCTAAAGCCACTCAGGGAGATTAGATTAACCTTAAATTAGATTAGATTAACCTTAAGTTAGATTGAACAAGTAATGGGAACTTTTCTTTGTCCTAGCTTGGTCTTTGTGTAATGTTACCACTTACATTGTTATGCAGAGGTCAGATTTTTTTTTTCATTTTATTGAAACCATAATTTTCCTTCATTTGCTAGACATATTACCATTGTCTTAAAACAATGTGATTTCTTTTGTCCCATAATTGATACATGTTTATGACAATCCATGTATCATAAACACAATTAATGTTTATAACACATTTTCATGTGCTCACCTTTTTGATGTCTTATAACAAATACATTAAAGTCTTTGTAGATTTAATATATGAATATGCATCTTTTGTGTTGGTGTAATTTTATAATGGAGGTCTTTAAAGTAACATATGTCCATATCTACAGCATTTTAAAAATGAAACCAAAAATAATGTCCTTGCTGTCCCTAATAGTAAATTATCTAAAGTGAAGTCAGTACTTGGTTTCCTATTAAGGTATATGAGGATATGCAAATTGTAAACCATTGTTCATTTGTAATTTTGTGAATTAAATATGTTTTTTGGCATCTAGATAGACGTCCCAGTCACTCTGCTGTTCGTTTACCAGTTTCTTTAGGGCTCTAAATTGTAAAAATAAA
>JAOXYF010000008.1:15083445-15090945 GCA_028565775.1 Sternarchorhynchus goeldii
CTACTGTATCTCCTCTATCTCTCCGAGAAACCTGGTCTAGGGCAGATGTACATTCTTCTCATGCCAGAGTACAAGACATATAATTAAATCCATGTGAGAGTAACACCTGCATACATATTACTTAGACTGTAACCAAATACTATGTCATAAAGCAATTCTAACATGCTGAAATGATGTTAGAGTGATTAGTTGGGAATCGTACAGCGTGTTTGCTGATTGTTTATTGGATAAAAAACCCAGGGCAGCTGCTGAGGTGTGTGCGGCTCTATAAAGGGTAGCACAGTTCAACCGTGTCCTCTCCCATTTCTGCAGGAGCAGGAGGATGAAGAGGATGAGGAAGATGAAGAGAAAAATGAGAAGCTAGAACTGGAGCCTGACCCGCACTTTGATGAAGACTTTGGGCCAGACTGTGAAGACTGTGAATTACCAGATGAGGAGCAAGTGGAACCAGAGGAGATAGAGAGGCTGGAGGAGGAAGAAGAGGAAGAGAACACCAAGATGAAGATCTTGCGGCAGATAGCAGAAGTGGCCTCCAAACTCAAAGAAATCGTTGGCAATGTGATTACAACTGCAGGAAAAGTAGTCGTAACCATATTACTGGGCCTTACAGGTACATTGTATTTACACAGAGAGACTGCTAACTCTATTCTTAGATACAATATTATCATTTATCATTTTATATCAATTATTAACATCATTAACATGTAACATATTCTTAGATACAGAATTATTAACATGTATGTACAGTATCACAGTCCAGTTTATATGTCAGATTTTGCTCAGTGAAGGGAAATGTTTTTTTTTTAATAATGATACAGTATGTTTGTGAATGAACCCAGTGCTCAGAAAGGCTTCATGGTTTGTATTTTGCTTCACGGTGCAGGCATCATGCTGCCTTCACTCACCTCCACGGTGTACTTCTTCACCTTCCTGGGCCTGTGTACCTGGTGGTCATTCTGCCGCACCTTTGATCCACTGCTCTTCAGCTGCCTGTGTGTGCTGATGGCCATCTTCAGCGCGGGACACCTCATTATACTCTACCTCTACCAGTTCCAGTTCTTTCAGGAAGCCGTTCCACCCGGAGACAACTATGCCAGGTCAGTGACCATCATCACTGAACATCTCCTCCAGAGCTGTTATTTGTAGAGACAAGAACAGTCACGGTATGTATCTAGTATGTGTTCTGGTCTGATGGCTGTAATTTTAGCTCAATTAAAAGCGTTCTGCTGCACATTAGGAACTTCTCATATGGCAAAACCTTTTCAAATGGATTTGGTTTTGAATTACATAATGTCTCCTTTCATTTCATTCTAGGAAGCAGAACTTTGTAGGAATAGCATAATAAAACACATAAAAGGTTTCAGGCATGGCAAGCTTCAAGTCAGGTTGATGGTATAATTTATATCATGCCCTTTTTTTTCACATAAAAGCCATCTCCACCACATGCTTACGGTTTCATCTCGAGGTGCTCTTGTGCTATTCTTACATCCCCACTCTATGACCAATGAGGTTATAGCACTATACAAAACTGGAACATGAAACCAAAAAAACAATCATGGCATGCTTCTGAAAGGCATGGCAATGGAGAGTGTGCGGGCAGTGCCAGCCTCAATCATGGCATGTCTGCAGCGGAGAAGGGGGTATGCGGAGCGATGAAGAGTGCTTGCTCGGGTTGAAGGGCAGCGGCCACATTCCTCATCAAAGCATTTTGTACTGATCTGCTGTGATTAAAGGCAACTTAAAGCATCTGAACAGCAGGTAACAGTGTGTTTGACATCTGCACAGGGCAGGACGGCCTGCTGTATTTCATCAGCCTAATTCATTAGCTTGGCTTAAGCCACTCAGACCTGAAGGCAGAGAGAACTGAGGGGTAGGACTGTGCTGAAAATGCATAGTGGGGAAAAATGGAAATGATAAAGTAGTAACTTAAAATCGTAGATATTTAACTAGATCTATTAAAGATGTGTTAGATGACAAAGCTTGTATCTGTTTTCTACTGAGCACCTCTTGTTGTAGCCCGTTGGGTTTGCGCATGGTCTTTAGGCTGTGTATGAAATCAGAGTAGACTGGTATTGCTCCTGTTTGAGTTCAAAAACATAGAGATTCAATTGAATGGGATTTTTTTTTTTCCAAGTACCTAAAGTGTATCTTTAGTCTAAACAGCAAAAAATAATCTCATCCTATAAGATCTTTTCTAATCTCATTTGAGTAGTCTTAAATGTTCACATTTTACTGTGTTTTAAATAGTTGGTATCTTAAAGCTGTTTTGTCCTGCTCAGTTAAACTACACAGAGCAGATAATTGCACATTCCAAAGTCTTCATGTGCAAAGATTAGACTGATGTTTCATAACTAGAGTAGCTGTGACAATAAAAACTTTCATTATAATCTCTTACATTGGAGTTGGTGTTAGCTAATGTATCATCACATTCCTTAGCTAAATGCTCACATCATTAACCAGGATCCCAACCCTCCCAACCCACTCGGATTCTCTGACCAAGAGAAAAGGACAAGGGAGAGGCAGCCTGCAAAGATCCAGGTGGTTTTCATTACTGCGTATTGGCCTGGGCTGAAATTACACAGCTGGTTTCAGGGAATTCTACATGAATAACTGACTGGGGATGGAGAGAAAATAGTGAGAGAGAGAAAGAGAGAGGGAGAGAGAGAAGGTAAGACAGAGAAAGAGGGAGAGAAACACTGAGAAATATTTAAAGCCCTATGAGTGTAGTGGATGCATTTGTTCTAAATTAGGCTCTAATCAAGGTCTCTTAGAATGGAGATGCCCAGTATTTGAGTGGTATAGAGTAGACAGTGGGCCACGTCTGGACAGTATAATGTTACTCAGTGCCTACAGCAAGACCTTTGTGAGGCCGATTAGTGAACTAATTGTGCAATTGTTGTGTCTTGTTAAATGCTCTGCAAATGTCCCTCCTAAACCTGAAACTGACGAATGCTGTATACCAGCTGCCCCTGGAAGCTTGAAGAGTATGGCTTCTAAATCATCTCTTTGCTCAAAGTATTTTTAGCATGTTCATTCAGCTGCTGTTAGACAAGATTACAAATTGATTAATTATGTCCTGAGAGAAACTTTAATGTGTTACAGATTATCACTATCCCCATTTCTCTGAAGGCAATGGCTTCAATTTCATACACATTCAAATCGTCCCTAAAAGACAGATTCCTCATATGTGCCTGAACTGCATAATGAGGTTTTGAGCAAATTCAGAAAATTTGTGAGGTGAATGTTAAAGAGACTGACAAAAATGT
Organism: Sternarchorhynchus goeldii; assembly: GCA_028565775.1. Lineage (NCBI taxonomy): Eukaryota > Metazoa > Chordata > Actinopteri > Gymnotiformes > Apteronotidae > Sternarchorhynchus > Sternarchorhynchus goeldii. The sequence continues at coordinate 15,086,712 of JAOXYF010000008.1, forward strand.
CCACAGACATACAGAGGAATTCTGTTATCTTCAAGATATACAGCAATCCATAGAGAGACAGGAGTGAAGTGTGCTAAGAAAGCAAGAACTTGGAATCATGCATGAAGAAATATGATTAATGAAAATCTGTTAGGTGATCAAATTGGACTGGGGTATTTTTTTTTACAGGATTTAGTGGTTTCTCTCTTAGTCAAAACCAGACGACTGTCCAAAGCCCTGTAGACCCACATCTAATAGCAAAGCACTGACTTGTGTTAGGGGGGGGCTGTGAGGGTAAAACAAAGAATTTCTCTTTGGCAATTACAAAAAGCATTAAAATCAATTCCAGATTTAATAGTATTATTTCTGGCAGAGTAACAGTTATGATTACGTTCCTGCTCTGTGCTGGAATATGTATGCATTTCAGTTTAACCCAAATACAGCAGCAAATCTCTTCTAAGTAGCTAGCAAAAATAATTATTAAAATATTTGGGTTTTGTGATAGAATAGTGCACAAAACATCTTTGGAATGGCATTATAATTCCTGATTTCATTTGTTTGTTTGTTTGCTTGTTTTTTTGTGTTTATTTGTTTCTTACTTGACAATAAAAAAAAAAAAAGTCTTTTATTTCTGGGACTGTGTGCAATCATTCCAGCTCCAGAGTAATAAGAGTCCTCATCATTGCAGCACCCGAGCTTTGCTTCATTTGGATAATGTCGAGCTTCCATTTTATTCCAGTGAGCTTTGCTTCATTCTGAGTGTCAAGCAACCCCCAGACTCCAGAAGCTGCACACTGGTATATGAGGAGCATATGTTGATGCTGCCCCTTTCCCTCCTGTTGTCCTTATGTGCAAATAGTATTCTTTACTGTGATTATTTTTGTTTATGCATGCAGAGAAAATGGCACTGTGTATTTTAAGAATCTGAAAAGAAATCTGAAATGAAAAGAATGAAAAGAATCTGAAGAGGAAATGGAGAGTTTGTGTGTGATATTGTTCTCTATGGTATTAGTGTTCTGTCCACATCTAATTTTTTAGTGCTCTTAAAGAGGACTATGTTTTTTGGGTTCCTCCTCAGACAATGTAAGTATAAAGCCACTGAAAAGACAGAAATAAGGAACATCAGAGGAATGGAGACCAGAGAAGCCTGGCATGGATTAGCAGCCAAGAGACTGAATACACAATAGTGTAGTGTAGAGTATTATTTCTGATGCATCTCATATAACATATACTGTAGGTGATGTTAGAAAGAGGAGTATATGTGCCATTACTTTAATATATTTATTACATTGAAGGGATAAAATGTTCCTGCATGTTCTCAAGATGACTTTGTTTGCCAACTTACAGCTCTAAGTAAACGTCCTTTACAGCATCAACTCAACTGACCTTTGGGGGTTTTTTTTGTTGTTGTTGTTTTTTTTTTCTGGTCTCCCTTTAGGCTGTTTGGTATCTCTCCAGTGGTGCTGAGCAACTGCTCCCACACTTGGATGTTGGATGTGAACCATACACTGGAGTGGCATCACTTTGTCAATCCCATCATGCTCCTGGTGCTGTACTACACACTGGCCACACTGGTTCGCCTGTGGCTTCAGGAGCCAGGCCACGCGGTCAGTTTCCAGCACGACGCAAGTCATAAGCTTTACGGCCAAGGAGCAAAGACTGACTTCTCTTTAAGCCATTGTGCAGAATGCGGCTGAATGTGGTCTGTTGCTGATCTAGCAGGAGAAGGAGAAAGAGCAGGAGACTGGAGGAGAGGAGCAGGATCCTCACCAGAATCCTGAATCCCCACACACAGCGCAGAAGAAGAGAGAGAGATGGCGTATGGCACGCTACTGCCCAGATGAGAGAAACGTACGAACATTATTTACTGTTTTATATTTATTTGTTATTTGTGATCTATTTGTGATCTTTACAGCAACTTTCTTTGAGTCTCACAAAAGATTTTCCTCTCTATGGTTGTGACAGCATCTTTTTAAGATTGTATTATATATATATATATATATATATATATATTATATTCTTAATAATATAATGCTTTTTCTGTTATTACCCAGAAACAACCAGGTAATTATGTCACGATGTAATATTGATGGCCATAAAACACTTGAGGAAACAATACAGCATCTTAAATTGTCCACATGTTGTCTTGATGTTCTGCCAAGTGGACTTCTCAAAAATATATTCAACTTGATAGCAGCTAATCAGCAGTCAGTAGTTAATGGCTCACATTTACCAGGCACTTTTCCAAAATCATTAAGCCACTCTTGAAACAGAAAACTCTAGTTTCTGTTTTAGATAACTACCGATCTGTTTCAAATCTTTATTTTATAGGTTGCATTTTTTAGAATGTTTTCTAAACAACGAACCATCCAATGATAGTAAATCATAACTTTTATGGATAGAATTTATCAGTGTAGCCAAGTAGCAGAGGGAGTCCGGTATGGTGGCCTCAGGATTTCACGTCTGCTTTTTGTGGATGATGTGGTCCTACTGGTGTCATCAGGCCAGGACCTCCAGCTCTCGCATGGCCAGTTTGCAGCCGAGTGTGAAACAGATGGGTTGAAAATCAGCACCTCTAAATCCGAGACAATGTTACTCAGTCGGAAAAGGGTGGAATGCTCGCTCTGGGTTGGGAATGAATTCTTGCCCCAAGTGGAGGAGTTCAAATATCTCAGGAGTGAGGGAAAGAAGGAGAGAGAGGTTGACAGGCAGATTGGTGCAGCTTCTGCAGTGCTGTGGTCCCTGTACTGGTCCATTATGGTGAGGAGGGAACTGAGCCAAAAGTCAAAGCTCTCAATTTAAAAGTCAAACTACGTTCTGATTCTCACCTATGGTCACAAGCTCTGGGTAGTGACCGAAAGAACGAGATTGCGGATACGAGCGGCTGAAATTAACTTCTAGGAGAGGGAGTCCTGCACCTCTTTGCTTAAGGGCTGCAGCCCCCGTGACTCGGACCCAGTCCAAAGTCCAATCAGATTTTCCATAGTACTTAGTACTTTACCATAGTACTAAGACTGGCCTTGTGGATATTGAATGATATATGCCTGAATGCTTTCTCTGGTAAAATGTCAGTTCTAATATTAGTACCTTTCTGAATATCAGAAGTGTCAGTTCTGATATTATCTTAATATTTGGTATTTGGAAGCAGAGGGGAGTAAAAACCTAGTCATAATTCTTGGCAATCTAATAGACTCAGTTTTCATGTTTAGTAGCCATATAAAAACACTAAAACAGCTTTAATCTTAAAACAGCATCTCCTCTTAAAATATACATAAAATCAGAGGGTTAATGTCCAAACAAAACCTATAAAATCTTGTGTATGCTTTTATGTTCAGACAGGTTGACTACTGTAATTGTGTCTTAACTTGTGTTTAAATGCAGTGAAGTGGCATTTAGCTTTTATGCTACACTGAAGCCATAGATATTTTTCAGACAAAAACACTCATATTGCCTTATAATTAAGTGCTAATACAAGTTATGCAGCACTTTGTTTTACTTTAGCATATTTTAATATAACTCTTGATCCTACTGCATCCTAAGTATTTAATTATCCTTTCTCTTTAAATCAACTGTCTTTTTAGCTTTTATTTATTAAACCCTTTTACTTGCTTTGCTTTGAAATGATTAGCTTTGCATTATTCACTGTAACTAAATTTATCAAATTGTATAATCGTAAACAAGCTATGGGCTTATTAGTCATACGTCATTATAGTCATTACAGGGTATGTATTATATTGCAATAACAATCTTATGCAACTGGTGAAATATATTAATGGATATTGAATTTGCTTTCAGGTATTGATTGTGACGTCCAATGGAGGCCCCGCAGATATGAAGTCTCTGTCTCGTGAGAACTGTCCTGCCTCTGTAGATCTGTACTCCGGTCCTCACTACAGATGCCAGGCTGACACAGGTTACATTTACATTTATTGCATTTAGCAGACGCTCTTATCCAGAGCGACGTACAAAACGGTTAGACTCCACAAAGCTCGTGTAATGAGAGATATGTTTTTATATTAGCATATCAGTGTTATATTATAGTTTTATTTGCGTTAAAGCTTGTGTGTGTAGTTATACTGACAGTCACAGATCATGTTCAGATATTGCACGTCTCAGTCTGTGTGGATATGGAAGTGCAGGTATGATAACAAACCAAGTATTCTTGTAAACACCTGCCTCCCATTCCCTAAATATCACCAGGAGTTCCCAGAAGTCCCCACAGTTCGGAGAAAGCCAGCACTTGTTTGGAATCTAT
>JAOXYF010000008.1:15095945-15111019 GCA_028565775.1 Sternarchorhynchus goeldii
AAAGCCTACAAGGTGAAAGAGATTCTCTACCTCCAGTCTCAGTTCCTCCTGTTTCTTACAGTTCCCAAAATGAATTGGTTATTTCATGAATCATGAAGTGAGATAATGTGCCCAAAAGTGTCATTTTGATACATTAGTGTCTGAGGATGTTATATGTTATTTTCAGGAATTCAGATATTTTTCTCATTGTTCTCATGAAACTAGACTAAATGTTTTGCTTTTTCCCAGCTGGTGCTTTAGAACCCCTGAAACAGGAACTGCAACACAACTGTCAGTAATGTTGGATAAATGGTCATTTAAGTGCTGCTTTTTAAAGTGGTCTGTCGCTGTCACTGGTTGAATTACAGGAAAACATTACTGACTTATAACATCAGCCCTACCGAGTTGTTTTTCTTATATATAAAGGAAGTTAAAAGAAGGAATAACATTGTAAAGGATAATGCTTATAGCTGGAAGATAAAGGATAAATTGTTCTCAGGATAAATTGTTCTCGAAGGTCCATTAAGAGTTTCTGGAACAGTCTTTTAGAATATAAAACCATCATGTGTTCTTACTTTCATATACCTCTGTCTGGATGCATTTTTCAGTGTCATATTATATATGCTCTTTATCCTTCAACAACAACAAAAAATGAAAGTAAGTTCAACCTCTCCTGGCATGTTGCCTTTCTCGCACTCTGACATACGTACTGACGCTCCTGTTTGTGCAGATCTGCGAAATAAGTGGCAGCTGGTGGTGGATCGCCTGACTGTGCTCTTCCTGAAGTTCCTGCAGTATGTCCATCAGCTGCAGCTCTTAATCTGGTGGCTTCTGGAACTCCACGTCATTAAGATTGTCTCCTCGTACATCATCTGGGTCTCTGTAAAAGAGGTGAGCTCAGTGGGATGTAGCCAGCTAGAGCAAGTTACCCACACATACATGCATGATAGAGAAGGTTTCTGGAAACAGGTTTACACAGTCTCTGTTAAATTGTGCTATCGTAGTAATCAGAGCTGTCTGAATTAGGGGTTATGAATCATAGCTTTAACCCTTCTGGTTTTCTGCATCTGTCGCTTCATTCTTGAGCTATTCTGCCTACCCTAAGGTTCTCCAGAGGTGCTTGCTACCCCTAAACAACTTTGAATGCTCTGCTTTTTCAAAGTTACTATTTTATTTGTATCATGTATGTCTCGAACAGGATCTGATTCCACATAACATATTTTTTTTTTTATCTGGAACATACATGTGGGCCCAGGAGCTTAAATGTTCTTAGAGGCCTAACACGAAAACACAGGATGCTTCTGTTTGAAGAGCATGTATTAGATTACAGATCTTTGAAAAAAATATGTTCTTTTACTTGACTTTCTCTGGCATGATCTGTTCCTGATTTAAGGCTGTAGTGAAAACCGTGAGGATCATGTTTAGAATATCACAAATCGAGAATTCCCAACATGCAGGATGTGGGTATGGTTAGAGTTAGTAAAAAGCCATATTTGCTGAATATATCCATTGATTTCTACCTCACTATGAATAAAAGTTTTGTTTTCATAAATGTTGTTCATTCCTATATAGCCTACGTTTTCTGGTAACTCTTAGCATTATACCTAGAGGGTATGTATTTATACATGTTTAGAGCTGGTTTCTATTTAATATAAGTACACATATTACAGGCTGATACATGCTGAACGTCGTGCCTGCTGTGAGCAGGTGTGTAATGAGCGTGGTGTTGTACCGGGCTCTTTGCCAGGTGTCTCTGTTTAACTACGTGTTCCTGGTGAGTTGGGCGTTTGCGCTGCCCTTCAGCCAGTTCCGCCCGCTGGCCTCCAGCGTCTGCACGGTCTGGACCTGCATCATCATCGTCTGCAAGATGCTCTACCAGCTCACCTCCATCCAGCCTCTGGCCTACTCCAAAAACTGCTCTATGGTGAGATCTCTCTCTCACACACACACATACACACACACACACAACTGCAGGACAGTACAAATGAGTTTAGAATTTACCTTTAATAAAATCACTTACACGGCAGAGCTATATTAGTGAGTTTAAAGTTTACCTTTAACAAACAAGCAAACACACATACCACTCTCTCCATTATTTACAGTGTAATGCTGTATAATCTCATAAGGAACACTGTCACAGAATTACACAAAGCTTTTGTGAAAGAAAATCAGATGTGTATGGAAATATAATATTGCCAAAAAAATGTATCCCAGCTGAACACCTATTCCTTTTCCTGCAAGAATATTTGCATTATTCTTTTTATTCTTTCTCCATCTTTGCCTCTGTCTCCTCGTCTCTCAGCCTAACTACACAGAGGTTCAGAGGATGGAGATGACTAGGTCACTCCTGTACAGCAACCCAGTAGACCCTGCCAACTGGGTCGGCCTCAAGAAGTTCTCTCCATTATTAGAGAATCTGAGGGTGAACCCTTTTCCCAACACACACACACACAAACACACATATTTATTCTAACCTTTCCTGTAATTAATGTTTCGCTATAAATCTGACTCCCTCAACAGAATAACTTACTGATGCTGGCTCTGCTAGCATTTGAGGTCACCATCTACCGTCACCAAGATTTCTATCGCATGAGAACCAGCCTGACTGCCCCCGTCACCAGAACAGTCTTTCACAACATCACACGACAGCACCTGGATGATGGCATCATCAACTGTGCCAAGTACTTCATGAACTACTTCTTCTACAAGTTTGGTCTAGAGGTACTGTACCACAGTTCATATCTACTCCAGAGAAGGAGTTTACAGGAATAATACCAATTTATTTATCTTCACAGAAAGAGAAAGTTCGTAACTTGCTATTATCATCCTTTAAAAAAGTCTTAATCGAACTATTAAAAAGTAATGCCGTGGTGACATAAGTAACAATGCTTCCTTGTCTAGACCTGTTTCCTGTTGGCGGTGAATGTGATTGGCCAGCGGATGGACTTCTGCGCCATGCTGCACGCGTTTGGCCTGATCGCCGTTCTGTCGCAGCGCAGGCGCAAGGCCATCGCCGGCGTCTGGCCCAGATACTGCCTCTTCCTGGCCTGCATGCTCACCTTCCAGTATTTGATGTGCATTGGCATCCCGCCCGCAGCTTGCTCAGGTCAGACAGCACCAGCTGGTACCACGAAGTAACACCCAAAGGTGGCTTGGCACAGTGTGCAATGGTTTTAATTCAGATGCAACTGGTTGTGACAGTCAGTGAGTTCTGTGATAAATCTGCCGTAAATTAAATTGAGTAATTCTGCCAGGGAAAATTCAGTTTGCAGATTTCAACATTACAGAACTCTTAGCAAGATGAAATCAAGTTTCAGAATGTAGTTTCTGTCACACTGCATGAACTGTATATGCTTTTGGAAATGCCCCTCCTTCTAATGTCACTTCACCCTGTGCTGGCATCCAGACTACCCATGGAGACGTCCCTCTTCCAGCATGGACTCCAACGTGATCAAGTGGCTCTACCTGCCTGACTTCCACACCAAACCCAACCCTCTCTTCCTCCTTTGTGAGCTAGAATTATATCTGAAATCTGTTCTCCATTAGACGTTAATAACATCAATTTGTTCGTTATCCTATGCACCCATCTTTTTTAAATAATATTCTCTCTCTCTCTGACTCTTTCTCTCTCACTGTCTCTCCCCAACTCTCTGCAGATGACTTTATGCTGCTGTTGTGTGCCTCACTCCAGAGGCGTGTGTTTGAGGAGGAGAGTGACCCTGTAGTGCGTCTGCTGGCTGGTGATAACGCTGAGATCTGCAGAGATCTGGACGCTGCCACATTCAGCCTGCAGAACCCCGTCCCCGATTTCATACACTGCAGGTAGTATACTATACTTAAGACAAACAGGTAACTAAGTTAAATGTAGTCTACCTGTCATCCTTCCACATGCTTGGGTTACCTCATGTGTATGAGATAACAAGCTTCTAAGCTTGATACTTATATGACGAACATCTCCTAGTACTAAAATGAAGAGAAAGGACTAGAGTAATTTTTACCTCCTTTATGGTAAATTATTGTGATTAGTCAAAATGTTAAGTGACTTCTTCTGTTAAGTGTAATCCCACTTATAAGAACACTGAATTAAAATTTTCTATCTGGAACTTTATAATTTCACTATGGTGAATTCAAGTAATTTGGTGCTGTTAACCACAAATAGCCTTATTCATATCTGGAAAGTGTGATCTTCTTTATGTTTTATATTGCCAGTGGAGTTGGAGGGATTTATAGGGACGCACTGTGACTTGATTTAGGTTCTTGATTTTCTTTCTTTTCATCTGTAGATACATTCAGCTGGAATGCAACTGTTCAAATCGTTGGAACATTGTTGGAAAACCTAATGCAGCTCTCATGTAAACTTAAATGGAAAAAAATGGTTCCCCTCTTTCCTGACTCATATCTTACATTCCCAGGAAGTTCATACAATCCCTCTGTCCAGCCTGTCATGTCCTGCCCAGCCCCTATCTGTCTTCAACACTGTATGCCACCAAGAAAGGGGCATATTCACATCTCACCTCTTACATAATTAAACTGTTGCTTCTTAGACCTGCAGTCAACAATCACGTCCGGTGGGACCATGGTTACAAGCTCCTCTATCGGTGTATGGTGATTCTCCCTCCTTTTGTGCTGTCTCAAGACAGTTAAAAAGCATAATGATGATTATGATGATCTAGTTTTTGATGTAGGTTATGATATAGATTTTTTATGGTATTTTTAGGTAATGGTCCTGGTTTTTCTTTTGGTGTCTCTTTTTCTCAGTCACTGGATTTAGTTTGAAAGCTAGTGTATTTATATTAGCCACAAAGAAAGGTGTTCTAGGAGTTCCCCTTCACTGTTTCTACAGATGGACTTCAGTACAGAATTGTTCATGTTAGTCAACATGGAGCTCAGGGAAACCCTGTACACGCAGTACACAAATAAAAAGTATGTTAATAATAATGAAAAATGAATGAGTTCAAGTTAATAAGAGATAGAGTAGTCCACTCATAGTAGCCTCACAGTAGTCCATGTCCTCTCCCTCTCTCTGTGCTTTGCTGCCTGTCCCTCACTCTGTCTCTCTGTCTTCTCTCATCTTTTCTCCAGGTCATACCTAGACATGCTGAAGGTTATTGTGTTCAGCTATCTGTTCTGGTTCGTTCTCACCATCATCTTCATCACGGGAACCACACGTATCAGCATCTTCTGCATGGGCTACCTGGTGGCCTGCTTCTACTTTCTGCTCTTCGGGGGAGAGCTGCTGCTTAAGCCAATCAAAAGTATCCTGCGTTACTGGGACTTCCTCATTGCCTACAATGTGTTCGTCATCACCATGAAGAATATCCTCTCAGTAAGTAAACCTGCCTTTAAAAAAAAACCTAGGGAAGGTGTTGTTGCTCTTAATACCAGACAATAAAATGCGCCTCAGATTAATAGATCCACTACTATGGGATGGAGGGAAAACATTGTTTGTTTCTCGCAGTTAATAGTCGTAGGGCATAGTTGAAAAACTAGCTGAGGAGCAGAGATTTAAACTTGGTAAGATGATGTAGAGGTTGAGTAAGATGCCCTGATGACAGGCATGTGAGGGGAACCGGTTCACCCAACCATTTACCATTACACTCAAATCCACTTACAGATGCCCCAGAACCAGACTCCTTTGCAGAACTCAAGGCATTGAGACTAGAGGTGTGACTTGTATGCCTTGAAGTGAATAAACAAAACTGTATAAATGCATTATACCTTGAACAACGGCTCTAAAATAGACTGCCATTCTTTTGATAACAAACGATGAAAAGCCATTTCCAAGTCCACACTGGAAACATTTCAGATATTATACTCGTCTTACGTGGTGCTGATCCAAGCACGTTTAAATCTGAAATATCTTCAGTGGATACAAAAACAGGTCATAAAAACCTCATAAAATACAAAAAAAAACAAAGAAGACATTTGATACAATTGTGTATGTTTTTGTTATTGTTATTTTGTAGTTTTCACAAAGCCTTTTCAAAAAAAAATTTTAAAAAGTGAGGAAAATTACGGCATATGTCAGGAATTCCATGAGGTCAAGTTATAAATTTTAATCGAGCTGCTCTTTTTGCTCCTGTGCTCAGATAGCTGCCTGTGGTTATATTAAATCCTTGGTGGCCAGTCACTGCTGGCTGATCCAGTTGTTCAGTCTGGCGTGCACTATAAAGGGCTACTCACGACGTAAGTCATCGCTTGCGGCACCAAAGACGTGGTATTTTTACTTCATAAAGTAATTTTTAGTCATACCACCTGGAATACCTTTATTACAGCCTTTAATTATTAATTCATTACGGAGACCAAGTGCAGTTTAAGAGTATGTAGTGTAAATGGTGCAGGCTGTGGGATTAAATAAGCCGTCCTGTTTCCTGTTGGGTGATTAGCGGAACAGCAGGCCAATAAGGAGTGTGAGCTACCCAGTGACGAGGCAGGCATTATCTGGGACAGCATCTGCTTCGCCTCCCTGCTCCTCCAAAGACGAGTCTTTATGAGCTACTATTTTCTGCACGTAGTGGCTGATATTCGCTCCTCCCAGGTTCTGGCATCCAGGTACACTCATACAAGTGCACACACACACACACACACACACACACACACACACACACACACACACACGTGCACACATACATGCACAAACACACACACAATATCTCACGTTTTTTGCATGCTTTTTGCATGTTTTGCAGTTATGGCTGTATGCTCCAATACATTAGACTTGAAATCAATAGTAACTATGAGGTTAAGTGTGAACTTTAATCAGATGGTATTTACCCATATAACAATAGGTTCTCTTTTTAAACAGCTGACTGTTAAACACCTAGCATGACAGATATCCAGAGAATCATTAAAGTAACTATGGAGTTTGTGAACCTAACTCAGCATGCATTTCACTTACCACAGAGCAGGCTGAAGGTCACAAGCCTTTGAAACAAACATGAGCCGAGCATACATTGCAGGACTGTTAGAACCTGACCCGGGTCGCTAACCATGGCCTGGTAATGTGTACGGGTCACAGACTTCAGGGGGTCATTGACAAGTCATAAAAAATGACACTTTTAAAAAAGATGTTTAATTGTTGAACTACTTCTGGTCAGGGAGAGCTACGTATAATAAGCCTGTGATCTATGATTCCCTGTGATCTATGATTCCCTGTGATCTATGATTCCCTATTATCTATGATTTCTATGATTTGTTTAACCCAATAGCATTACCTCTCCATTTACCTTTTTCTGCATAGTCACATCGTTTCATTTCTTGTCCAGTGTGCTGTACCACAGAGCATGTATTAATACTTTAATGTGTATTAATACTTTAATGTGTATTAATACTTTATGTGTGTCTTGGTGCTGTTCATGTTATTTGAACACTACTATGAAGTTTCTCTTCTCATGTGAATATTAATAATACAGAAATATTCACTTCTTTAAATATTTCAGTGTTAAAAAAAAATTGTTATTACCATAAAATTGTTATTTAAAATTCGAAATACATTTTAGTATTATATGTTGTTTGTATTATATGTTAACATTCATAAAGTATTAATAATAATATTTTTAATGAAAAATATGTGCTTTATTAGTTGTGGTACTAAGGATTCACAAGGATTGAAGCTAGATTTGAAAAACTAGCTGTTTATTTCTGCCCATAAACCCAAACAAATTGATTAGAACTTGTTTTCGTCAGCATTTCGTACATCATATCAGTCTGAATCTCTCTCTCTCTCTCTCTTTCTCTCTCTCCCTCTCCCTCTCTCTCTCTCTCTCTCTCTCTCTCTCTCTCTCAGAGGAGCAGAGTTGTTCCAGGCCACCATTGTGAAGGCAGTGAAAGCAAGAATTGAGGAGGAGAAAAAATCAATGGACTTACTGAAGAGACAGTGAGTTTGTAGTGTGGCCACTTGCATTGCACTGCACTAATTACTCTTTGCTTTAGTAATTAGTAATTTAGTAATAGTCTTTAGTAATTAATCCTTAAGTGTATACTTCAGGTAACTTAAGTACATGCTTAACACATCCTTTTATTTCAGTTAGGTATATAAATTTGTACACACACACACACACACACACACACACACACACACACACACACACACATATATATTCTGAGGCTGTTGTCATTCTTGGGATCTGCTGGATCCAGCTCCCAGTTTGGGGGTCACTACCCCAGTTGCCCACATCACCACTGGGACAACTTGGCATTAACATTCCATGGAGGGGCTTATCCTGTGATAAGCTCTTCCATGACATGTGGAAGGTTAACACCAAGGTGGGGCTTCCATGGAGGGGCGTATCCTGCACCTCGTCTGCTGTCATGGTGACCACATCCATCCCATGTCTGTCTGAGGCCGTAAATTAAATTGTTCTGTGTCTCACCCTTGACAGTGGATGTTTGCAGGCCTTCCCTTCCCCTGCACCACATGTGTTTTTAAGGAGTTTTCTGCTCTTACCATCAGCAACTGTATGGTTTTCCTCTTGGCCAGCATAGTGTGCCTGCTTGCTATTTAATGAAAGGCAGGGCATGCATGTTTATATTATTGCAAATTTACTAATTAATGGTTATTTTATTTATTTAAGGGAAAATAGTCAAGACAGGGGAGATGTATTATGGGTTCCTTACAAACACATTGTATATTACAGCAAAGGGCACTCATGAATGAAGGATGTTCCCACTAATTTTGAGAGGGTGGTGTGTTTTCCTTGTTGTTGTACCTTTCAAATCAGTAGGAATGCTTGTCAATATTTCGGTATTTCTGAGACTGTCTCTGATGTCTGTCGTAGAGTTCTGTTGCCCTTAGGTTGGTTGTGTTGCTATGGGTCACCATTAGCATCCTTATTACCACCATCTAAAGTGTCTTTGTGTGAGACAAAGAAGATCTTTCAGCATGCTGGGCTCCAACCTCATTTGCTTTTCCACCTGGTGGAACACAAAGCACTCTGCACGTGCCTCAACACGAAATGACTCTTGCAATGTCTTTCCCGCATTAACTGCTGGTGTTATTATTGTAACCGTGTCCATTCATCCCAGCTCAGTGAGACCAGGACATGAAAGAGACTGTTGCCAACCTTGCTCATTCTCTCCCTCTCTTTCTCTCCCTCTCTCTGTCTCTGTCTCTCTCTCTCTTTCTCTCTCTCTTTCTCAGGATGGACCGCATTAAAAGCCGACAGCAGAAATTTAAGAGAGGAAAGGAGAGGATGTTGAGCTTGGCTCAGGAGAGTGAGGAGGGTCATTCAGTGACCAACGAAGAAGAGGAGGATGAAGGTGTGTTATGCTCTGTGGCAGGAGAAATGTGCAATCTTAGGTGAATTATGTATTTTGATCATGTGGATATGTTTAATGAATAATGCACAAAGCATTACACACAAGTCAGTAGTCTCTAGGTTATTTATATTGAATGTAATATTTTTTAAATAGATCAGTATTTATTATATTGTTATTTCCTATGTCCAAAAAGCAGCTTTAAAACAGCAGTTGGTTTTTAAGATCACTGAAAGTAAAAAAAAGACTTCATAAATTCCACAGGTGCCTGAGTTTATCTTCTGCGTTAAATGCAACTGAATGAAAAACATCTGAATACATAGTCCCACATACCAGACCTCAGAACTACATTTTTTTCTTCCCCGTATTAGTTTTCAGGGTTCATGAGTGCTTAACTCAACTGTTTTATTGTTGTTGGTTTTTTTTTTGTTTGGTTTCGTTTATTTTCGTTGTCAGGGCACTCGAGTAAACCGACAAGCAAAAGCAAGAAGAAGCAGTGGTGTAGACCCTGGGTTGATCACGCTTCCAGTGAGTGCACCGCGTCAACAGAAGCAAAGCAGACTCCTGCATTAACCAACAGTGGCCTCTACCTAGATGTAGAAGCCAAGTCAGTGACACTGCATGTTAACCGCAGCCTCTCTTATCAGTGGTGAGAAGTGGCAACTATTACTTGTTCGAGACTGACAGTGAGGAAGAAGAGGAAGAAGAAGAGAAAAAAGAGGACAAACCACCTAAGAAATCTGCCTTTCAGGTTAGTCATATGCCACATTTTTTTGTCATGACATGTATTGACAACCCTTATTCTGTTTTGTCTGACTTCTACATACTGACAGCACTAAACCTAGTCTAACCTTCTTGTCTCTGAACCACTCACACACACACACACACACACACACACAATCTCACAGTACGTTTTATTCTCTCTGCACTTAACAATGTTTCTTTATTTGTCAGACCACTAATTGCTAGCTTCCCATATGGAGGCGTGGAGCAGACCTAGCAAAGAGTCCATGCCTTGTCCTTGCTAACGCCGCCCCTACTCTGTCCTCCCTTGTAGAGAGCAATCCGAAAGTTTGCCTCTTCTTTACTGGCTTTACCAAAGTCTGTCATTAAACTGCCCAAAACTGTACTGCAGTATGCAATCAGGGCAGCCAAGGTACTTCCACCAGGCCTAATATATCTCTCTTTTCTCTGTACTCTGTGCTACTGTAGTATGTGTTACATCTCTTTCCCCCTTTGGCCACTGCAAGCCACTGTGTTCCACTGTGCACTGCACTGGCCTGCCTCTGACTTTCATTACCATACATGCGTGAATGTTTCTCTCATGGAACCTGAGTGCCATTTGAGCCCAAATGGCTGACCACTGAGGAGCATCCCACAGCTCCACTGGTCTGTGTTCCAGGCAACTATGCAAGTCATGGCCAGCTTTGCATGCAAAGGAAATGCAGTGTATTGTGTATTACTGTACTAGGCTTAGGTATTCAGCTCCAGTTCCAGGGGCCCACTGTCCTGCACAGTGTCAAGTTTTCCCTGCCCCCCCCCCTCACCCTTTTCCCACATACACACATGGTTCAAGTCATCAGCTCATTATCAAGCCCATATTGAGTATGATTAGGTGTGTTGCTTTAGAGAGAAATTTAACCTGTGCAGAGCAGGGGGTCCCCCAGCAGTGGAGGAGATGCATGAGAAGTAGCAGCTTTTTTCAGAGAGACCTTTGTCGGTCTTGGTTGGGTAATGTGTTAGTTGGATGTGGAGGATGTGTTTTTTTCCAAAGCAAAATACTCGTTGTTGTTTTTGTTGTTTGTTTGTTTGTTTGTTTGCACAGATACAGGCATGTAAATTGTGATTATCCACCACACTGGATTAAAGCACATCCCAATCCTTGGTTGTGTGTTGTGTACACTGTTAGTGTCTGTATATGATGCAGTGTTTATATTTGCCTACTTTTTACCTGATCAGGTATAAGGCTAATTGAAGATCACACCATTGTAAAGACTAGTAATCATTCATTAGCTATGAGTTAAATGTAATTTAGGTAAATGTTATGTAGGAATTCCACTGGATCTTCTTCTCAACGGTCCATTGCCTGTCCGCGATAATGCTCTCTCTCTTCAGTTTGTGTACCACGCTTGGATCACTGACTCTAAAACAGCCATGAAGGAACGCAGCAAGGAGAGGCGAGGATTCTGGCAGAGGTACACAGACGGCCGCAGAACCAGACGTGACCAGCAGGAAGGTACGCCTTCAAACTCCAGTCAGTCATGACCGTCCTGTTTGGAGGAGCGCAGGTGCACGGAGATCCATTAGCAGGAGAGGGGTTGTGTTTGTTCTGGTTCCCCATGCCTTGCTCTTTCAGCGGTTCTCAGTGGAGGACAGTTCCATGCCATCCAGTCAGCACGCTCAGATGGTGAAGCAGCATTTTGGGCTTGTCTCTTTGGGGAGCTCAGCGTGCGTCCCACAGATGTCTTGTTTTTTTAAGTGGAAACCGTTCTGGTCCTGAATGCAGACCCTACATTCAACAGGTTTCCTTCTAGACATCGGCCTACCTAGGAGGGGGTACTGAGAAATGAAGAATGCCATGTTGCATTCGCTATGCTGAATTCATCCCATATGATAGCTGGACACGGCCTCAAGAGCTTCGCCAGCAAGCCAAGAGCTTCAAACGTAGCTGAAGCACAGCAGCTAAATCTAATAAAACCTTCAGTCAAAATACTGGAGATATGTTGCCTGTAGGATTATATTCACATATTTCAGCTTGCTGAAAAAGTGATACATTGGAATAATAAGGGAAACCAACCAGGTAACAGAAATGTTTTTGAAATTTTTTACTAATATTCAAAATCTAAACCCAACAGCAAAATCGAAACTCATGATGTGCAAGATATTCAGGATGTTTTGAAGCATTTCAAGGAACTGGATTGTAACTCACTCACACTTAGCAATCAGTAAATTCTCTACTAGGTGGCATCACTGAGGGAAAAATACACCAGGGGTACTGTGTCATCAGTTGTGTCCTTGTTTGAAGTTTTGTTTCCAAAAAAAAAAAGAAAAAAACTTCCAAATTCAGTTGTTCATGGTTCTTGATGTGATTTTTGTAGCTTAGATGTTTGGTCGTTTCCCAGCAGCTCAAGTAGCCATTGAGGTAGAAGAGCAGGAGGAAGATGTGTTTGAAGATGAGAGATCTGATGGGCCAGGTACATCGTCCTTATCTGTATTTAGACATTCACCATATTTACACATTCACAGACACACAGGAAAATTTCGAACTGAGATTAAATCATACAGGAATAAATAATCCTCATGAATTTTTTGTGTATACTTTAGCATGCGTTTTGATACAGTTAGTTTTGTTTACTCTGAGCTGAACCTGCACCTCTCTCTTTTTTCCCGCAGACAACATCCTGAGGCGTGTGTTTAACATTGTAAAGTTCTCTTGGGTGCTGTTTCTGGCTCTGCTGGACAGTTTCACCGCCTGGCTCAACTCCATGTGCCAAGAGCACATCGACATCTCTACTGTCCTGCGCACCGAGCGCTGCATGCTCACCCATGAGGTCAAAAAGGTAACTGGCATTGTTAAAGAACTACCCTCACTTTATTTACTTCACTCGTCTATTTCCAAAACCCATCTACTTTGAAAGGGTGCTGTTGTCTGATAGTGATGTTAGCAGCAAGTCCCAGCATCACACAATACAACAACATGAGATTTTCCTCACTTCAAATCATGCCAACAGGAAGTCTTGGGCTAAGGCAACAAGTAATAGTCTCAGTATGAGTCTGTGCAGCTGTCTGCAGGCTATGAGACAAAGTGCCTCCTTGACTTTCATACCTGCACACATGTCTGGAATGCTCTTTGCTAGGAGTGTTTGGACTTTTGTCTGCGATACAGAAACAACAGGCCAAATAGCTCAAAGAGTCATGTTGACAGGCCACCTGTGGTCATCTTTTTCTAATAATAAGATTAAATGCATCTCATATCTTTATAGCCTGTGGAAAAACATGCTGAAACTTAAAGTAGAAGTAGAAGTTGCTTGCACCCGTAAGCAAAGCTTAACTTAGCAGTTAATGCAGTTTCATTTAGTGTATCTGCACAGTACAAAAAGCACATTTTGGAAAACAGAATGTAATTTTGGGTTCCAAGGCTAGTTCACTGTAGATTCACTGTAGATCTCTTATATCTAACCAAGGTCTGAGGGACATTTTCACTCTAAAATGTTCATCGAATGTTGTGTCTAATCTTATCTCAAAACTCATAAAACACATTAAAGACATTTGGTTGGGGTTTTTGAACCTTTTCATTAACATAAGTTAACTGAAGAGTGTGGCAGTGAGGTGAGGCTGCAGTAATGCCGTCTCTGTTGGCTGCAGGGCAACACGCCGTCACGGGAGAGCATTCACGTGTACTACCAGAAGCAGTTGTGCAAGCCCACCTCCTCCGAGGCGGCTCTGGTGGCCACAGAGGGTGCGCTGGCTCACGGCAGTCCATCCCCCATGCTGCCCCAGCAGGACCAGGACCAGAGCATGGATTCTGCCCCCTCTCACGCCAATCTGGCTGGGTACAATATGACACAGTACAGCCCTGTACACATTTCACACCTCCTTAGCAATTTTGCTTATAAAGGGCTTGATAGATGCTGAGTTGACTCAGGTAGCTTTTAATTTGTAAACTTTTAAATAAATTCATTAACAATGAATAAAATAAGCTGTTCTGAATGTTTCAGTTGTGACTTGAAAAAAAAAAAAAACAACTTTAGCTATTTTTCTTCATTGTTTACTGTAGGATCTATAATACACAAAAATATTATTTACAAAATAGTCCTATATTTTGGATTATTCCACAAAAAAAACTAAAGCGATGCCATTTGTAGTGCGATGACAGTTATGGTGAACTTGGGGATCACCAGGACCCTTTGTAGCAGAAAATGAAATTTACAGCAGCACAATTCAATTTTGTTTCAGCATTAACTTTCAACTTAATTGAATTAAAGTAAGCTTTTGATTACGTCTCCAGATCCAGCAGATCCGGTGAGTCGGCCTCTCAGCTCTCCTCTGCTCACAGGGTGTGCTTTAGCACATTCCATATTTACTTTAGATTTACCTCCATGGAGACGATGACATGGTCATCTCAAACAGAAAGCAAATCTTTAGTCTTAAGCCAGACTGGCGTTGTCTATAGGAACTAAATATATTATGACATACCCGGACTTAGTGTGCTCAAAGAGGCTCATTATACTAAGTTCTTTTCTGTCAGGATTTTTTTTGGTAAACTTTTCAGACTGTCAAAACACTGACTTTAATGGAACATGTATAGACCAGATTCACATTAGTAAAGTATGTATATTTTGTGTTTGCAGTATTAACTCCACCTCAAAGTATAAGATTGGAAGTCTGATACAGACATCTTGTCCTATCATTCACCAAACAGGTGTATTATTTCAGTTGTAATGAGGACTGAGCTTTGTGAATGCTGATCTGTGAACAGATGTGTTCTTTTTCAGTATATATACTGAATCTGCCGAGCTCTTCAGTCGTTCCACACTGGATCTAGACGAGGTACTCACTCATCCCGTGCCCAGAACCAGTGAGCGGGTGCGGCCCAGACTGCGGCGTCTGGCAGGCTTGCAGGTGTCTTCGTCTGGAGAGAGCGCAAGCAGCAGTAGCTTCAGGTACACCTCACGTGACTCTGCACACTGAGCACAGCTAGTCAATCACCACACACAGCTGAAGGATGGTTTTAGCATGATATTAATTTTAAGGAATTTTAAGAAAGTGTTTCTGTGTGTGTGTGTGTGTGTGTGTGTGTGTGTGTGTGTGTGTGTGTGTGTGTGTGTGTGTGTGTGTCC
>JAOXYF010000008.1:15111119-15141650 GCA_028565775.1 Sternarchorhynchus goeldii
TATTTTTGTGTGCTCTCAGAGAGATAGTGTTTGTGTGTGTGTGTGTGTGTGTGTGTGTGTGTGTGTGTGTGTGTGTGTGTGTGTGTGTGTGTGTGTGTGTACCTGGGTGTCTGGGTGTCCAATAAGCACCTGCTTCTAAGTTTCCAGCTTCAGTTCAACTGCACATAAATACACACCTGTTTTGACTCAAAGAGTTTCTGCATTTACTCTGAACAGAGGAAGCGAGCGTGAGAGAGCAAAAACATGTGACCTGTGTAGGATTCACAAGAGAGTTTTTCACTCTCCAAAAAATTATGTTAGCTGAAAATATTAAATTAATTAAATTTAATACAAATTTCCTGTGGTTGAATGGGGCTGTTTCCAGTGAGCTTTTAGCACCAGTAATTCATTGTTTCCAGTGACTTTTTAGCCCAAGTAATTAACTGTTTGCACTGAGCTTTTAGCACCAGTAATTAACTGTTGTAATTCAAGCTGTATGCTTTGATCTAGTCTCAGTAATACAGGAAGCAGTGAAAAAAATAGATATTGAACAATACCCACACTGCTGTGGGTGGTTTTTGTTGCTTGGTGATGACAGACTGGCAGACTGTTTCCAAAGCACTGTGTTCACTGTGAGCCAGACTGGACCTGCCCTGCTTCAGCAGAATGTAGCTGGCATTGACTTTATGTGACCTTTGCTAATATCACATTCATACACAGTGCCAGTCTAAATATCTGCTTATAGCTTGGCATTTAAAAAAAAAAAACATGACCAAATGTAATATAGTATGAGATCATTCATACTGTATTCATATATGTATGGTCCAAACATTTTGAAAATGCTGCCCTCTAGTGGTGCAGTCGCACAGTGCCTCACACAGTGTTTTACTGTTCACAGTACATTTTTTAATCTGTCCTCTTCCACCTTGTCTCAGTGAAAACACACAGTGCACGGGGGCGTGTTCTCGGCAGGGCACCAGTGACACCGCCGAAGAGCCGGGGGACTCTGAACAGACACCCCCATCTCCGCGCGGCACGTGGCCCCCTGTGGTGGAGGTGTCCGAGCCTGCAGACAGGTGGTGCTGCAGCAGCGAGGGTCAGAGCCCCAAGGAGGACGGGGCCTCAGCCTGGGACGCCATTCTAGCCAGCGAGCAGTCCACGTGGCCCCAGTTGAGCAGGTGCCCCTCTGAGGTGGACATTCCCCCCTCCTACAGCAAGGCCACTGGTCTGGACTCTGTGGTTCAGCTAGAGGAGAAGAGGATCAGAATCAGCACGCCTGATGAGAGAGGCACCGGCCTGAGAGACCCCAGCATCCCCTCGCGGAGTCATGAGCTCACAGCCAGCGATCTGCTGCGTAGCAGGTAAGACCAGTGGCTGTTCAAAACAAGAGCACAAATCATCTTTACACAGAAGAGATGAAACAAAATATTAAACAATTAGAAGAATGTAAAAGTCCATTTTAAAGCCTATATCAGAACTTTTTTATGGTGAGTCATGTATATATGCGGTCTATAATAACAAGTAAGAGAAAATACAGACTACAATACTGTTTTACTATAGCACCCCCTACAGGATTGTTTAGAACAAAGCATTAGGCTAGTAGTCTGTTGTGTATATGTGGCAGTGGTAATATAAGTCCATTGTTGGTGTTAGCTTGTTGGTGGCACATCTGCTTCTTAAAGGAAGTTTTCTTTCCTTCACCAGGATGTTCTATGACAAGGAGCTGGAGGAGTCGGAGGGCTTCTACAGTTCTCAGCCCCAGATCCTGCAGCTGTGCTACGCTCTCTACAACATGCTGGTGGCCCACTCGGAGATGGTCTGCTACCTGGTCATCATCCTCAACCACATGATCTCGGCGTCCGTTGCCACGCTGGTGCTTCCCGTCCTCATCTTCCTGTGGGCCATGCTGTCAGTTCCCCGGCCCAGCAAACGCTTCTGGATGACAGCCATCGTCTACACCGAGGTACAGCGTCTGCAGTACAGTTAACAACAACTTGTCCTCATCACTGAATTCACATAAGGAACACTGAGGTGATGTCAGGTATCCCTGTTTCAGTGATTGATGAACTACAACCATGACCGTAACATTAAACTGTTGTCTTTCATTTTCTTCTCCACACACAGGTGACAATAGTGATAAAGTACTTCTTCCAGTTCGGCTTCTTCCCATTCAATCAGAACATAGAGCGGGAGAAGAGCAAACCGTTCCACCCTCCGAACATAATCGGCGTGGAGAAGAAGGAGGGCTACGTGCACTACGACCTGGTTCAACTGCTCGCACTCTTCTTCCACCGCTCCATTCTCAAGGTGGACATTTTGATCTGATATTTATGTTTAGAATTTATTATGCCATTTTCTTTATGTTTAGTTGTGTCCATTTCTTCCTACTCAGTGTATTTACAATTTCTTAACTAGAATTTACATTTTCCAAAATTGATCAGTACTGCTTTTATTTAAATTCATGTGGTTTGGGGATTCAGATTCATTCAGATTAACACCTGACAGGTGTCGCTTTGTTATTCTTCCATACAGACTGTTTCAGTGTTTGTGCCTCTCACTCAGACAGACAAACACACATGTTGTTGCATCTGATGTCTGTTGTTGTTCTCCGGCTCAGTGTCATGGTCTGTGGGATGAGGATACGTCCCATCCTGCAGCGGTGGGCCCTGCAGACTCGGACGACGAGGAGAAACTCCATGTACGAAGCAAGGGGAGTCCTTTTGCCCGCGACGCCTCGCCAGAGTCCACCCACATCCGCGCAGCCAGACGACACTCTCGAACGCAGGCAGGCGTGAGACGGCACAGTTCAAACGCAGGATCGCACACTTCCCGCCGTAGCTGCTCCGTAGGAGGTTAGCAACGCTTGCTTACAGCCACCACTTTAATGCACGCAGTATATGGCTTGGCAGATCATGTTTTACTCACATTTCACATTTCTATGCATGCTGGTGTGTGTCCACAGGAAGTGCAGGCACTAGGTCGAGTGTGTGTCGCTCAGGCAGTGTGTTGGCTGTTCATCAGAAGAGCCGTAAAGAGCTCATTCTAGAGAAACTCCAGGAGCAAATCATCAAAGCCAAGAAACTTACTGTCAAAATGTAAATCCACATCACAACCCTCCAATGAAAGCTCAGTACTGGGGTAATGGGGTTATTGTTAGACTATAGGAAAGGCGTTCATTCTCAGACCTTAGAATACATTTCTAAAGCTTTGTTTTCTATAGCCATAAATAGTAGAATGCAAACCTTTTTTTTTTTTACTCCACATTTGTGTCATTTCAGAGCTCTGGACATCTATGTTCCAATACGGCAGTTCTTCTACAGCCTCATCCACCCAGAATACAGTGCTGTAACAGACGTGTACGTGCTCATGTTTCTGGCTGACACTGTTGACTTCATCATCATTGTGTTTGGATTCTGGGCCTTTGGGGTATGTTCTGTACCGCATCCACCTCAGCATGACATTAGGTTCTGTAGGAAGTCTTTTTCTGTTTTCTCTTTCTTGTTTGCAAATAATGTATAATAATATAATTAAAATTTAACTCTACAAATCATGTAATATAAAACCTAATAATTTAATCAGTCAAAATCTATTAGATGCCTAGAGAAGGATTTCCATAAAGATTAAAACATAGTATATAAATAATTGTAATACTTTTATTATTAGAATAATTTAATACTCCTCTGTTTTTATCACAAAAATGTGAAAGCCCTCCTTCTTCCCCATGCCGATTACTTTTCTGTATGTGTTCAGAACAAGCCTATCTATCATGTCTTCACAGAAACATAATTTTTGTGAATGTGTTCAGAAGCAAGTCTATCTATCATCTCCTCACAGAAACACTCTGCAGCTGCAGACATCACTTCATCTCTGTCAGAGGATCAGGTTCCGGAGGCCTTTTTGGTCATGGTTCTGATTCAGTTCGGTACTATGGTGGTGGACCGCGCACTCTACCTGAGGAAGACCGTCACAGGGAAAGTTATCTTCCAGGTCATCCTGGTCTTTGGCACCCACTTCTGGATGTTCTTCATACTTCCAGGAGTCACCGAGAGGTAGGCTAGTTTTTTACCATCTACAGACAGAAAGTTCTTGAATTTTATGTGTTTATAATGTGCTTTATATAGCAATCTTTGGACCTATGGTGTATGTAATTGTTTGTTTGTTTTGTTAGTCCTTTCAGTCAGAACATAGTGGCCCAGCTCTTGTATTTTGGTGTATATAATTGTTTGTCTGTTTTGTTAGGCGCTTCAGTCAGAACATGGTGGCCCAGCTCTGGTACTTTGTAAAGTGCATCTACTTTGGCCTGTCAGCATACCAGATCCGATGTGGCTACCCAACCCGCGTGCTTGGCAATTTCCTGACCAAAAGCTACAATTATGTCAACCTTTTTCTCTTTCAAGGGTGAGATCCATCTAATCAGTGCCAAGCAATAAAACGACAGAGGAACAAATCTCTACATCCACATAATTATCGATATTTTTTTTACGGGAATTCAAGCCATTCAATTCTCATTTAAGTCTTAATAAATTATATTATACTATTAATTGCAATAGTGAGCAAAAATTAATTGTTGGAAATTTCCTTTCTGAATACACATATCCAAACTTTTTACCAGAACAATGTCATTAACCAGACAATGGGTCCAACTGGATGGTTTGTTTGTTTGTTTGTTTGTTTCCAGGTTCCGGTTGGTTCCATTCCTGACAGAGTTGCGGGCTGTGATGGACTGGGTCTGGACGGACACCACCCTGAGTCTATCCAGCTGGATCTGTGTAGAAGACATCTACGCCCATATCTTTGTGCTTAAGTGCTGGAGGGAGTCTGAAAAAGTGAGAGGGACAAATATTTTACAGTGTTTAACAGTGTTTAGCTTGTTTGTTTAATCCACATGCATTTAGATTTGCTAATTTATAATGCCTCTGCTCACCGTTTTTATAATTTTTGCCAAGCACAGGGGTATGAGTAACAGGGGTATGAGTAACAGGGGTATGAGTAACAGGGATGCAGCTGCTGTTGTGACACAGAGTGTGTCTGTGTGATGAATCAGAGATACCCTCAGCCACGCGGGCAGAAGAAGAAGAAGGTGGTGAAGTATGGAATGGGGGGCATGATTGTGATGCTGCTCATCTGTATCGTCTGGTTCCCCCTGCTCTTCATGTCTCTGGTCAAATCAGTGGCAGGTGTCGTCAACAAACCCCTGGACGTGTCCGTCACCATCACGCTGGGAGGATTTCAGGTACACCTTCACATTAGGTAACAGAATGCTCTAAACAATGCTGCGCAGATCTCAGATCAGTGTCTGTGATTTGACTGAACTGGGAAAATTTTCAAGAAACTGAAGAAGAGTATCAGTGCATATTTACTGATTGTGAGCATATTCCAGCTCATCAATATTGTGTGAATCTACACATCTAGTGTACTGACTTCCTTGCTTTGTGTTTTTCAGCCAATTTTCACTATGAGTGCCCAGCAGAATCAGCTGAAGGACTTCACTGAAGCAAAATTCCTAGAATTCATGAATTCATACAAATACATACCAGTATGTTTGCACCTGGCACTCTCACAACGCCCTGAATGTTTAATTTAATATTCATGGTTAATGGAAATACAGGATAACAAAGCACAATAACTGAAAACACCAATACATAATTCAGACAACATGTTCGGTATAAGACCTCCGCCCCTTGTGCTCTTCTCCCCAGGGTGCGATGCAGTTCCTGGAGGCATACACAGCTGAGGACGTGACTGTAGCAGAGCTGGAGGGAAGTTCCAACTCCCTGTGGACCATTAGTCCACCCAGCAGGAAAAACCTGATCGATGTCCTTAGCAAAGAGGACCAGTTTCCTGTCACCATGTCCTGGACTATTCAGAGGTAATCTTCATAAACGCACCAGACACAGTGTGTGGAAGGGCGGTGATGGCCCAGTGGTTTGAGAACTTGTTTGTAAACCATTTTTAAGTTCTACCATTCCAAGTCAAATGAGAATCAGTACTTTTTGTGTGTCAGGAATCTTAGTCTTGGAGCGAAGGCTGAAGTTGCTATGGATAAGCACATCACATACCTGGATGTGAACACAAAACAAGAGTTAATAGATTTGTTAAACGGAACCAGGAACAAGGCTGTGTGAGTAAACTGAATTTCTAAATTTAACCAGCAACTCCACTTGCAGATACCATCATAACAATTTTTTTTTTCTTCTTCTGTTTTGTTCACAGAGTCATAAATCAAGTTTTCCCTTGTTTCATTCGAGCACCGAGTGATTCAAACGCTAAACCTATAGATCAGCTTTATGAAGGTGAACTATGAATCTAATGAGCCATTTATTAGCTTGATGTATGATATACTACTATGCAGTTTTACTTTTATGTAAATGTAATGTTTCCTGCATTAATGCTGTGGGAAGATATCCGTATGGACGCCTGTCACTGTTTACAGACGGTCGCTACGAGGACATCCTGCTGGACCTGGAGAGGACCAATAACAGCAGCGGCCAGATCCAGGAGTGGTGGATTGTGGACCAGCCATCTGTCGGGGCTATCCAGATGAGGCATGAGCCGAGAGTGGAGAGAAAGAGGGAGGCTGGACTGCAGCTCTATGTTTTCAATGATAAAGTTAGTCCTCCCAGCCTAGGCTTCCTCGCTGGCTATGGGTAAGAGACCAAAACCTGTTTTAACGCATAGGCAGGACCTTAAAGGCACATAATACTCATTATATGCTACAAATATACCATTTAGCACTGGCGGTGCATGAGCAAATTTCTTGGGTACATTTTGCATACTCTACTGAATCAATATTTCACACATGAGGTGTAAACTTATGAGGTTGAATGATATAGACTGGCAGAAAAAGTGAATGATGTACTGTTTTAACATACAGTTTAATATGGTAATATGCAAAACGTAATAAAAATATATTATTTACAAAAAATATATATTGATATATTTCTAATACACATGCAATATTGTAAATAATATAGCGTAAGTCAGTAAGTATATCAGTAACAAATGGTATAGCTTACTAGGTTTGAAACATGAGGTCTGAAATAGCACAGTAAAGAATAAAACTATGCATATTTCATTTCAGATTAACATTACTTCCATTTCCCTTGCAGTATAATGGGTCTGTATGCCTCCGTGGTGTTGGTGATAGGCAAGTTTGTGCGCGAGTTCTTCAGCGGTATCTCACACTCCATCATGTTCGAGGAACTACCCTGTGTGGACCGCATCCTCAAGCTCTGTAATGACATCTTCCTCGTCCGAGAGACCGGTGAACTGGAGCTGGAGGAAGACCTGTACGCCAAGCTCATCTTCCTCTACCGCTCACCTGAGACCATGATCAAGTGGACCAGAGAGAAGACTAAATGAGCCGTGTTGAGTCTATGCAGACAATGCAAACCAAAGTGAAAGAGAAGTTCCCTCTGGAGGGCGCTGTGAAGAAAAAAAAAACATCCTTCCTAGGTAGGGTCCTACTACCTTCACCAATGTGACCTGGAGAGGTAGCTGTTCTGCAGTACATGTACGTTACGTACTTAGCCAGTGGATTTGGGGTAACGTAGCAGCTGCCAGACACTTGAGTGAGAGAGGGTGAAAAGTGGGCTCAACTGTGCTTTGCCACCCCTGCCTGCTAGGAGCCTTTTTTTTTTCGATGGAAATAAACTGATCCGTGGGTTGTGCAATATACTGTTCTGGTAGCTGGCTGTAAACCCTAAGGAAGAACGGCAACAGCAACTGAAAGACACTAGCCACTTTTGACTCATAAGAATATGATTTGCCTTACTCTGGAAGTACTTAAAAAAAGGAACTAGGCAACATTCTACATTGAATCATGACCTATCTTTGCCAGCATTGTAAACTGTGCAGAGAACAACAAGGGATCCAAACAATGGTGTTCTCAGGAAAAAAAACAAAAAAAAAGCATCATCTCGCCAGAACAGTATTTTGAGTTTGAGTTCCATAGCCACAGCATGGAGAATCATGTTCTTCCTACTGCTACAGGATGCTCTGTGCAAGGTGGGCTGTAATTGTATCTCAGTAACCTAAGCATAAAGCACAGTTTGTAAAACGCTGGCCTGTGTCTTCTCTGAATTTACTAATGGTGCCTATCCATCCAAAACTAATATTATTAGTGATTGACTATAATGTTAGGAAAGGAGTAATTGACAGAGAGAGAGAGAGAGAGAGAGAGAGAGAGAGAGAGAGAGAGAGATAAAAAACATACAGTCAGCCACAGAAAACTAAGCTCTATATTTTATCTCAGACTTGTGCTGGGCTTACACTTTTGTTGCTGTATGCTGTTCATCAAAATATTGATTTCCATGCAACACAAGATCCATAAAAGAGTGTACATGCTTTTCTTTATGGAAGGTTTGGTACACACATCATCTCAGCACAATTCAGAAGGGAAAAAGAATGAAACATTTCTATATACAAAATCTGCAATATAGCACAATACTCTTCCATAATCTACTCATAGAGATATTGTTCCCTGAATTTTTAAATTAGTACTTTTTTCCCCCCTAAATAAAGAATGCTACAAACATTATATCATTTTCCAGACAGTAATATTAAGGCATTTCATGCAATTTAATTATTTGTATACAGCCTGTATTATAATCTACAGGTAAGGGGGTAAATAACAGATACATCAGAACAAATTAAGAATGAAATTGAGGTCTTCTATTACAAATGACAGTTAACGCATTCCCTTGACTTTTTACTTCCTCTAGTTTTTAGGCACAGTATGTTGGAGTAAACTCTTATTAAAGCTTGAGGAAAAGAATACAAGACACTGTTGGAGATCTTAGAATACCTAATCATTATACCAATGGAACTATGTGATCTTAGAATACCTAATCATTATACCAATGGAACTATGTGATCTTAAAATACCTAATCATTTCGCTGATGGAACTACATGATGATTAAAACTAAATCATAGAGCACTTAGGCTTCTATAAACAACCCTTCACACACGTTGCCCCAATCAAATAATGCAGGTCCCGTTAAATAAAGATTTTTTTTTTTTTTGATTGTGTGTAACAAGTACAAAACAACTTTAAAAATTATACAGAGTAGTGCCATTAGAGGTATTCAGAAACTGAATTTGAGAATACTTTTCATTCAGGAACCTGCCTACATGTGCAGTATTTAACAGGATTATGAATACTTATAGCATTCAGGTTCTTAAACTCCTATCCTCATATTGTAAAGGATCCTTTTTTATCATTCAGAATGTTTACTCCATTACATTAGTGTGACCTTAACAGAATTCACAAACACCCAAAAGATGCTCTTAAACTTTTTTTTTGCAAAAGGTCAAGAACTTATGACATTTCAATATTATTACCGTCATGAATAAATACATCTAAATTCATCTTTAGGCCTCAGTCCCTGGGTAGCAGGTCATGGGTGATCGTATTTGGTAAATACTTGTTAAGGCCATGCTAAAAGAAAATGAAGAATGTGCCCCTTTTATGTGGGTAGAGAGTGCTGATGCAGTAGGAACTTCCTTCTGAAACCTTACTCTGAGGAAAAGCTGCCCCTCTCTGCTAACCTAGAGTCAGCGTTCAAGAACTGGCAGGCCAGTATTTTGGTGCTACAGCAACAGAGGCATTCAATCTAGACAAACACAAAAGGACCATACCCACGGCACCACAACAGTATTCATTTGCCAAGTTATTGGTAAACTGGTAATCAGTCCTTGATTGGTACATCCCTGTCCAAGTTTTAAAGCTAAACAAAAAGCCATGGACAAAGGGACTGTTTTTGTTTTTTTTTTCCCCTTTCCTGATAGTAGGCTGCACAATACTGGAAAATCTCCTCCTGTGCCTAAGGAAAGACACCGATCCGAGGTCAGCAGAGAGATCAGTTAACAGAGTCCTCCTGCGTATTCATCATCCTCTTCCTCAGGCCTGTCAGCCCCGCCGTTCACACCTCCTTCACCAGGAGCAGCGGCCACAGCTTTCTTCTTCTTTCCCCCTCCCGGCACTCCGAGTGTGATAGCCAGCTTAGCATACTGGAATACAAGAGAGACGGGTCTCTGCCTTCAAACAGAAGCAGTCTAAAGAGTCTACAGTTGAGGCTACCAGCATTTCATTAGATTACAAGCAGAACCAAAGGGGCTGTGGTAGCAGTGCAATTGCCAGTTTTAATGCTCATATTATATGGCTTTCAACGTGTTTGGGGATTATATTGGAGAGACATTAAAGGTTTACTTGGGATAAAAGTATTTACATAAATAATTTAATGAAAGTATTTATTTCCCAACAAGACAAATGTATCGAGGTTGATGATGTAAGGCATCATCAACCTCTTTAAATTTGTCTTGACAAGAAATAAATACTTTTTTGTAGCAAAAAGCTACAAAGCACTCATTTAAATACAGGGCAAAAAAAAAAAACAAAATCAAGCACAGAATAATTTCTGGAGCGGAGGTTTTCTGTACACTACAATGAAATGAAATGTGCCTATAAGGTTTGATAAGGTCAATAAACAAAGTACAGGATAAGAAGTACCATCATACCTGCAAATTGGCATGATAAAATGGGGACATGCAGTAAATTCAGCAAAACTTTATATACACATGATCTGCAGCAACACGTTTTTACGTTTTTAAAAGGAAGGAGAGCTGCTGTTCAGACAAGCTTACATTAAGGCCAGTAGTAAAACACTTACATCATTGTCCATGTATCTGAAGAGCGGTGAGTTACAGACACGGGACACCTGCTCTTCGTCTTGTTCATCATATCCCTGTAACAGCTGCTCCAAAGCAACACAGTCCTCACTCCCGCTGAATCCTGGAATGCTGTAGCTCTCCCGCACGCACTTGTCAGCTGCTACATAGTCTCCTCTGTGCAAGTGAACTAGCACTTGTGCAATGGTTTTCTAAAAACGAGAGAGCAGAGAAATGATGCATTAGATGTCTAAGAGGTGCATGGACACAGTAGCACTAGGGTTAAAAAAAGGAAATACCTTATAGCACGTTGGGTAATTTTCTATGTCTCTGTACATGTTCTTCTCTTTCTGGAGAGACGATGTTGCTTCATCAAACCTTCAGGGGGAAAAGACATGGCTGACTTAACTGGGACAAAAAACAATAAGGATCAATCAGCAGCTTGGAGAACAGTGTGGCCTACAGTACTATACAGTTCAAAAGTTTGCAAGCTTTACTTCTTTTGTCTGACGAGTAGTCGGGATGCTTTGCCAAGCAACTCCACAGCCTGCCGCAACCGTTCCTCATTCTGAAACAGAACACACCCTCTGACTCAACAGCCATGACAGAACCAGGGGAACACAGTGAAGCAAGAGCTCGTTTCAGAAGTGATTTAAGATCATTTCTCAGCCATTTTTTTCCAGTCACCCACCTCAAACACTGATGCAGCTTTCTGATAAAGGTCCACAGCTTTGCCCAAATCCATAGGCTCTATCAATCTGTCAATAACAGGCTACATTATTACTGTTGCCATTTAAAAGCTTAAAAAAAACCGATTCCATATAATCAAATCATAATGTTTTTAATAATATTATAATAAATAATATCATAATTTCACTGTAATTGATTAAGATTATATAAAGTGAGGGTCATTCATACTGACAGATATATATCCATTAATCACTTACTTCCCTGCCCTGTCAAGAGCCATGGCAGCTGTGTCTGGGGTGCCATTCTCTGTGTACATCATGCTGGCTTTCTCTATGTACTGAACTGCCTCTGGCAGTCTTTGCATGTCCTGCATAAAAAAGGCAAAAATGTACAAGATTTTCTTAAGACTCTTTTTTTGGTAAAATAAAATAAAATAAATAAATAAATAAATAAATAAAGCTATCGCACTGAGGAAAGATTTCATAAGCCTTGTTTAATTCATGGGTTTCATGTACATTTCATACAGAAAATCTGTATTGCTGATTTTCACTGCTGTGGCAAATGAGTTTTCAAACAATCAATCAATCAATCAACCAGAATTCTTTTGAAGCTCACCTTCAGCATCATACCTGCTTGCTCAAGGGCCCTGTTAAGAAAATAAAGCTAATATTTAGAGTGCACATTCACATATACTACGTATATGTGAATACTACTATGTTGCAGCACATATGAATTACTCACTTTGCAGCATGGAAAAGACTGTAGCACGACTCAAGGAGAAACAACCAGCATCGACACGGTGAATTTCAGTCAACATTACGTGAGACAGATACAGACGTCTTAGCACGCAAAATAAGTAGCAACATAAAAAAACCCAATAATAAAACTATTCGCTGGATGTGGCCCGTTATCCGGCGACTTGCCTCCATATAAAGTGAAAGGATACGACCTGCTGTTTGTATGGGCCTCGGCTTCTTGTAAGTAAGCATCTTTCGCCGCATCAAGTTGTTTGGCGTTTTTGAAAGCAACAGCTGAAAGTACAGGCACAAACATCTTGCACTGACAAAATATCCACGTGCCACACAGCTAGAGATTATATTCCCAATACAATATAAATACATATCGAGTTGCGTAGCTAACTAGTTTTCATGCAAGAATTTAATGTGTAAAAGTCGACTGCTGTTTGACACTCACCTGCTTTTGCATATTCCGACGCAGCGCTGTCATAATCCGGCTTCCATTTCATAAAGCTCGTCTTTAAACTGCAACATTGACGGTAAGGACAGTTGTGAGCAACAAACGTATTTTGTAGCTACTACTCAAAGATAAGTAAGTTATCCAGCTAGCCAGCTACATCGTTATGTCTAACTTAGTTGGCACAATTAAAATAGCCGAGAATTAGATATGTTGGCTAGCTAAAACATCATCTTAAAAGTACTCCAGAGAATACTTAGCTAGCCAGATAAATTGCCGTATGGTGTAGGGATGTTCTCAATTAACTGTTAACCAAATTATTTCAAATCACTTAATGAAAACGACATTACACTTAAAACGCTGTTGTGTTAAATGTGCTAGCTAGCCGGTTAGCCAAATAAACAGCAGTCTAGCTAGCAATGTCAGCTGGTTAACTGGATAATTAACTACCTTGCAAAACTTACTATTTTTCAGCCTTGGCAATATGGTCGTGCGCTTCATTTATTTTCTGAGCCATATTTGTGACGTAGCCCTTAAAAAGATAAATGGCAGAATTAACTAATATTTCATAAGACACGGTGCGGTGAAATAAAACCGGTTTTGTTGTCTTCTTGTGTGGGCTGATGACGCAAACCCATGTTCATCTCCGGGTAGGGAATTCTTCTACGGTTACTAAAACATAATATGAATGAATGCTTGGAGCATATTGCCCCCTCCTGTTCCGGATGTGCACTGTACCATACGCTGAAGACTTCTAGCAATACATTCATATTCAAGTTGGTACGGTGAAGGGCCAAAGTTTACCTTCAGAAATGTATGTGATGTCTTGTAGGTCTGTACTTCTTTAGACCCAGACAGCTGTGAATTACTATATAATTCTTAAGCAAAAAAAGTAAAAAGCCTTTGGTTGTTTGAAAGAGATAAAAATCAATTTCACTGTCTGCACTCTGTGAAGACTCATTAGGTTTATGAATGGTAACTAGTGAGACCAACGAAGGCTTTTACCATCATCTCCATGTTACTGAAAACACACTTGTGTTTGTGTAGTGTACTGGGGCATTGCCATTTTGAAATATGGAAACATGAAGCAGAAGTGTTTGTGAATCAGTGTTTGTAATGAGATGGTCTTCTATTCACTGGACATTATGCAGCCATTCTGACTTCCAAACTGACTTCCACATGATATGCAAGGCATTACAAATTCACTACCATGTTTAACAGCTGGCAACCTAAACAGGTGGGTTAAAGGCATCTCTGGGTGTTTCTCCTTTAGTTATGTGTTAATTTTTGAGGCTGAAGTGTTTTGTAGTGTCTTGTTGACTGTGTTTCCGTTGAGACACCTACGTTTTGTGTTTTTCTGAACTGATATGCAAGGCATCAAATGCAAGTTATATTGCTTTGAAAGTTATATTGCTTTGAAAACTCACATTCAAAGTGCTGATTGTCAGACCTCTTATAAAACTGATTCAATATATGGACAAAAGTATTGGGACACTTCTTAATCACTGAATTCAGTTTCATTAAGAAACTCATAACAGAGAAATAAAGAATTGGTAATTCTGTAGAGCTCAGTGAATTCAAATGCAGAAGTGTAATAGGATACCATCACTGCAACAAGTCAATTCATGATATTTCGTCCCTCCTAGATATTTCACAATCAGCTGTTAGTGATATTATCGAAAAGTGGAACCATCTAGAAACACAGCATGTCAACCAAAGTGGAAGGACCATTTAACGTTACGCTGCAGGGTAGCCGAGTGCTGAGGTACACAGTGCATGAAAGTCTACTGACTCAATAACTACAGAGTTCCAAACCTCCTCTGTCATTAACATTAGCACTAAAACTGGCTGAGCAGCTGCATGTGAGCCTTATCACCAAACGTGATGCCAACCATCAGATAGAGGGGTGTACAGAACGCCACCACTGAGCAGTGGGGTTCTGTGGAGTGATGAATCATGCTTCTCTATCTGACAGACTGGAGAATGAGTCTGTGTTTGGTGAGTGCCAGGAGAACTGGAGAATTTGTCTGTGTTTGGTGACTGCCAAGATAATTGATGGATGAGTCTGTGTTTGGTGAGTGTCTGACTGCATTGTGCCAACTTTAAAGTTTGGGAGAGGTGGGATGTTGCTATGGAGTTATTTTTCAGGGGTTGGCCTAGGCCCTTTAGTTCCAGTGAAGGGAAACATTAATATTTCAGCATACTGAGACATTTTGAACAGTCATATGTTTCCAACTTTGTGGGAACAAGTTGGGAAAGGCCCTGTTCTGTTCCAGGATAACTGTGTCCCAGTGCACAAAGCAAGGTCTATAAAGACATGGTTGGATGAGTTTGGTGTGGAAGAACTTGACTGGCTTGCCCAGAACCCTGACCTCAAACACCTTTGAGATGAACTAGAACAGAGACTGGGAGCCAGGCACTCTCATCCAACATCAGTGTGTGAGCTCACAAATGGTCTTTAAACACATTCCAAAATATTGCAGAAAGCCGTCCTAGAAGAGCTGAAGCAGACAAAGAGGGGACCAACTCTATATCAATGCCTAAAGATTTTGAATGCAACATCATAAAAATGTATGTAGGTGTAAGGTGTAGGTGTCCCAGTGCTTTTGTCCTGATTCCTCTGATTCATACACCTGATTCAAGTAAGTTTAGTAGGTTTGTGTATGAGCAGAGCAATCATCAAACTCTGGCCCTCTGGGATTTTGGCCCTCCAGACCTGGAGTCTGATAAACCCTGCTCTAAATGGCCACTGTTTTATTGTAATCTGTGTAGGAGCAGTTTGGGACCAACAGAGGGCAGTAGGGACAACATAAAGCAGGCTCACAGTCTGAGGTTGTCTTGAATTTAATATGCAGTTCTATGGTAAGAATCCTGGGACTCAGTTTTCTCTTTGAGTTTGGAGACAGTGAGTACTCTGAGACATACGAGGTTCAGATGTACACAGCCAGTTTTCAGTGCATGTTTTTTTTAAGAAACGTACCTCTGATCAGAGGTACCCAGTGAGGACTACAGCTGTGGTAGAGGAACCAAATGGATACACTCCTTATTACCATGTTCCGAAATGCTCTGAACTCATAATCTACTTTTTAACAGAATATGCAGGTTTTCTGTTCTATATAAGCTCACCACAATTCGGTTTATACATTTCAATTTGAAGTGGAAAAAGGCCGTATTTAAAACATGTAGCCCTTTATTTGTAGCAGCAATGCTTCTTCGTGTCATTTTCCAAATTAACATCCCAGTAATACCGATTGTATCTATTCACTGTTCTATACTCCCGATTTATAAGCTTTTATAAAGCTGCAAAATATGACACATTTTTAATACAATGGTAGTGATTGTCATAGATGAATTTTAAAGTGCAAATACCCACATAAAACAGAGTACTATATAGGCATAGCAAAAGACAAATAATGCAAATGCCTTTAAAAAGGCTTAAAATATAAATGTTTTAGCTTAAAAAAGGTAAAGAAGTATCTCTGGACAGTGGTAATGCTGTAAATCCAGCATGGGTCAGTTCAATATTTCATTAAAAAAAATTGGGAATGCAAAGTACACAGATGTTCATTAGAATACCACCTTATATAGTAACTTAACCCTTTTGTCTGATAAATACCATTAGACAGATCCTGTGATCGTAAGGACTGCACACTACTTTAACAGAGGCATGTATTGCACACCAAGTCATCTTATACCTCACACACTCCACAGCAACAAAATACGAAGTCACGGAGTAAGATGTTCCGCTTGTCGGATGCCGGTTCTGTCGGCGTGCTGTCAGTAAAAGGCTGGGATGGTGTGTTCTATCACGCAGCGTCTACAGTGCCTTCGGACCACCCTCAGCGCCTCTGGGGCCACGTCGCACTCCTGAACATTGAGCAGCTGCAGGTCAGGGCAGCCCGCAGCCAGCGCCTTGAGCCCCCTGCCGCTCACGCTCTCGCAGCCTCTCAGGCTGAGCCGCCTGAGGCCGGGGCAGCAGCGCGCGACCGCCTCCAGCCCCGCGTCCGACACCAGCGGACAGCGGCCCACGTCCAGCGAGCGCAGCTTGGCGCAGCTGCGCGCCAGGTGGGTCAAGCCCTGGTCCGTCAGGCCCTCGCAGCCGCGCGCGTTGAGGTAGCGGAGGCGGGGGCAGTAGCGCGCCACGTAGCGCAGGCCCACGTCGGTGACCCGGCCGCAGTGCGCCACGCTCAGGTAGCGCAGGCGGCCCTCCAGGCGAGCCACCTCGCGCAGGCCGAAGTCGCCGATCAGGCGGCAGTCGCTGACGCTGAGCTCGTGCAGGGAGGCGCAGCGCGATGCCAGCTGCCGCAGGGACTCGTCTGTCAGGCACGAGCATCGGCGCAGGTACAGGTGCGTGAGGCGGGGGCAGTGTGACGCGATGGCCCGCACGCCTTCGTCCTCCAGCGAGACGCAGTCCGTCATGTCCAGGTAGCGCAGGCCAATCTGATGGCCCGGCAGGGGAGGGAGCTGCGTAGAGGGCTCCTCGCTCAGACTGATGCAGGTCACCTTAGGGCAGCCTGGGGGACGGGGAGAACAGACACAGGGCTGAACTTCTTCAAAGTGTTGTGCATTCATACTTTTTAAACTTTTTTTTGGAAAGTAATTTTTAATCCTTGCCTCAGTTTCTCACTCACTCATTCGCTCACTTAATCGAAGGTAAAATAAATGCTGTAAACGTTGTAATATTTTGTAATACTTTAGTATTACTTTGTAATAAAAATTGTAATATTAATTATAACATGTAATTCTCATTAGTAAAACATTTTTTCTTGAATCCTACTACTTTTCTCTTTTAAATGCTCTCTTGTATGTATCACTTTGCATGAAATTTATTTCCAAGTGGGAGCATGTTAGCTTGGGAGGCAGTCCCAAAAAAGACTTTATGTATCACCATCTTAAACAAAAAATACCTTTTGACAAATAAATGTTTTTCCAGTCCCTGATATTCCAGCTTCTTTCTCTGAGTTACAGTCACTGAGCCACACACGCTATTGACTAAGCAGTTTAACCTGTTATGGTGCAATTAGCCAAACACTGACTAGCCTAACTTAACTAGCTGGGAGGCCATCTGTTCCCTTCACTTTCCTGTTTGTCGAGAGTATGCCAAGCATAATGTTTTATTTTCTGGACCAGAGGAAACTAATTCATTAAATGTGTGAATTAGCCAGCAAACACTTGCATTACGACACTGCTGTTTTAATGAGAACATCTTCCACATGTTATGATGAAGTACAGGCTCACCCTTCCCCATACTCAAATACATGTCCTTGAGCTGAGGAATGAACACTGGCAGAGGTGTGTAATGTAACATTTCACATAAAGTCTCTATTTAGTCTCATTTTACACGTGGGTGATTAATAATGTGCGTGCTTATACACTGTTTAGAGCTGCTACTGTATGCTAAGAGTATTAAGACATTTTAACAGTTCTCAAAGTTATTCTATAAGTTAGTATTCAAGGGTAGAAAGGATTCAGAGTGTTTCTGTTTTCTATTGGGTTTTCCTGTGCTAATGAATTAGAATGGTGGGATGGAGACTTGTCAGCATGATAACAATTGCCAAAGAAAGGGCTATGTATCTTTTAAAAATTCCAAAATCTTGGCAAATGTTGTACTTTGAGTCCAAAGATACTACAAAAAAGTCCAAGAAAAATGACAAATGTTGGAAAAGCTGAGCAAAATTTTATATAAAAGGAAATGTTATGCTGCTTTCCTTTCCATTTGAAGTGAGCTTCTTTTAAGTCTCTCAGCATGTACGACCACAACAAACGGGGCCTGTGTTTATGACACAGGGTTTGCTTCCTTTCTTCAATGGTCCTCCATTAGCTTCACCCCCCCAAAGATTTTTAAGAGTGTGTCAGTCCATTAATGAAAGCACCAGACCATGCTCCCCTTTCTCCTTCAGCTTCAGATTCTATCCTGGGGCTGGAACTGGAGGACTGGCAGGAATTCTCAGATTCTTTAATGCTTTTCCCAGCTTTCCCAGAAAAGCAGCACTGCCATGAATTACTCTCACAGCAGATTTATAAACATACCTGGCAGAGTGACGTATGATGGCAGCTATTCTGCAATACAAAATATAAATTATACTTAAGAGTAATCAATTGATGGTATGTTCTGTGTTTTGAATTGGTAATGACTGTATAATATACGTAATGTGTGTTTCTCTCTATCATTAACATAGAATTCTGCCCTTTTGTGTTTCACAAAATATAAAATAAAAATTGCAGAACTCTCTCTTTATTTCATGATTATAATAATACATTCTGCTGTGCTTACCTGAAACATCCAAGTGCTCCAGGTTAGGACAGCTCGACACCACATCAAACACAGCTTCATTGGACACGTTGTAGCAGCCTGCCACCTCCAGGCGGCGCAGTTCTGGGCAGGACTGAGCCACAACCCGCAGCCCACGGTCCGAGAGCCTTCGGCAGCCGCTCGCCACTACCGTCTCAAGGGTCAGGCACACGTTGGGAGTGTCCTGACAAAGGCGGTGAGTGAGGACCCTCAGGGCTCGGTCAGCGTGAAGCAGCTCTCCCGTCAGCCGGATTGTCCTCCAGAGGCGAGGGTCCCAGGCCAGGTTGTACCAGCGACGGCAGACCCGGGCACAGCGGCACAGCTGCGGTGTGGAGAGGTGAGTGAAGACCTGCAGGAGGATGGGGTCCGGGAGGAAGTCAACCAGCGCGGCGTGGTGAGTCTTGGGTTGATGCTTGCAGCCTTGCGTTCCCGGAGGGGCATGCACCATAGCGACGGTCTCCCTGAGAACACTGGGGGATGGAGACGGAGAATCTTGGCCATTGGGGGCAGTTTGAGAGGAGAGCGGAGAAGGACTCTGGTTGAGGATGAGAGCAGAACTGGGGGTGCTAAGGGTTTGCCTGCTAAGGTCTGAGTCTGGAGAGAGACAGAGAGACAAAGAGCATTTATTATTACTGCTTAAGCTTTTATTAAGATGTGATGAATTCTAATGTAATGATAACCACTGAAAGAGAAGGAGAGCCTTGATTAACTGATTATATTTAACAGTTTCAGCCTGGTTTTCCATGCAAGCAGAAAAAGTGGTCAAATGCTGAAGATATCAACTGATTGATTAATGCTTTTAGCACAGATGGCCTTAACTCAGTTGCTTCCATCATTCGATGTGCCTTTGCTCTCTGGAAATTGTTTCCATGGCTTTGTTGTTTTTGTAGATTTAAGTTGATCAAGTGTCACTGTTATCTGAAAAGTATTTGTCTGCATCTCCTCAGGAGAGGCACTGCATTCAAAGGGTAAACTGTAATCTCGTGGTTTCTAAGGCTGGTGTTTCATGATTGGCTATTATAAACAATGAACCTTCTGCTGTCTGCAGATGTTTGGCTGATTGCAGAGTCAGAGAGGAAGAGTGTGCTGCAGACAGTGTGAGATCTTTTGGCTGGTTCTCATCGTCATCACCGCCACTGGTGTGAGTGCTATCGTTCTGCTTTCACAGAACCCCTTATCTGATTACAAGAGGCCTTAGCGACTGGCTCTCGAAGCCAAAAAAACTCTTCTGAGATGCTATCAGAGTGGAGCCCCCCCCCCCCCCATTCTCATAACATCTGGAAATTCAGTAATATTTAACAAGTACAGTGTCATGAAACTGATGTTACCCCTTTGACTTCAGATAAAGATCTTTTGTTCGAAGTCCAAAGGAAGATGCTGCCACCTGTTTGTGTAGGACTGTAATTGTTGCTCTTTATTCAGTCAGGTTATACACAAGTAGAAAAAAAAGACACTCTCGCAATCCTTTGTTGTCTTCCCATTAATCCATTATATCACTGGACTCTCCGGCCTCTTACACAAAAAGTGAGTGCAAATAAAAATGTAGCAAAAAGAACATTTCCAGTCTGTCTCATGGTTGCATGGACACAAACTCACAGTAAATGGCTCCACTTGGTGTGTTTCAGGAGATGATCCTGGTGAGGAAATGAGGATTTATGTGTGACAAGTCTTTTTTTGTACAGGAAATGTGTTCATTAGTCCATCTGGGCTCCTTGGTTCCATCTAACAGAATGAATTAGGCTGGAAGAATTAGTAAGACCCTCATTACCCATAACACTGAGCCCAGCAGCCCATCAAATCCCCCACTTTCTTGCCATGTTCTTTTCATAACACTTGATATGGGAAACATTCATACTATATCATATGTTCCTCTTCTCTACAGATGCATTGGTGTCAGGAAAAAAGTTGGAATTATTTTATTATTATTTTGTAATTTAGAATTTCACTACTTCATAATGTTTCCTTTTTTATTTCAGGACATTTTTAAAGCTTACATCACGTTGAAATGTTCTCATCACCACCATCACAGCCATAGGTGAAGTTGATGTGGAGTTTTTGGCCCCAGGTCAGCGAACATTTAAATTCTTTGCTCCCAGAGGTCTGCCTGCCCTATATCCAGACAGAGACAGTGGCTGTCATAAAGATTTATGCATCAACACAGGCAGACAGTTTTCTTTAATATGTTATAGTATGAATTTAAAACAAATCTCTGCGCCTCTGCCTTATGTCTGCCTGGTAGATCTCTACGAGTAGTGTATGTGCATGTGTGGGTGTGTGTGTGTGTGTGTGTGTTGGAGGGGGTATATGTGTGTGTGTGGGTGTGTGTTGGGGGGGTATATGTGTGTGTGTGCATGCTTGTTTGTGTCTGTCCATGCACAAGGGAGAAAAATCAAATTTGGGGCCCACCATGGGAACTATGGTGACTCACATTAGGCAATTAAGGTTAATCGACATAATGTTATTATGCCAAAATAATACACAAGTCAATTAAAATACAAAGTTTGTGTGTGTGTGTGTGTGTGTGTGTGTGTGTGTGTGTGTGTGTGTGTGTGTGTGTGTGTGTGTGTGTGTGTGTGCGCACGCCTGTGTGCATGTGTTTGACACGGTGTGTCAGTTTGTAATATGTATTCCAGATGACCTGAGGCCGTGTTGTCTGGTGGCCAGGTCATGATGACATACACAGATACTCTCTCCAGGGAGTAAATTGTCTTCACTAGGACAGTAGACAGCTACATCAAAACCCCCAACCATCTCCCATACACAGAAAGAAATCACACATCCATTCAGCACTGTTTAGAGAACATGGGACAAAAAAAATTTTTAAAATTAAAAATATATATAAATCAGTTATGTAATATAAAAGTTTTATGTTTTATGTAATAAAGTAATTTGTTATCATGTCTTCACAGTTTTAAGACATAACTGTGATCTGTCAAGGCCTTTCAAACTCAGCTATAACCAAAGCAGTTTTTTTAGTAGTCTTGGACAGGGGGGCCAGACATCTGATTGTACGACAGACATTCTGTTTTTTTCAGCTCACTGTCCTCCATCTGGAAGAACACCTGGATGGACGTGTGTTTGTCGTCCTTCTAGAGTGATCTGGTAGCTGCTTTCCATTGTTCAGTATTATTGCAGCATTTCACTGGATCACATACATGTCAAAGCAAATACCTTTAATAGATCACCTGGATTTAATAGATCACCTGGAACCTCATCTACTGGCTAACTACAGAACGTCAGTATTCTAAATGCACTTAGGATGTTTGCAATACCAAATGTCTTCAGTTCTCAGTGGTTAGCACATTTTTTTTCCCCAAAAAGTAGGAAAAATGACTTTCATACCTTCTGTACACAATGCTAGATTAAAAAAATAGGTGGCAAATTTAGAGAGTAAAGCATACATTTATATTACAGATTGAAAGATTTCTCTTCCACTCTGTTAGCTAGCCAGCTAGATAGGTTACGGATTTAATTGTGTGTGTTGTAGTGTAATATCCCTGTCCCGTGTATGTTTTGGGACTGTGATGTCCTCCTTTTAGGGTTATTAAAGTGGCCACCCTAGTCTCGGACTAGGTATAACAACTCACTTTTAGTAGAGAACCTGAGCTATCGTGTATCTTGGAAGTCTGGGAAAATTATTTTAATAGTTTCAAATTAAGGAGTCAGACTGAAAAAGAAAAGGATGAAGGCAGAACTGAAGGAAAGAAGGAAATAGCCTTAAATATTTCTCTGACAGAGCTAATCAAGAGCTGGTTTTAGTGCAGTATAAATATGACTGACTCCAGTAGAAATACGTCTCTCATTCATTGGCTTTCTTTGCTTTATATCTTTTGAACAAACGAAAGATGTCTTTGGCTACCAGCACCAAACTGTTGATGCCTTTATATATCCACACTGTTCTTCCAATATCCTTATTGTACACCAATGACACATATACTGTTATTCATAGTTCTCTGCCAATTTCTATTCAACAAAATTAGTAATGTGATCCATTTTTAAATACCAATTGTTGTCCTAAGGGCTGAATAATTTTAATGTCCAAAATTGTCCATAAATTGAAAAATTGCTTGTTTAGCACATATCACTACCATAGAAGTACTCAGTGGTGTCGAACGCTCTCTACTAAGTGACACTTAGTTCAAACTATTTAGGCAAAAACAGTATTTTAGAGGGAAATTTCATTTGCTATTGTCCCACAGTTTAACTACCACCATGGGGGTCTGAACTTTGCACACTGCTCACACTGAAAGACCACCACAGGAGCCTGAGTCAGGACCCGATCAGTTTCAGTAAGAGAAAGCCACGAGGGAGTCAGAGAATTGAAACTAGGGCGAGGAGAAGGCTCGGTTTGCTCCTTGCTGCACCAGTCCCTCCAGAGCCTGATTCTTAGTCCTGGGTGGTCTGGCTACACAACAGCTGTTCACAACAGGCATGTGACATGGAGCGTGTTCTACTCCTCTGCAGTCTGTGTACACAGCTGGGACTGGCCCTTGGGGAAGGGGACTTGTTTGCGCCCTGGTAAACCACATGGCACAGGTCCCCATAACCCATGGGAGTTCTGCTTAGTGAGCCACATCGCAATGAGGTTCCTTGCTTGCCATTACAGCTAAAAGGACTTAATGCCTATTATTCTGTCCCACAAGCCATGTGTTTATCGCAGCACTTCACAATAGCATACACCTTACTTCATGTCCAGCGTTTCACGGACAGTGTTTTCAAGATGACAATCAGCTTCTACTGAGCAATGGAACATCAATATCAAATCAATCTCAGGTCACCCTCCAGTAGTGGATATAACACATGGCATTCCATTTTAAGTTATGGGTATTGAAATACACTGCAACTACCAAAGCATGGTGTTTGCATGAGTGCAATGAGATGTTTAACGTTTGATACCCAAAATGATTTGTGATCTGAATCACATCACAAAAGAGGATGGAAAAAACATTTAAGCCAGAATTGCTCAGCTATTAAACTGTGCTGTACCGATGTGTTCTATGACCCCTCGCATTGTAATATATTCAAAGAAACCACATTAAGTATATTACACAATAACCACATTAAATCTATAATTGATGATGCTCCCTTTTTTCTAAGCTCCCTAAATAAAAATCCCTTTGCATTGAATCATCTACAAATCACCAAAAATGGCCCCACCAAGTCATAGTCAACAGAACAAGCCTGTGGCTAAGGAAGAATGCAAAAGCTTTAATTAGACACAACACATGTGTTTGAAGCAGGGAATGTTCCACAGACACCAAATCAAGGAAGAGATAATTAGTCTACATTTCCCCTCCAGCTCCAGTTTCTCAGCTGGCAGGCGTAGCTAGGTGAGACTGGATTTGGTTTGTTTTAATTATCTTTGTTCTAAGAGCGAGCACCTGGATTCTTTTGTGAAAAGCACAGTGTGTTTCTCAGTAGATGCCTTCTTTTCAAGTGGGTGAAAAAATCAAAAGTCATCCTGAGAGGAAAGTTCTTCTGGACTGGCGTTTTCTCATTAGTAGTGCTCAGAGGTGGGGTTGGCACCATGTCCTCAGATCATGCCACACACAGCCAAATTACAACCACTGCAGTTTCAGTCATTTTATTAATGTGAAGGAAACCACACACTGAAGAAGCACTGAATCCTTTCCCAAAAATAACACTAGACTAGACAATAGAATGAAGAATGTAGCAGTTTAACTGTAGAAACTGGGTCGTTTGCGGGGATGATTATTTATTTAGTCCCAATAGAAAATGAAGTCATAAACTAAACATACTAATAAAACATATTCCACAGAAAAATTAATACATATCCCACAAAGATAATATGAAAGGAGAACCAAAAGACCAGTAGCACATGGTGAAAAATAAGTAACATATTACTGACTGGTTCTAAGAGTGTAGAAAAAGACGATAGAAATCCAGCAATTCTGGTGGGAACACAGCAGACCTGTACTAAATTATTCACAGTTACTGTACATATGAATGTTGTTTATAAATATGTTTGCTCTACATT
Source organism: Sternarchorhynchus goeldii (assembly GCA_028565775.1). Taxonomy (NCBI): domain Eukaryota; kingdom Metazoa; phylum Chordata; class Actinopteri; order Gymnotiformes; family Apteronotidae; genus Sternarchorhynchus; species Sternarchorhynchus goeldii. The sequence continues at coordinate 15,135,942 of JAOXYF010000008.1, forward strand.
TTTTAATTAGTCTACCATTTGTGAGCATATAATGAGACCAATATCTCTTTAGCACTCTGACCTGCGTGTGAACTGCCAATGCCTGCATATGGTGGAGGAATCCACTGGTTTGAGATATCAGTAAGAAACAGGTTAAACATCTGGTCTTTGACTTGGACAGAGCACAGTAAAGAGGGGGAAAATACATGCAAAAGAAAACCTTTTGCATTTCAAGTGGGTAACCACAGCACGGCATCTTGGCTACCGCTGTTTGCCAGTGATGGACAAACCATCGGTGATCAACATTTGGGCTCATGAACACCAGTCCCTGTGGAGCGATCCTTAGCTGAGGGCAACCATATTTTATATTTTGGGATGTCATTTATAAAGCTGAAGATAATGGATCACACTCCATTAATGTGTCACTGAATATGACATCAAATGTGACAATGGTGGGAAAGTCTTTTGCAATGTCATTTGCGTGACACTAATGCATCCAGTCACAACAAAAGACTAATGTTTATTTCAGAAATATCAAAGAACAATGTGCATTTGAAATGTGTATTTGAGCCATGATTCAATTGGATTTATTTGTGTTTAAAATTCAGTTCTCAGAATATATATTTGGCTTTGGCAGTCCCTTTAACTCAAAAGACCTGCCATTCTTTCAAACATTTTCTTGCTTTAGCTGTGTCAAAGGTTCTTGACAGGGCATGCCAATAAATGTGGAAAGGAGGTGGAATAAGATAATAGAACGAGATAACAGAATAAGATAATAGAATAAGATAATAGAATAGCTACAGAATAAATGACAGGTTCGATTATTAGTGGAGCTGAAGATGGAGAGACCTTGAGAAATGAAAGACCTTTTGGTAGTGATACTCAGCCAGTGAGAGGTATAAAACCAGTAAAACCATTAATCAGGGACCCAGAGTGTGGTCATGAGATGAACCATTCCTCCTGAGAACTCTCATATGTTCTAAGTGCAACAAACTGTACTCATGCCAATGGGCATATGCAGTAGTGTTTGGCTAGACAGTCAAAACCATCATGTCCGTGCCAGTACTCTTGTGACGAGTTCCTTTCCATCGGGCTGTTCCACATGCTTGTTCCTGCCAAGCGGTATCCATGTGTTTGAGGGAATCTTTCTGCCACTCACTGCTAAATCCTCACTGGGGAACAGAGTGCTGGATGTAATTTCTGTGCAGTAACACAGGCGGGAAACAAAGTGTCAGCATGGCGACTGAGAGACAAGAGATGGCATGATGTGGTGATGAAGAACTTTTTTTTCCATCACCTTATCATGAAGAAACTGAAGAAACTGAATGGTGCTCCCTGGCACAGACCTATAGGATGAAATCCACTACTTTGTCAAATATGTCATGAAACACATCCAAAGAGTAAAGAGCAAAGTAGCAGGATAAAATAAAACAAGTCAATAAGAAAGGAGCAAATCAAGGCTCCAGTTTACTTCTTTGACCAGTTGTTACTTTTACACAAGGACGGCAATAGCACAGGTAAACGCTCACTTCTACCATTCCATACAGTGCTAAAGGCATTAAGTGGGCAGACATCCAAAACAAGCCAGCTGAGCCTGCTTAGATAAGTGGTAACTAAGGTCTCTATATTGTACAGGAGCCTGCTGGCAAAGCAGTGTTCACTACAGGAAGTTCACTACACAGGGGCCTCAGTGCAGGACAAAAGAGCTTGCGTGCACTCTCACTGGACAGAAAAGTGTATGATCACCGCATCTAAACTGAACATGTACACTCAGGTACACTCTGGAACATTCAGGTACACTCATGTACATTCAGGTACTCTCACGTACACTCACATACACTCACATACACTCAGGTACATTCAGGTACACTCAGGTACTCTCATGTACACTCGTACACTCAGGAACACTCAGGTACACTCAGGTACATTCAGGTACTCTCACGTACACTCACATACATTCAGGTACTCTCAGGTACATTCAGGTACACTCAGATTCAGGTACACTCAGGTACTCTCATGTACACTCATACACTCAGGAACACTCAGGTACAATCAGGTACATTCAGTTACATTCAGGTACTCTCAGGTACTCTCAGGTACACTCAGGTACACTCAGGGTTTGTGCACTGGCCCCCTTCTAGAAGGCTCACCAGGAAGACAAGAGGGATTTCACTAATTCATTAATTCACTAAATGTGATTACAGCTTTTAGAATTGTTGTTGAGGAAATGCAGAGTCGGTGCCTTTGATGCTCGCTCACTGGCTGTACCACCTGAAGCTCCTAACTGGTGTATAAGGAAACACTGTAGCACATAAGGCCTGGGATGGAAAAAAGAGCAATAAAGCAGCAGAGTGATCGTGAGCAGTTGCTCTGAATTTCCCATGACAGAAACTCTGACTTCTGCTTCAACTTTGAACATGTGTGCAGCAGGCACACTGATACACACACACACACACACACACTCATGCACACACATCTCCCACATGCTGATCGTGAGATTCAGGAGACCCCCTGCACTAAGTTATGATGAGAGGCAAACTGTGGTAAATCCCATAATGTGGTCTCTGATTGTACAGACACATCTGGGAGATTGAGTGTAAAAGTGAGTGGGTGCTTCATATTTCTCAAGCCCAAGAGATCTAAGATGGATGAGGGTTTGCATATGTAGTTTATGTCATGCATAGCTGGTTTTTAAGCTTTGTTCTAACCGAGAAGTTATGTCAAAACATTCCACAAAATGCTGTCTTCAAGCAGTCAATTTAAAACACCAGGTCTTCCTGCCCAAGATCCTTCAAGCTGGCAAATCCAAAACACCCCAAATTTGCTTCAGAGGATCAGTTGAATGACAGTTCGTTTAAATGGCCTGCTCTGTGTTCTTCAGCCCAAAACAACCAGCTCCTGCTCCTGATGTAGTTCAGTCAGAGGCCAAAGGCTTTACACATGCACTGACAGTTCCAGCCTTTCCTTTGAGGGCTATGCTTTTCACCAGTGTGCAGAGGTTACGCCAACAGGGTGTCTTCTCTGAGAAAGGCCCAAACACAACTCACTCTCATACCACAGTGTCAGAACTGAGTGAAAGAAACACGATGACACCATCCTGATGTCATAGAGACAGCCAGAACCCATTTGGTTCAGGTGCATGGGAGCCAAACCTTCACTTTCCTGCTGGGTTCTCATATCCCCCCCCCCAAAATTAAGCCTTTCTTGATCCTTGTCCAATAAGGTTGTGATACAGAGATGTTAAATTATATAGCTGAACCCCAAAAAGTCTGAAAAGAAGGTCCACTTGTGGCCCATATAATAAACATGGTAGGCTTTGCTTCTAACAGATTAAGGAGGTATTAGAGGAGGTGTCATGCTACATGTTATTGTGCAATATTTGGATTGCTGCATGCATGCTTGCATGCACGAGTACACACACACACACACACACACACACAAAGGCTTAACAACAATAAAACCTGTTGAATCTGTGCCCAACTAGGAACTTCAGTGAACATGGTTATGTGGTTTGAATTATGAACCACAGTGGAGCACACGAAATGTCTTGTACAAGGAATACACCAGAAACTAACAGAAATACTCAGTGTATACAGAGAATTAAATCTTTGTTCTTCAATCATATAATTTTAAACACGTTTTCCATAAAGTTATGCAAGGAATAGACAGAATACATGCAATACCGAGTCTCTGAAACATCAACTGTTCAGTATTCCTATAAAAGAATCCAGTGAGGAGATGTAGCTTGTATCTTCTATACCAGGCAATAAAGCCTTTCCTGCTCCCTTAACTTGCTAAATACTTTGTGCCTTTTTGCTCTCACAAGGGAAACCCCCCCTCACTGCCTTATCTTGTTCCTCTCATTTGAATCTGCTGCTCTTTTCCACATGATTCAGAATCCCAACTTCAGCAGAGAGAGAGGGACTCAGGGAGGAGAGCAATGGCTCAGTTAGAGATAAGGAGGCCCTGAAGAGGGGAGGAGACGCGCTGAAGTCATTAGGGGAGAAGAGGAATGGCTCCTTTTAAACATTTTAAAATATTGGAACCGATATTAGAAGCCCTCTTTATTAACTGTGCAGTGCTTTCGTCCTTCATTTCTCTCTTTCTTTTTTTCTTTCTTTCTTCCTTCCTTCATTCCTTAAGAGATCTATGTGTAACTGTAGATGAAACAAAACAAAAGCTAATAATAAAATGAATGCCCTCAGTGAATGTTTTGGGCACACACATGTCCTCCTATCAAATTTAACACAGCGCATGCTGTTATGAAAGTGAAAAATTTTTCAATCTGGAAATATTACAGGAGCAGCACCTGTGAGTTGATTCCTTTCACTAATAGCAGGTATAGTCATCCTCCACTATGGTGAACACAACTGTGGAAGGTTGAGAATAACATGAGTGAGGCTGAAGCCTACATTCCCATAGAAAGTGGTTCACATGTGGTTTGCCAACAGATGCCTTCTGACATTTCTGAGCACTGAGGGACAATGAGACCGTCACTGAGATACAGTGGATCGTTCTGCAGATGTACATATCATATGCATCAGCTTACGCTTATGCTGACCACTGAAGAGGTCAAACGTTTGGGTTATATGGCTTAATATGAGGAAAGTAAAACATACATTTAGAGTATTCCCTGATCTTTCTTCACACAGTATTTAGTTAGCTGAAAATATTAGGCCATTTACTTTTAGTTAATCAGGAAATGTTGATTTATTGGAATATGTTTGTCTTGGATGTCTAATCTACCGTTATTTAGAGCTCTCCAATAGTAATGTGTTCTGTCACTTGGCTCTACTTAAAACTCCATTATTTTCCAGGCGGTCTCTGAAGTAATGTATAACAAATACCCACCCAGTCCTTTATTTCCTGGCACTGGGCATGCTGTTTGTGTGAGAAAATAAATGGAAGAAAACCATGGAAAGCATGAAGATTTGCTTGGTTTACAAGCAGCAGAGACTGGCAGGACAAGACTGTTACCATGTTGGAGTTGAGTGGAGGAGTCTGGAGTGCTTAGATAGTGCCCCCAATGACCCCCCCCAGTACAGACAGGGTAAGATGAGCAATGGAATCCTCTTCCTTGAAAAAAGGAGGCATAGTAGAACGAGATTAATGAATGGTTCCTGTTGGGAATATGACTAGGCTCTTACCCAAGCAAAGGAAATATTTGTTATATGAGACAAAACTTTATCCAAGAGAGTAAACTGCCTCACTACAGAGAAGGATGTTAAGATGAATTTCAGAATGATGCTGAGTACAACTGTTTAAAAACTGTCAACTGTTAGGTTCATCGCATTAGACCATCAGTACCGACATGACCTAAAGCTGGAAGAAATATCTGTCAAGAGAGTTATTAGATTACCTTCACAAAATAATATATAGGCAGGAAGGACTACCAATCAGCTTGCTGATTAGTTACAGCTAGACTGCGTTGAAAGTTTTAGTTGCTGCAGCCAGAACAGTCACAAAGTTACAAAGTTATACCTATTAAGATAGTTTAGTCAAAATGTTCTTAAAGAAATCACAACAGCTTTAAAATATAATTATGCATATACAATATGTTACTTTGTACTTCATCACAGTTTATGATGTGTAATCTGATAACATCCTATTGTTCATTTGTAAATTAGCATATGTGAGTCAAAAACAGGTTATGTGAAGCTATCACATGGGTGCAAATGATGCTTAAATGCAGTTTCAGGTATATTTCATTTAAAGGTTGGGAATTTACAT
>JAOXYF010000008.1:15149792-15181756 GCA_028565775.1 Sternarchorhynchus goeldii
TGTGTGTGTGTGTGTGTGTGTGTGTGTGAGAGAGAGAGAGAGAGAGAGAGAGAGAGAGAGAGAGAGAGAGAGAGACAGAGAGAGAGAGAGAGAAACAGAGCCCTTTTAGAGATACTAAGTTTAGTACCATCATTTCCCATCCTTTAAGATAAACTCATCAGTTACCACTGACACTTGAAGAGGACTACCTATTTACTTTTTACTTTTCTGGAAAATAACTTGTCAAAGACTTTCACCAGTCTCCTGTGGCTTGTGTTAGGTGCAAAAAGAGTCTTGTGAGGTGTTAGGTATCTAAGTGAAATTCAAGACAATATCAATCTGTAGTATGGAGGCTTGAGGCTCAAATGGAGAAACATGGTGCACATTTATGAATCCTTGATGAGGTATTACATTTTGCAGAGATGCATTTTGAGGCCATGCTCTCTTTCTTATGCAAGTCTGTTTTCTATTCAGTTTTGAAGAACATCCTTATTGCAATAACTAAATGAACTGAAAAACGTTCTGACTTACATGATTACTGTCTTGTCTTGAGTAAAATTAAATGGTTAAATCAAACTTACACCATTATTTTTTTTATTGTATCTGTTATTGGATTCATGAAGCTTGGCATGAAATTAGCATGTGGCAATACGGAACTGAAAATATTTGTTTGGAGGGTATTTTTTAGCAGTCACTGTATATTTTGCTTTCTGCTTTGTCATTTGCTCTATACAAATATTAGACTACTATCAGGAGAGTGACAACAGAGCTTTTCAGCATTAGTATAATGCTACTTAGTCAAGGAATGTTTCATAACTTCATGTAGTGTATTTGGGAATGTAAAGATGATCATTCCTGACACGGTCTGACAAATGGCTCATAATCACTACTGCCTATCTCCCCTTTGTAAGTAAACCACTGTATCACATAAATGTCTTTGCTTTAGTCTCTGCAGTTCAGTCTTTGTGTCTTCGTTGACAAATGTATGCAGCTTTCCAAATAATATTCTCCCAAAATGTAAACACAACATCTTGAATACGACATTAAATATAAAATACATGGTTTAATTTTACTTTAAGTTAGCATATCTAAGATCAAATAACAGATTGTCTAAAAAACAAACTAAAAAAAAGAGAGCCTTCAGTAAGAACTGGAAAGTTTCCAGGCGCTTAGAATAAGTTACATTTTTCCATAAATGCTGCAGTACATGACATCTGTGACTTCTGCTGATGTCCTTGTTAGAATGCAGGCAATCGCATTGTTACACAACTATTAACCCTTTAGCTGCTTTCTGTTTCCCTAAAGGACAACAGGATGATAATGCTCACAATGAATATACTGTACATATGTTTGCATTTGGAATAATAGGTAGTCCAATAAAGACAGAGATTGAATGAGTGTGAGAGAGAGTGTGTGTGTGTGTGTGTATGTGTAGAAAGAAAGAAAAAAGAGAAGAAAAAGGAGAGAAAGAAAGGAAGGAAGTGTCTGTGTGTGTGTGTGTGTGTGAGAGAGAGAGAGAGAGAGAGAGAGAGAGAGAGAGAGAGAGAGAGAGAGAGAGAGATGTGAAGAATTCTGAATAATTTTAAAGCTTCCTTCAGGTATCCATGGTGGACACAATGCTGACTGCCTCAGTGAAGTTTGTTTTGTTCTCATCATGCCATCAAATGTGAATCCTAATACTGATCTTGACTACGGAATAGTTAAATAGGCTTGCAAAGACCCAACACTGAGATGACTGAGCTGATTTGCAAGTTTAAATAACTAATCTGACTCCATGGGACAGAATATTTAGAAAATGTTCTTTTTTATGTACAGTATAATGCAAAAAAACATATCTAGGGCCGAAGTCAACACGCAAAGACTAGATTATATAAATTTAGACGAGTTCCTTGTTCCTTGAGATTTACCAGCCTTTGATGTTCTCAAAGAACATGCGGCATATGAGACACTGCATAAATTCGGCGCTTGTAGCGTCTTACGTACCTTCGCTTCCGCACTGTTTCCCATTGTTCGAGCCCATGCTGAAGAATGCATCGTCTATCCACCAAGCACTGAATTGCACATGACGCGTTTACGCCAGTATGGTTCGAGTGCACAAACACGACACGAAAACCATCAACAAAGGCATTACACTTCCAACTTCAATATGGTGATAAGCAAAAAAAAAAAAAAAGACAAGGTGCGTAACGTTGTGCACAGTGGTCCAATCCCAAAAGGGAAACATTATGTTCCGTTAAGACATGCAAAGTTTTAAATCAGGAAACCGCATTTTATCCAGACAGTTCTGTGGTAGCTGCAAGGATGCGTTAATTCATTTCAGAATCGTTATGTATGCTCAGTGTGAAGAGGACGTCTAGTTCACATTCTCTCTTTGACAATCGCTATAGAACGATGTAGGGGCTGAACCACAGGGTATTTAAAGAGACCGCTAACTCTGAAAGTCACTTTAACCTGAAACTTCAGCGTACTATCATCCTGGTATGGGTAGCAGGAAATCAGTTAATTTTCAAACTATTCAGAATATGTATCTGTTAACCGAACAAACACAAAATCGAGTCTACTAATATAAACACAACGACGGACATAACCACATACATATACACATAAGAAAACGTGTATGTGTATGGTGAATAATGAATTTCAGCATAAACCGCTCGCCAAGAACACTCATAAACGACTAAGACATTGTGTTCTACTAAAATGCTTTCATACACACATAGGATTTTATATTCTTGGGTCACAGAATAAGATTGCTGCTGTATGGTAAATCCGTTGTCGTTCATATCCTAATAAATATTACTTTTAGTGCTGTTTCTTCAAGACATGAATTAAATCTAGTCTACATTTACATTTACAGTCTTTGTAATCTGCTCACAGAACGCATTTTAGCTATTTAGTCGGAGATACTAGGATACTGAAAGAGGATATTTCTAGATACAGGAATCAGTGCTACGTTCAGTCTATGTTCGAAGGCAGCAGTGAACACTGCTGTTTTCACAGACAGTGGAAGTTCGTTCCACCATCTGGGAGCCAGGACAGAATAGACTTAATCATAAAGAGTTTTGGTCTATGTTGCAATGGCAATGGTGAATAACTACTGAAATTAGTTCTATTCAAGGCTTAGGGTTAATCTGGGGCTGGGAACCTGGAATGATAAACTGAGGTGGCGCTGATCCTAGATCTGCAAGCTTGCGCTGACACCAGTCATAAATATGACCCCCAGGTCTATAAACAAAATGTTACTTACTGTAGTCTTACTGTCTGGTCCATTGTAAGTCTCTGAGGTTTCCTGTCCGGAATAAAGTAACCACGCTCTATGAGCGGAAACTTTATTGTGATGTGAACCTAAAAACAGGAATCATGCAGAACAAGCAAGGACACAGTGTATTTAATGGGATTACTTCCTTAAAATTCATACCACTCACACTTATTGCTTTGGTCAGGTACTGAGGGAAGGCCAAGGTTTCACTTGGGGTTAAGAGATGACATTGATTCTAAGGCTCTGATAGGGATTTGACGTTTTTAAAGGATGTTTTCTAAACAAAGCAAAAACTGAATAGATCATCATACGACAGATTTATGCTTATTTAATTTTCTATGCTATCACTTATCACACTCCTAACCATCCCCCTAAAACCGCACGAGAAAAAACATTTGCAATGTTAACTGCTCTTTAATGGCAACTATCCTAACTAACAAGAGCATGCTATAAAATGATCAAACCACATCACTCTGGTCTGAACGAATATCTCAACTTTATAAATGTTTCTGCACAAACAAATGTCGTTCATGGCGGGTCTGAATTCAGTGTGTGTAGTATGTTTAACGTCTGGACAGCCATTTTTGTTGGATTGGGTTTTTGAAAACACTAGCTAAAGCAACTACTTTTTTTTGTTGTTTATTTGAAACGCATGGTACCAATCAGTGGTGTGTTGGCTCTCTGGACCAGGGTCAAATGCCAAGCCCCAGAAATCCTTAACAGGCAAACACTTCGCTTCAGTAAGCAACCCAAGAATGCTATCTACTTCCTCTCTTTAGGGCCTCTGTTGCACAGATATGGGGAGATTTAACAATAAATAAAATAACACAAGGAACAGCCAAAGCACACGGGTCACTTTTGTACGTACATAAGATAACAACCACCATGTAAAGAGCAATCGTTTTACAGTGGCAAAATAGTTACTATGTATGTTCTTGAGTAGAACTGATGCTGTGTAGAAGAGATGCTGTGTATACATGCTGTGTAGAACAGATGTTATGTGAAGCTGTGGTTATAACTCGTGGTTCTGGGAGCAAATATTTTTGACATTTTCCAAATATGTGACTGCATCCATGGTTTAAGGATCTGCAATTATCAGCATTCATTGTTTGAGGTTTAAAAAAAAAAAGAGCTTTATTCGTTTTTTATATTTTTAAAAATTGACAAAGAATATTTATTAGGATCCACACAGGAATACCTCCCTTTCCAACATTCTACACCAGCTCAGGTGAAAAGCTGCTGGCAACCTAGTGTGAACAGACGCCTGCAGACACTGAAGGGGAAAGCTTAGCAGCTACATCTGTATTAACACCATCAGCCACAGGGCTGGAAGATACAGGCATGGCAGGATGCCCAGGAGAAGAGGGCAGGGAATCCTCCTCCATAGGCTCAGGGTAGACAGACGCAGTAGGAAGCGGGGGCAGGACACTCTCTGTAGGGCAGGAGTGGGGTGTGGTAGAGGTCTTGAGGCATGGAGGAGAACTCTCTCTGTTCACACCAGAGTCAAACTCAGAGCAACGGGGTGGTGGACGTCTCATTGTGGTCACCTTCTTGCGTATGGCTCTCATAGTTATGGGAATAGACATGCATCTGGAAAGACAAAGGGTACAAACAGATTAGCCTAAGAACAAACATTTGAGAAATTTGAGATTTTTTTTTTTAACCTACCTTAAACTAAGCACCAAACCTTAAAAAGGGTTCAAACCATTCATGTGCATGGAATCAAAGCAACATTATCTTTTAACACCAGAATGTAATTTGATGCGTTAAACATTCAACTGTACCGTGTGAGGACTTTAGAGATGTAATCATCTAAAGCGTGATCCATTACACCTGGCATCAGGAGCCTGCAGTGCACCTGTCGGGAATCCACCACGGAAACCAGCACTGAACACCAGCGATTACACAAAATGAAGGATGAGAACATGAAGAGGGAAAAAAGTGAGAATATTAAATAAAGAGGACTGAGTAATGTGTAAAAGATTAAACGAAATCTTAACAGAGGACCTATGTGCCAAACTGGCTGACACATACAAATTGCCAGAGAGTCACTTTCCGGGATGCTGAAGGTGACAGAAAAACTGCAGTCGGACTCTGGAAGGATTTCACAGATCAAGTCGTACACGAGTCCTTCCAAAAAGCAGTGCAGAACGAACACATGCATCACCTCATACGGACATAGCAACTCCTTAACAACAAGTTACACGTATGACACATATGATGTGTTTTACCTGGGTGGTGCTTATGGTCAGTGATGCAACTTGCCACTAGGACGTTAATGGCTGACTGATGGCGAAGGAGCTCTAGTAAGGCAGGTACATGGGCGGGATGGGTGAAGGACACTGTGTGAATTAGGGCTCCATTCCAGGAGTCACACTCCCATGCAGCACCACAGAACACATAGCTGTGAAACTCATCATTGGGAAGAGACTGAGAAAAACATAAAACAAGAGCAGAACACAGTTAGACTGCTCTAAAAAAATGTATACAGCACTCGACCCTATCTCAAAGATGTTATGGAGGCACTTGCATAGAGCTACTTAAATGAAAGATACACTTAAAGTGGGCAAAGCAGTTGCAGTTTTATTTCTCAGTGGATTTTGCAATATGTGTAAAGGCATTGCTGATCTGTCAATATCCTCTTTACACAGAGAATGTGCTTCCCAAATATGTAATAGCAAGTTTAAAGATAATAAGAGTTTCGGACCGTAAGAAAATGAGCATCCTTTCCATCACACTGTCTCTCAAAGCATTTCTTCCCTAAACATGCCGACTCCAGCAGCTGGAAAAGGGGCACCCTCTGCAGGGCACCCTCTGGTGGAAGTTCTAGAAAACAGCATTGACACTCAGGATCAGCACCCTGAATGACCAAGGACAAGATAATGCAGTCAAGCTTTTTATTTGAATATTAGAACCATTTACTTCCAGAAATCCATTAAACTGCCACCCTCATCCAGCTTTGTTAATTACTGGAGTGCATATAATTTTTTTTTTGTAGACTAATGTTCAGTCCTTCAATGAAGACAGATCTCCTAGGATACGTGGATGCAGTCTGGACCTGTGATTTCGCTCATCTTGTGGATCAAGGAGTTGAGCGTGGGCAGTGGTGGCTGGAGCCTGAGAAGAAAGGAGGCTGGCAGGGACTCTGCACACACTTCAGACAGTGACCTGAACACAGGGAGCCTGCAAAGCATACACAGCTCCATTCACACTCCACTGCTGCTGGCAGAATTCATTTAAATATGCAATTTTCTGTCTTTGTGATGATCCTATAGATTCTCATTGATCCTATAGTGATTAGCTCATCAAACAGGGACCAAGTCAGAGAGTTGAGCTGCTCACCCCAGCGAGTCGACTTGAGGGGGAGTGGAGATCACAGAGTCCATCTGCAAGCTGTGTGCAATGGTACTGACACCTACCACTACCATGGCAACCTGGCAGTGGGTGCCTTCACCTATAAAAGGACAAGGGAATTGGGAAAGAGTAAGGCTTTTGCAACATCATAAGTATACCACAATCTGCAATTAATATACACGTCATATACTTTAGAATTTCCAGTCTAGTAAAAAGATTTGTAGTCATCAGCTGAGGTGTACCATAACCAGATCAATGCTGAACACCTTATTACTGCCACTGAGAAATAGAGGATTGTCTTGACCTACCAGGATGTGTCGTCTTCATCAGAATGTCTGAGGGGCTAATGTAGTACTGGATACTCATTGGGCTTCCTAGCAGGGAAGGAGTAATGTTAAATGACAATAATGGTTATTATCCCAAACCCCCAAAAAAATCCAACCAACTCTCTGAAAAAATACCTCCACTAGAAGGCAAGATGCTTCCAAGTCTGCCATTCAGAACCATGTCAACATGCACATCTCTCTCAATCAAACGTCTACAAGTTAAAGAAAAAGTTGATTTTCCCCTCATTTTTCTATGTCAAAAACTTTTTTGGAGTATCTAATGTTGCACTTAAATACAGAAACATTAAGTTCTTCACCTTGGTAAATTGGATATCTTTACTAGGTCTTTCTGCATATGCTGCAGAGATGTATACACCTTTGCCTTTGTGTCACTGCAAGATCAAATTTAATATATGTAATTAATATAAATGCAGGATTGGTTGAGGGTTGGGGAGTACCAACATATGATTATGGAATACTTGTCTCCTGGTATGTTATAAAGAGAAGCCAGGTCATTCAACTTCTGTGAGAATTCCTCAAATTTCTTCATCCTACATAGTGATGAAATGTGTATAACACGTACATTCAATCAGGACTCTCAAAGGGAAAATCAACAATACAGAAACATGAACACTATGGAAACAAAAAAAACATTTTTGTCAACAATGGCTGACAAAAAAAAATGACAACCATGATAGAAAAACATAACATTTTCTTACCTTAGTAATTGTACGAGTGACACATTTGACTAGAACACAAGATAAGTATTTGGTCATTACCTTTATTTCAAAATGTATACAGCTATGGAATGACCTCTACAGTATTACCCATGTACCTCTTACCTCAGGAGCCTCACCATGCTGGGCTACCTTCACATCCTCAACCCCTCCCCCAGGCAACAGGAGCACCTCCAGGTAGAACAAATCTGCTGTCAGATAGCATGCAGTCTCTGTTGGACTCAGGTGGGAACCCAGTCTACAAATGGTAGTGGTACATCAAATGAGAAGACATGTACAAACTACAGAAACTACAAATTTGAATATTTGATGTATGCAATAAATGTGTAATGAGAACTGAATGGACAGTGTGAGGTTATACAGTATATTACTATGAAATCTAACATGCACAAAGTTATTGGGAAGACAAGGTTAGTACTATTGGTCAAATGTATAAATGGAGATTTATTCCAAAGGAGTAGTTCTGTTTTAAAGGTTCAAACCCTCTTTGATTGGCAATCATCTCCAGCCTAGTCACCATGGCACTCACAGAAGTCACTACAGAAAAAATGTCGCAAAGAACCCACATTTTTCATCTATATATTATATATTTCTCAAGCATCTCTCCAAATCACTGGCCAATCTAACCATTCTGTGCCTTGCGGAGTTTCTGCAAGCACCTGTTGATTGGCTCACAAGGCCTGGTGTCTGCCTTAGCTTTGTCCTGTAGAGAGAGAGATCGAGAAAACACATTTCTAATGAAAAATCCTTGTAATGCCTGAATTCAGGTCCTACAGAAATGCTGAGGCTTACATATATGTTCAAGTGGCTTGCTAAAAGCCCTGCATTGAGAATCTTATGCTCATAAGCTGTAATGTTTATCCTTTTAGGCCTCTACATAGAATGCGACCATGACTTTTGGGCCTTGACCCAGCTGTTAAATCCCTTCTGGGCAGAAACTCCTGCATAATTTCATGGATATAATCACTAAAGTCTTCATCCCAGGACCTAGGCCAAAGAAACTGGCGTCACACCACATTTATAAAACTTCTGTTCAGATATGGATCATTTTTTTGTTTGCCATTTAATGTGGGGTAATTATACAGACAGTGAATACAGAATGAGCTACAAAGACTGGCTCTACACAAATGCTTGTTTACTTCTGCATTGAGTTCATGTAAAATGTCCGACTGTTGAACCTCAAACAGCAATTAAAGACTACATGAAACCCTCTGAAATGTGTATAGGGTATTAATGTCATCCAAGCTGAAAAAGCAAGAAGAACAGACATTTCACAGCTGCTTGGGGAGAAATGTCTTTGTGAGCACGCAGAAGTAATACTCTCCCAGCGTCCAGAAAGGAGGCAGCTGTTTACGTATTAGTTTGGCACAGAGCTGTTCCGGCCACAATAGTCAAGCCCTGCATCTGGAAGACATTTCTTAGGCTGTGCACGCAACTTTCTCAGCAGCACATAAGTGGTCAGAGCAAGAGGCGAGCACTTGAGTAACACACAGAATATGACATCAAGGAACTGCCTTTGGGCTGATGGACAATGTTAGGCTCAACCTTGAGCTTAAATCACATTGTACATTATCCTGCTCTGCACCTCTTATATTTGAACTGAGAGCAGGTCTTGAGGTTCTCTTACCATGCATCTACGCACCAGCTGCAACGTCTCACTCCATGGTTTCTCAGCATATTTTGATTTTAATTCAGACATGTACGTCTTGTTCATGACTAGACGAACGAAAAAAATATCGCACAGTAAATGGATTTGGACCGATAGTTTTCAATAGGAATAACCATTTACATATAGATAAAACCGAAACACATTCCATGTGTTTTTGCAAGCTTGTTTAAGTTACCAGCAGCAACTATTACGATCAGGCTCACCATTATTATTTGGTTCCATTACGGAAGGCTCTGTGTTTCCCTACTTTGTGGTTTCTTCTAATGAGCAGTAATGACACAGGATTATGTGCTTTTCAATCACCGAAGTAAGACGACCACTATCACAATATCGCCTGGGTACTTTTTAAATACAGATTAAATATGTCCGTTTATGCTAACAGGCGATTAAATGTCCTAACACCTGACACTTCTCTACAAGTTTGAGTTATCACCAAGTGGCGCTCTTTAAGTAGCAAATAGTCATTTACGCATGCGCATACATCGTACGCCTCTCTGCCTGGAACGCAGTTGTCTGTATAGCTTGGTTCAGTCTGATCCGCCTATCTTGAGGCAGTGGTCTTTTAGCATTTGGCTAATGACTGTTGGTTTCTACACCAGCAGCATTTATCCAAGTATTGTCTATTTGAACGACACTGGTATTTGGGAATCTGATTTTCATCACAAATTAAGGACCGGAATGTTGTGGAACTGAGGCTTATTCTGGGCACCAGAGCCCCTCCTAGGTCGACTTTAAATTTGCCTTTGTTGAACGGCTACCGACAAACGAAGGTAAGTTCGAGTATTCTGGTACGTGTGAAGAATGGATATGTATACGATCTGAATGTAAACAAAATATACTTAGTTATATGTGTTACAAGTTGAATTTACAACAATTTTGTTAGCTGCTAACTGGCTTATAAATCACAGCGCTTGTGAGGTACTCAGCTAGCCGGCTAGCAAAAAAGAGCATAGCTAGCTAGCTAGCGAGAGAAACTCATGTTGAGGTGGTCCACCTTAGTTAACTCTGTTTGCTAGCTAGCTGGTTTGTCTTATTTTTTTCTGTCTGGTTAACTTATTTATCCAGCTAGTATGCACAATCAAGAGAGCTTCTGCAATTCCAGTTGACCAAGTAACCCAAGTTTAAGTATGAAAGGAATTGCTGTTGGGAGATAGCTGGCTAGCTATAATACCAACGTTATGTCCTAACCTTTTGTAGTAGGAGGACATAGAAATATTGCTGATGTAGTTGTAACGTGACAGTATAGATAGCTACTTGGTTAGCTGCATTTTTGCTTGTAATGTAGCTAGCTTGCTAGCACTGGGAATATATATTTTTTTTGTTCAACAGCGAATTTTCGGAAGACCCAGCCTCAGCTTTTTAACTACAAGGTTGCTTTCTGTAGGTTGTCAAAGGAAGGGCCTGCATTTCTTGCAGTTATCTTGATGGGCAACTTGACAGCCATATCACTATTGAAGATGCAAGCTTCAGTTATTAGACTCCCCAGTCTCTGACAGAATTATTAGTCTGTGCTCTTATGTTAGATATGATGAAACATCTTGGACTGCGTCAGACGTGGTCACGTTCTGTGAGAGGCTCCACTATTATTGTGATCTTAGAATAGGCTTTGAACGTTATTCTGTGAGTTCAGAATAATGAAGGGACTTAAATGCAACCAAACATAGTGTTTTAGTGTCTATCATTAGGTATAGTAATCTATTATTATGTATAGAATCATTATTTGTTAGGAATTTTAATAAGAGCTTGTTTAGAAAATGAGCCTCCTGTATTTGATACACGTTAGGTATTATTGTGGGAATGCATAGCTTGTAATACAATATGGGCCATATTTTGGTTTAGTGTTGCATGTCTAGTACAGACAGGTTAGCTAGGTTACGTGAACACTATTTGGAAAGTGTGAGCAGTATGTGTTTGTGCAGCGTTCATAGGCTAATATGTTTATTTACAGATGAGATGTCTGGTTTTAGACACACCCACACTCTTTATAAGCCATTATAAACATTGAAGTTGTGCATGGGAAGCTTTTTTATCAGAGCTAATCAATTGCTGGAGACATGATAAATAGGATGCTGTTCTACATCTAATATGCATTTCTGATTTGTATTTCATTTATGGCATTTGGCAGATCTTTTCAAAATCACTCTTTTGTGAATAGGCACATTGCTGCCAAAGCAGGTAGAATGCTGTTCTTAATGAGTTCTTAGGGTAAAAGTTTAACCCTTAAAATGTTACATTTAATAACTAGAGCTTCAAACATATAAACTAGTGCAAGATATCAAATGGTAATTTATTTTACTTTATTTTAATAATTGCACTTTGATTAGTGACATTAAAATGTAGACACGAAAAATGTAAAAGTACAATGAATAAGGTATTGTGGCAGCTTCAACCAGGGAGGACTCTAGGGTGTGCTTAGTGAAACTGACTCATCTAAGCTACCAAGTGAAAGTGAAACCAAAACCTTTATTAGGAATGGCAGCAGGGAGAGACGTGATAGTTTTGATGGCCCAGTCTACTTGGGTACACATCTCACTGATTCCTTTTTGTAAATTTGAAAGTGACACATTGCCATTAAAAGGGCAGAAGGCCTTCTGAGAGGTTTAAAAAGCATCATGTATACTGCAAAATGTAGTCAAGTAGTAAGTTTAAGTACAAAGTCAGTATCTCATGGGTGAAAGTGTGTTTTGTTTTTCAACAGAGAAAAGTAGCAACAGGTGTTCACAAAATAGTAAGACCCTCAGATGCTGACCTGGTCAGTGGTGCCTTGGACTTGAGATGACATGACCACAGTACAGAACTACTGAACTCTGTGCTGTATAAATGTGGTTGTTTCACTGGATGTTTTGGAAATTGTACTCATGACCTTGATATACTTTACTTCACATGAACATGTCCACACCCTGTTTGGGTGGAGGGGGGGGGGCATTACAGTACCTTCCTACACCAGTTACCACATGATAACGTTTTCTAGTTATTTCTAGTTATGACAGATGTTTTGCAGTGCTTTGCATGATATCCATAAAAGTCATATGGAAATCATTATATGCTTCTGTGTCCATACAAAATCAGATGGTGGAACTGAGGATGGGTGAATGAGAGTTGATATAGTGTTTCAGAACTACTGTTTGTTTAGATATCCATGATAGCAGGATGTTTGTAGATAATTGCTGATGTTGACTTTGATTACTTAATATCCTCTCCTTACAGGTCCTCCCCTCGGCGTGGTACATAATCTTCTCCACAGACTCCACGTCGCCCCTCCCCCTGCTCCTCCTGTGCATTTAACAATTCCTCCAACCTCGTCTCCAACGTCCTTTTCCAAAACATCCTCCCTCTCGGCACTCTCTTACACCCTCGCGCAATCCAAACAGATCGAGTTGCCATGGCAGCCGCCAAGCCCAAAGGGCAGAACTCACTGGCCCTGCATAAAGTGATCATGGTTGGCAGTGGAGGTGTGGGCAAGTCAGCGCTCACCTTGCAATTCATGTATGATGAGGTATGAATCTTAGAGGGAAAAAACAGGATAAAAAATATAGAAATTTACCCCAAAATTGAAATATGACACAATTAGCTATGGATAGTTATTTATGTGATCTTTTGAATGAAAATTAAAGAATTGCTAAATAAAATTAACTTCACAAGACTGGCTGTATATTTGGAAGGCATTGATGGTTTTGCATGTGTTTATATCCAGAGCGACCAGAAGCAAATAATATATCATATTTCATTTAGTTCCTTTTAGAAGTTGCAGTGTTAAGCAAGTTTATGTTTGGATACCAAGGCTGACGACATCTGAGCAATCAAGATAATAGAAAAGCATGAAAGTTCAACTTCTTGCAAATTGTCACTTGAAATAGTGAAGCCCTAAAGCTACCGCATTGGTTTATTAGAACTGTCTCAATGTAGTGTTGTTTGTAAGTGTATTATGAAAGTAGCACCTGCATTAACCAAATTAGTCTGACTGTATGACAGACTTGATTGAGCAGTGCACTGCCAAACTGCTGCACACAGCACACTGCTCTAGCAACTGACCACGGCCATCCAAATAGTGTTCTGCTGAGATTGCTTGTGTTGTAAGGTCTCTATTATCCAGTAATCTTAGTTTTACCACATTTTCCTTTCACTTTTAAATGTGTTGTTCCCAGTTTGTGGAAGACTATGAGCCCACGAAAGCTGACAGCTACAGGAAGAAAGTGGTCCTGGATGGAGAGGAGGTCCAGATTGACATTCTGGACACAGCAGGTCAAGAGGATTACGCAGCCATTAGGGATAACTACTTTCGCAGTGGAGAGGGCTTCCTCTGTGTCTTTTCTATCACTGAGCTGGAGTCGTTTGCTGCAACTGCTGACTTCAGGTAGGGTGGCTGTTCTTTCATTACCCTTCACTTTAAATTCAACAGTACTGTTGGGGATCGCTTTCCAACTATAATTATTAGAAAAATAAATCATGATGTTAGTGAATTTGAGTTACTTCACAAATAACAAATGTGTCCTAACCTTTGTGGTGTTTAAATGTACTGTTTAAATCTATGTAGAAAGCTGTATAACAAGATAATGTATTTTTCCTCTCATTTTTATGACTTCATTAGTGTGCATTTCCTTGTTCTGTTGTATTGTAAAGAAATGTTTGTTGTGAGGGAAGGGATGTTGACGGCCCATATAAACATAACGATATGTTCATCGAATCTGGCAGCTGGGCCGTGACAAGCTTCACTCTCCCCATGCAGGGAGCAGATCCTGCGAGTAAAGGAGGACGAGAATGTCCCCTTCCTTTTGGTGGGGAACAAGTCAGACCTGGAGGACAGGAGGCAAGTGAGCGCCGATGAGGCCAAGGCCCGTGCTGAGCAGTGGGGGGTGTGTTACGTAGAAACATCCGCCAAGACCCGTGCCAATGTAGACAAGGTCAGTGCTCGGTGCTGGGGACCACACTGAAGGAATAGATGGCTTATGTTTAAAGTAGCTTGTATTAACAGTGGATGTCTTGATACTTTTGCGATTGGTTCAGCTTAATTGGATAGACTTGAGAGAGTCGTATATAAAGACAAAACTATGTTGATGTGCCCTATATAATTTTCATCTGCATTCAGACGCAGCCAACATTAACAGATCTAATTATTCATTTATGATTTAGTGAGTGAAAATATAGTGAAATCGTTTGAGCGGAATCACTGTTTTCAGAGCCAAAGAAGAATGTGATTTAGGCAAAGCTGCAAAATAAAGTTATGCTGTAAGGATGCCACATGGCAGTGCAAAGCATTGTCTTTCATTTTGTGTCTGTAAGACTTGGATCCTGGATGTTTACGTCAGCCTTGTTTCTACAGGTGTTCTTTGACCTCATGAGGGAAATCCGTGCTAGGAAGATGGAAGACAGCAAGGAGAAGAATGGGAAAAAGAAGAGGAAAAGTCTGGCTAAGAGAATCCGAGAGAGATGTTGCATTTTATAGTAAATGGCGCATTAGCAAACATTACCATGCTCTTCCCCTATGTTTTAAATATGTATGTATCTATATGTTCCATATTTCACCCCATTGCCAACTAATCCTGGTCTGTGGGGTTTGCAGCGATGTCATGATGTTTGTGCATCAGAGCTGGAGTTGGTCTGATTTGAGGTTTAGATGAGTCTGATTCACCTTGGCAATAGACAGGTGAAAGCTTCAAGGGAACTCTCTTCCACCCAAAACGTGCTGTTGGTCAACTTGCTGGGAATACACAAAATCTTTTGCAGTGTCTGATGGTATCTGTCCCATGTTGGTGACCAGTCAAGTTTGGAACTGCTTTCTCCATCCAACCAATGATTTTCAAAGTAATAGTATGAACCCCATAATCCTGTTTTTCTCTTGAATCATGAAGTGGAGAATGAAGGTTAAAACATCTTGGCCACACATAACTACGACCTTTATTTCATGTTCATGTCAACTAGCTCTACTCTCAAGTTAGGTCGTTTCCTCTTTTCTTGATTGAAGGAAAAGAGGTCAGATAGCCTTCCAGAATTGACCTGAACTGCCTTAGTCACAATGAAATCAGGTGGAGCAGAGTTACTAATGGACATTATAAGGGTGATATTTAAGGTTGGAGTGAGTGAATACAGACCAGTTGGCTGGCTATTGAATGTCCTAGAAACAACAAATAAAAACAACTACGTAATATGTGGTTAGATTTATGGTGATATGAATATATTGGTTGTAAGTTGTGATTCAGAAATGAGTAATCGTTGCCATGAAAGTGAAAAGCACAGTAACATTTTGACATTAGGTTAATCACTGCTAAATCCTGCAATTAATAACTATAGGACACTAAGCTTTTTAATTGTTGTGAGTGCACAGTTTTGCCCTTATAATTCACTTTAACCTTTTCTGCGTGGGAAATGTGAATTGGAAATGGGGAATCAGGTTTGGATGGGAGTGGTTTTTTGGCTTGTTTGACTTTATGATGCCTTGATATATGTTGTGAATGTGAAGTGGACTAACCTCACAGTACAAGCTCCGTGTTAATCCTTTGCTCAGTTTGTCTGATTGGAGCGGCAGTTTGCAGGGAAGTTTGGCCTGTGCAGAATTAATTTTAAACCACTCACTATGTTTGCATAGGGCCTTATTGTGGTTAGAAAATATGACGGTTTTGCAAGTTGTTCTCTGCCTTAATATCAGAGATACAATTTACAAAGAAGCCACAACTATTGGTATTGCCCTGTAAAATACCACTACAATGTTTGTTTTTTCTTTTTGTCTGTGGTATGTAACTGTGGCCAGTTGTGACTTCTTGTATGCTGTATACTGTTTGTCTTTTTCTAGACAAGAACACATCGAATCTTAATAAGATTTATGGTTTTAAATGACATGAACAGGCCTTTTGTTATTGACATTTCAGTTATTTCATTTTAAAATGTATAATAGTGCTTTCAGTTCACTTTTCATTTATCTTTTTATTAGTACATTCATTATCCTTGCATGAGGTTTGTAATCATACCTCTTTTGTATTGCTTTTTAGCACAATGAGATGCTCTAACATGCCAGTTGCCTAGTTCAACATGTACATTTAACTGTTTTCCCTGCATCCAACACACCAATTTCAAGGATAAAGGACCCTTTATGTGCTTACAATGGGTGTGTTGAAGCACTGAAGACAGTAACATGTGCATCACTGAAGTACTCCAAAACCAGGATGGAGAAACACTGGCCTGGTTTACCAAAACCATGAGGTTCAAGTGTAGTGGAGGCCATGGAATGCGGAGTTCAATTTCAAAAACCTTCCACCAACATGGAGAAAATCTTAACCCCATACTGTTCACTTTAATATGCTGCAACACTAACAAAGTGACTTGTGTTTTCTGTGATGTTTGGCTTTGCTTATAAAATTTATATTCCAAAACTGACCAAGTGATTAATTACAAATTTTAGCTACCAGCTTACAAGACCACTGCTGCCATGTATGCTTTTAAAAGTGGATAAAAAAAAGCAACTTTCATTTTAAAGAGTTGTAGACTATAAGACACTACAATTGGTTGAAGAGATGGAACAACACGTCATAGATACTAAAATATGGCAGTTAAAATTAACTACATTGAAGCCATTTAAGGCAAACCAAAGTTACATAGGGTATAAACTCTACTTAAGCTAGTGTGTGAGTGGTAGCTTGGACTAGTGTTTTGGGCTTTCGTAGCAGACTTGCTAAGCTGTATTTTGCCTGCTTACTTACAAATCCTGTCATGGTGCTATTTTTGCTTATTTACAATGGCTCAAATGTTGCTCTGTGTGTGTGTGTGTGTGTGTGTTTACACAAACACAGGATTTGTCTAAAAACTGTGACTGGAGTAGTGTACGTGTCCTTAAAAATATTACAACGTTATATCCAATACAAGTGAATTTAATTTGTCAGTAGTGTTTCAAAACATTCATGTTTTTGTTTGATATATAACACTGATCTGCCTCACATTAGGGTGGCAATTTCTGGCATGGCCTGCCATTCCCAGTTGTAGCATCAGTATTGAAGTGAAGATTAAAATGGCTACATTCTCCAAGTTAGATCTTACTGTTGAAGATGATGCGTAGCATTTTCTGATGATGCTTTGAATTAGGTTCATTTCCTTTTTTAAATCTAGCTGCTACCCTTTTTATCCCCCTTCCACCTCCACCTCCACACACACACACACACACACCACAGATGTTTAAGTTAATAATTTCCCTTTTTTATTGTATTATTATTTTTAACAAAGGCATATCTTGTTGCTGTGAACCAAGTATGCAGGTAAAAAAAATAATAATTTCAAAACATTTTGCTGTTGTATTAACCAGATACCTGTATACTTACAATGTCTAACTTGTGTTCTGTGAGCCATTGGTAAGAAAAAATAAAATTACGGTGATGACCATTTTTATATATATATGTATATAAAAAACATTTTGCACTTCAATTTCTTCCATAAACTAATAACTGTTACAATATTTTCACTCTTAGCAGTAAGGAACACTGAACAGAACTCATTGACCTTCAATCAATCCAGCCATCAGCCAATAAACGAACAACTTGTTTTTGTAGCAACAAAAATGTAGGTTTTAATGGAACACGGTGTATTCGATCTTTCTGTGCTTGGAAAAAAACCCGTAAATTCCAAGGCAGTACAGTCCTCGTGGATGCTTGGTTTTTTAAGGATGACAATTTTGTTGCCTTTTTTTCGAAAAAGTATAAATGTAACATTGGCAATAACACAAGACGGGCGCCCTCTGCTGCTAAAGCGATGTATTGCAGGATTTACGCAGTTTAGTGAAGTTAATAAGTACCACGACTAGGATATCTTCCCTGATTGAAGGCCTTTTCAGAGCAAAAAAGGCCTTGTAGTAAAATGTTACCCACGCGAGGTTCGCTCCGTTTCGCTTAAAATTATATAAATTTAATTCAATGTAAAGACTAAATAATTATCGGGCACTCGTTCCCACTAAAGTCACAAAGGTATTTATTTTTACTTTTCTGGTTCTATATTCCTCAGGTTGTTTGTAATTTTTATTTATTTTGTTGAATCTGCTGAATATGACAAACTCGGCCAGAGAAGGGAAGCTAGCTTGCGTGCTACTTCCTTGTTAGTCAGAGTCAGTGTGAGGGCAAGCGTCAAGAAGTTTCAATCCGGAGAGTACAAGAATGATTCTTTCATTTTTAATGATGTTTTTGACAAGCTTTCTCGGCTCTTGAACACAAACCTTGTTTAAAAGACAAAACCTGGAGGACTCAACATGGAAGGAAATTTCAAGAAGGCTCTTCTTACGATTGCTTGCTAAGTTAGCGGTAGCTAGTGTTAGCTTGTGCACTGGCAGCTAGCTAGGCTGCTATCGGTTAGCTAGCTGGCCAGCAAATATTGAAATGCTAGGAACTGGATTACAAGGACCCGGCAACATCAAACGTTTGTTTAGTATTCTAGGGCTTTTAAAGGAATTACTTCGACAGACATTTGTTGGTATTGCTGATGCAGTGGATTTCGTGTAGTTTGGAAAAGAAAAAATCGTCGCTGGAAAGAATTTGGCTATCTTAGCTAGCTAATTGGCTAGCTATATAGCTACCAGCTGAATTCGTTTCAAATGTTTTGCTTTGTTTACCGGGGACTGGGCACTGGAAACAATAATTTCAGAACGGAAATATTAAACTCGACCAATTTTTAAATGCCTAATCCGGAGATTTCTCACGATGGTCGGGGCAGGAGCCCCTTGACACAAAGGAATCCCAGACATGAGAGACGAAGTAAACCTGGGAGCGGTGCTAATGTTACCCAGCGAGAGAAACACCGGGAGAAGAGGCGGTCATCTTCGTCTCGGCGGAAGAAACACAAGCACACCAAGGAAAGAGAACCGTGGCACACACCGGAGAACCCAGACAGTGAACGTCGAGGTATTTTTGAGAGAGATGGCGACATTCATAGTCTGGTGGAGTACGACGACGTTAGTTCACAGTCAGAACGCTTTTCGGGAAGCCCTTCGCCAAAAGCAGACAGGCGCTCGGTTGACCGATTCAGCGAAGCTGAACTCCAAGACAGTAACTTAAGCGGTAATACATCGCCGGATAGAAGATCACGAAGAGACCACAATTCCTCGTATTTAAAGCGAGACGAAAGCAGTGGTTCAACCGAGAGAAGCAGACAAGACAGAGAAACTAAAAGAAAGGACCGCGCTAGTCGCGAGAGAGACACGCTGTCGAAATCCCGCGGTGGAAGTGGCACCAGCGGAAACAAAAACAGTAGAGACGGCGTTAGGAACCACGACAGCAACGGCAAAAAGCCATCCATGGGCATGTCTACAGACAAAAAGGAGTCCAAGCGACACAAAAGTAGAACACGATCGGAAAAGGACACTCCTTCTGCATATAGGGAAACACCGCAAGCTTACAGGGACGAGCGCGAAGAACTCAGGGCCTATAGAAGAAGTCCAGGCTTTAGAGGCGAGAGCCCATACGGGACATCTTACCCATATGGATACCAATCTCCCAGTGCTAACTATAACCAGTTTATATCAAGGCGAAGCCCAAGTTATGGAAATAAGAGAGTGTCTCCTAACTCAACGTACTACAGTCGAGATACAGAGGTTTACGGTGCCTACAACATTTCAAAGTCGCCAAGCTCACACCCAAGTAACAAAAGAAAGCGGTCTCCCTCCAGCCCATACGCTTGGCGTAGGTCTCCAAGCTATGGCCGTCATAGTCCGTATGAGCAGTGGGAACTTGCCTCAAGTCCCTACAGTCGAAGACGTTCCCGGAGTCCCTACCGAAAGTCGCTCAGCCCAAGCCCAGATCCAAGGTAACAAAAAATCCGCATGGTTTCTTGTTTATATATTGTATGAATATAGACAATTTGTTCGACACACTGTTTATAATGACAAATTCGTTTCTCGTTTAGTGTTTCTGTATTTTTCCCAAATTTAGTATTCACTAACTTCAAGGTGAAATTAAACTGCTACTTAGAGTTCTGGTGATTCCTTCAGGTTCCCGTGATGGGCTTTAAACTTGGCGTAAATGGTATAACTGTCGAAATGATCACTCGATGAAACGATGTCAGCCATTGGAGCTGCTGAGTCGCTGTGGTTATTTTATAACGTTTCTCGCTACAGTGTGACCATGCTACTCCGACTGGGTCTGTCACGTTGCTTAGTGATTGCACAGGTCATTCGCTCAGGCTCTTTAAACCCCGTAATCCCACATAACAATTATTTAGTAAGACTAACCTATCAAATGTGTTATTTAAAGTACAGCACATACAGAGTACTTTTACGAACTTTGTTTTGAGTAATGTTTTGTCTTGAAACATCGACTAGCAATACACGTGGCATGAATTGATTAGTCTCACTTTTACCCACGTGAATAACTGAGTCTCTATGGGGTAGGTTTAACACAGCGGTAGCCAGAATGATATCTTGTCTTTTTTGGAGGGGGGGGAGCGATACACGTCTAACATTGTGCTTTTTAAAAAAACACACAGAAAATAATAGTAATAAATATTCGTAGTTTCTTCTAGCATGGATTTGTGTTCAGAATACCATTGAGAAATTCTTCAGAGGTCATGTGAACGTGGAACTTTTACCTATTTTAAAGCCACAACCTGTGTCGTCGTCGTCCCTTGTGTCGTTTGTGCCTTTTGCTAATATAGGATAAGTGCGTTTTTGTTTGTTGTTTTTAGGCGCTTTTTGCGTGCGTCACTGAAAGTACCTTTGTGTAATTACCATTGACCATGGAGATCTTTCAATTATTAAATAATTTCTTTACTGGTGGATAATGGCACCACCCTACAATATCCATCTGTACCATGTGCATCTTGCAGTGCACCCACCTTAACACAGCATAAGACCATCTAGTGCAGTGCATTTTCAAAATTGTCTGGCTGTATGGCTTTTCTAATTAAGTAGTAGTGTGGGTTCAGACCAAGGTTCATTTCATTTATTGTCTGGCTAATCTTTACGTTTCCACAGTGATGTAAAATAAGATTTGAAAGCTTTTGCTGAACAATAATGTTAGCTGACCCCATTAGAAGCATTGATGCATGAAATACTTGTCAAACCCATATTGTCCACCATTCTCTGTCCCAGTGTCTGCAGTTCAGATTTTGTTCATTACATTTTGCACACTTGTGTGCTGCAGTGTCTCTGTGGGTTCAACTCCGTTGTCTTCTCTTACAGTGGTTGCTTTGTGATTGGTCGGCTTTATATGCACACTTTATCATTCTAATGTTTGCTGCTCTGTCTGCCTGCCAGGCGTCCCGGGCGCTCGCGAAGCCGCAGCCCATACACGACATCGCGGCACTCGCGCTCACGAAGTCGGCACTCGCGCTCCCGCAGCCGTCACCGCCATTCGCGCTCTCGCAGCCGGCCCACCAGCCTCTCGCCCAGCACGCTCACCTTTAAGAGCAGCTTGGCTGCAGAACTCAGCAAGCAGAAGAGGGCCAAAGCAGCGGAAGCCGCACGCGTTAAGAGCTCCAGCAACGCCTCCACCCCAACCAAGGGCTCCTCGTCCTCCTCCAGCGCTCCCCAGCCCAGCCCCATCACCATCACCAACCACGCTGTCAAAAAGCCCCGTCCTCCCTCCCCGCAGCCAGTGTCCGAGAGAGGCCCCAGGACCCCCGTGTTGAGCCAGCCACAGTCTCCAGTCGACAAGCCCACCAAGAGTAGCTCGGAAGCCCCTCCACCTAGCAAGGATGCCAGGGGGAAGGAGGAGAAGAAGAAGGGACAACCCTCTCAGGGGAAGGAGAAGGAGAGAGGGAATGCTCCTACGTCTTCTCTCTCTTCCTTGCCTCTTCCCCCCATCCTTCTTGATCAGATTGATGTAGCTGATAGGTTTGTACAGTTTTTTTTTTTTTTTTTTTTTTTTGGTGTGTTCATTTTCTCCAAGTTTTATTTGTCGTTGCAGTATTTTTTGCAAGTTCACAATATAATTTAGAAAGCTCGTTAACTGTTGGAAGTTGAACCATCGTTAGTCTACAGAACGGAAAAAAGACAAAGTACTTCCTGTCTCGAAGTATTTTTGAAATTCGTAAAATATGCACTAGAATATCCAATTAGCTTGCAATATATTTAGATTTGAGTTTTGTGTAGAATCTGTATGATAAGTTATTTATTTTTTATATCCACATACAGACATGTTTCTTTGAGATGCTCATTGGCTTAGTGAGAAAAGGGTTTGCATGCGTCACAGAACAGGTTGGCCTGCATCCTTCCAGTTGGCTTCATATTCTAGAAAGCTAAACATGGACCTGCAAAATGCCATTTTTTTACTTGGTAGCAGTTACTTGGCTGGAGAAATGAAGACACTCGGGTTCTGGTAAACCCTTGGTCACATGGTGGCGTTTAACAGTTATTAACACCAAGGCTTATGACCAAATTGAACAGTTGGACAAAATGTTTCTCATAGTAATTTGTGCTGTGCAAATTTTAACATCTCACTATATTCATCTTGTTTCCATGTAGCTAATCTCATGCTTTTCTTTTGTCTGTTTGTAGCTTGAAGAACTCCTTATCACACTCAGGGAAGAAGAAACCAGAAAAGAAAACCCGCCACCTCCTCACTGATCTCCCTCTCCCTCCTGAACTTCCTGGTACTACTTTTGGGTCACCTCATAGCCCTCCGGAGGAGAAAAAGACGTCTACTTTACGCAAGAGACCTAAGTATGTTACCACGGGGATCCTTATATTTGTCTCGCATACTTGCCATTTTTATGCTTGGAGAGTAAGTGCTGGTGTCATGTGCTTTGGCAAATGTGTTTATAGAGGAATTTCTGTGGTCGGTGAATGTTTTGTATATAATGCTTGTGTAGAAGGCCTGTAACCTTACTATGAGTGTGGTCACGAGGACATCATCGAAGAGACGCAGTAATCCTGGTTCTTTTTTGCAGAATATGTGGCCCACGTTTTGGAGAGATTAAGGAGACAGAGATAGATTGGGGGAAACGATGTGTTGATAAGTTTGAAATCATTGGGATCACTGGAGAAGGTACCTATGGACAAGTGTATAAAGCCAAGGATAAGGACACTGGTAAGATGTGTGTGTGTGTGTGTGTATATATATGTGTATATATATATAAATAAATTAAAAAAAAAAAATATATAACTCCATTATATTTTGACTAACATCGGATTTCAATGTGTTAATACTAATTGCCTGTAGTCAGTGTTTTTTTTTTTTTTTTAAACAATAAACATGCTAGTATACTGCATGTATTCCTTATATTTCTGTTTTAATTCTGCAATGTGATTTTGCAAATCTTTACTCTGGTTTGTTGTTTCCGTTCCTGCCTGTGTCTGAAAGCATGTTTCCATTTACATTAGTGTGAAAACAGTCCAGTGTTTTATTTCTCAACATGTTGATTTGGCACTTGTGTACCTCTTGTTCAGCCGAGATGGTGGCCCTGAAGAAGGTCCGATTAGACAACGAGAAAGAGGGCTTTCCAATCACTGCAATCCGGGAGATCAAGATTCTACGGCAGCTCAACCATAAAAGCATCATCAATATGAAGGAGATCGTCACAGACAAGGAGGATGCACTGGACTTTAAGAACGATAAAGGTATGTCCTGAATGCAAACAGCCACGAAATTGAACCGCTTTATGAAGCAGGAATATGTAAACTCTGTATTCCCTTAGTACCAATGTCTTCTACACTTAAGCACTCTCCCTAAAAAGGCATTAAGCTGTTCTCTGACCTTAAGTGAGCGGCAACTAGAAAAGATCCTGCGAGTGGTAGCATGGGAAAGTAAATTATTACACTGAATAATGAAGTGTTTTGTTTGCAGTGAACTATGGTCTTTGTATAAGTTTTAAGCACCATTAAAATCCACATTGACTTTGACTCTCTCTTGGCAGGGGCATTTTATTTGGTGTTTGAGTACATGGATCATGACCTGATGGGGCTTTTGGAATCTGGCCTGGTTCATTTCAATGAGTCTCACATTAAATCCTTCATGAGGCAGTTGCTAGAAGGCCTGGACTACTGCCACAAAAAGAACTTCCTGCACAGAGACATAAAGTGCTCCAACATCCTGCTTAATAACAAGTCAGTTTGCTTCAGATACTCCAATATAAAGAGTTGGAGAAAAAAACACTTGTCCTGTTGTCTGACAGTATTTATTTATTTATGATTTTATTTTGAAGTTTACATGCATCCAGTAGAGGTTCTGTTCATTATAATTTTTCATGTTGTGTTAGGCATACAGTAGAGTACATTTAACCAGCAATATCTTCTTTATGCACTTATCATATTCTCTTTTCTTTAGGGGCCAGATAAAGCTGGCAGATTTTGGCTTGGCTAGGCTCTATAACTCAGAGGAAAGGTGAGCACTGTAATGTACGAGTAACCACAAACTCGGCTTAAGTAAGACACCGTTATCTCAACTGCTGTACTGTAATACTTGAGCTTCTGTGTGCGCCTCCAGTCGGCCCTACACCAATAAGGTGATCACCCTGTGGTACCGTCCACCCGAACTCCTCCTTGGTGAAGAGCGGTACACCCCTGCTATTGATGTGTGGAGTTGTGGGTAAGAAACTATGAAACTAAGAAACTTAGCCTGACATCAAGATGAAACGTGCTGGCCTATTTAATTACTGGGCTTGAATTGGAGAAAATTGCATCTTACACTACTTTTTTTTCTCATATTAGGTGCATTCTTGGTGAACTCTTCACCAAGAAACCCATTTTTCAGGCCAACCAAGAGCTGGCGCAGTTGGAGCTGATTAGGTAAGTTGGTCTTTTTCATCCTTTTCTGTCTCCTGTGAAAATATATTTTTTTCTTTTCACATGATCAAAAAAAAGCAAAGCCGTTTAAGAATTCCATGTTTAGCTGTTGAGTAGATGCTGCGGTTTGGTAAACTAATATCTCCTCTGGTCTCTTTCCTCTTTAGTCGTATCTGTGGCAGTCCTTGTCCTGCTGTGTGGCCAGATGTGATTAAACTGCCATATTTCAACACCATGAAACCAAAGAAACAATACAGACGAAGGCTACGTGAAGAGTTTGCTTTGTGAGTAACCACTAAAAGATCCAAACCAGTTAATCTAATGTTTTAGTTTTAAAAACTATGTGGTATATGAACACTTACGTGGTCAGCCATCTTGGATAGCTGGTATCATTTTTTTTCTATTAAGAAGCCACTACGGGAAATCAGGAAGTTGTTGCTATAGTTCCAATTTTAACTAAAATTTGTATATGGCCCACCCTAGCTGATTTAGAAAATTACAAAGACAATTTTAAACAATAAACATGTTGGCAGATCGACAATATATGGGGATTATATTTGGGTTTTTTTGTTTTGTTTTGTTTTTTTTGTTTGTTTGTTTTTTTTAAACTAAACAATTCCTTTAGAGCACAGGACCGTGGTTTTCTGGGTATGAATGATAATTCTCTTATGGAACATGGAGTACTGATAGAATTACTTCAGCCCCGTAGGGTAAGAACTTTGGAGTACAGCTCGTTACTGTGGTTAGTTAGACATTGAACATTGAGTCCTTAATGTGTGACTCACAATGGTGGTGAGATGTGCGCGCGTGTGTGTGTGTGTTTGTCGCCCCATCCGCTAGCAAAGGAGTTGTTCATTCATCATGTTCCCCCTTTCTGTTTAGTATTCCTCCAACAGCTCTGGACCTATTTGACCATATGCTGGCCCTGGACCCCAGCAAGCGCTGTACAGCAGAGCAAGCTCTCAACAGCGACTTCCTCAGAGACGTGGACCCAGCCAGGATGCCCCCACCAGAGTACGTGCACTTCCCTATAATGCCACCTTTAAAGAATTTGTCTTGTACAGCACCCCCCCCCCCACTTCTTTGTCTCTTATATACATATGTAATACGTTTACTTCCTTTCTCGCAGCCTCCCTCTGTGGCAGGACTGCCATGAGCTGTGGAGTAAGAAGCGTCGGAGACAGAAGCAGATGCCGGAGGAGCTGGCTGCCCCTAAAGCTCCCAGGAAGGAGCTGGGCTTGGACGATAGTCGCAGCAACACACCTCAGGGATTCCCTGCTGCCTCGGGGGGACACAAAGGTCCTGGCGCTGCCGCCGGTTCCGCCATGCTGGGTAAGCACAATAACCAACTCTCCTCAGCAGACCGTGCACACCCACCCCAGCTGCCTCAGGCTGTAATTAAACTGGTCCCACTCTGTATGGAAGGATCTCATCATCCCCAAAAGAATGCTCTGAGCATGTGTCCCGTCTCCCCCACCCCCATCCCACCTCCATGCTGATTCTTATATGCAGTTCTGTAGGTATGTACACAGGGTTCGCCTAGGCATGTATAA
Organism: Sternarchorhynchus goeldii; assembly: GCA_028565775.1. NCBI lineage: Eukaryota > Metazoa > Chordata > Actinopteri > Gymnotiformes > Apteronotidae > Sternarchorhynchus > Sternarchorhynchus goeldii. Next base: position 15,176,355 of record JAOXYF010000008.1, read on the forward strand.
TATATTTAGCAGTGATACTATTCAGCTTGCGAAAGTTAGGGAGTGTTGGTCAGCCTGAAAGAAGCAATGGAACGGTTGCTTTATTGATGTTCTCGGTTGTTTTCCGCTGATGTGTAAAGCTGCATTCATGGACCCGGTAATAAATACTGATCAGGTTTGTGGACTGAAATGAATATTGAAATGCCCAGTTCTGCCAAACTAGTCTGTTAAAGCAACAGGTCCCCAACCTTTTTTGTGTCACGGACTGGTTTAATGTCAGACAATGTTTTCACGTACCGGCCTTTAAGGTGTGGCGGATGAATACAACAGAATAAAACGATACGTCCAGCGTAGAAATGGGTATTTTCAGAATATAATAAACGTGAATCCACTGTGTATGCAACTTCATCAGCAGCATTCTTGTAACATCATAACATGACTAACGTCCACTCAGCCCCACACCTTTGACCTTTAATGGTAAAGGTCAAACAATGCGGTTAGCCACCAGAAATCCTCTCGGTGCACTCGAATTTGTTCATGTGGTGGCCCTCAGCAATTGCTTCTGTCCTTGTTCATGCTTTTTTTTTTTTTCTTTCAAAATACTCCAAAGGCTCGTTAATACAGAATGCTTGGTCTCCAAGTGGCGAAACAGTTTCGAAGGCTTCATTGCCTCATTAGAGAGCCGGTCACCTCACCTCATATTATGCACAGCGGGCTTGGTGTGTGGGAGCAACCTGTCACAATAAATCCATATTTCAAGTAGGACTCCTGGTATTGTCTGTTAAACGCAGCTTCCTTTTTTCTCTGAAGTCGTGGACTCTTGTCTCCTCACTGGCTCATACTGCACAAAGAAACTTTACAAAGACGACTGTTTATAGTTCATTTTGCTAGCTTTGGAGTTTCAATTTAGTAATGTATTATTGGTTACCGGCCGGAGCAGCCCCTTTAAGAAGGTAGCCATGTGACTGAGGCAAGCGTCAACAGTGAGTCATAAACAGATGTGGCGGAGAGAATCCTGTAATTTTCCAAAATTAAAAAAAAGAATGTTCAGAATCAGAAAATAAATCAAATGGAAATAATGTAAGTATGTATTCTTTCTGTACGGCCCAGCACCAACTGACCCACGGACCGGTACTGGTCCGCTGCCCGGGGGTTGGGGACCACTTGTGTTGAAGTAAAAATTAAATTAAAAAGAAAACACTAAATTAATTACATAATTGTGCAATAATATTTTCTTAATGCTATCTTTGTCTCCTCTAGACTCCAAAGGTCCAAACTCGCAGCTGACTCAGGAGCAGCTGGCTGTGCTTCTGAATCTGCTCCAGTCTAAAAGCACCCAACTGGGCTCTGCACAGCTCACCCAGGCCATGGGCTTCAAAATGAACTCTGACACTCTGCAGCAGCTTACCAAGGCCCTTCTGGCTGGCCCTGTTGAGCCTGACAGGCCCCCAGAGCCTCCTGCCCCTCCCCCCTCGCAGCCAAAAGTGCTCAAACCACCCCACCCTCCTCCGACGGTGGGCGGTGCACCTCGAACCCCACCCCTGCCCAAGCCTCCATCACCCCCCACCCCACAGCAGCAGGCCAAGCCTGATGCAGAGGTGTCTGCTGCAGCAACACAGACTGCTGTCACTATGCTGCTTGCTCAGATCCTCAAGGTCCAGCAGAGTGCAGGTGCTGAACCTCTCGGGGCAGAAGGGCTGGACGGGACCATTTCAGGTGCGGTGGGGGGATCTGCCGCACCCCCGCTCCCTGTGGAGATAAAGCAGCCACCAGAGCCCAGCCCTGTCTCACCAGGTAAACCACCCATCTTCAAAGTGTATCATATTCATCAGTGCTTAGGCTATTTCTTGGTGTCTGCAGAAGCGTTTTTTTGTAAATCTCTATCTCTATTTTATAAATCTCAATCCTTTGTCTTTCAGTGACTGAAGTGAGTGGGTCATCCTCCAGACCTTTGGAGCCACTCTCCATCCTGCCTCCTGACCAGAGACCCCCAGAGCCTCCAGAGCCCCCTCCCTGTGCAGACCTGGACTACCGGCAGGCTCCTGAGCCGAAGCAGAGCCTCTCCTCTTCCACAGGGGTAGGAGAGGTAATACGGCCCCCTGAGCCCGATTATCCTCCCCCACCAAGGGGTGCTGAGGGACCTGGGTATGGAGCGGACTACAGCCGGCCACCCCCTCCACCCTTTCCCCCTGCAGGCTTTGCCGACAGCTACCTCAGCCACATGATGGCAGGTGGAATGCCCGCTCACGCCCTGAGGGAAGCCTTTAGTGGCGGCGTGAATGTGCCTGCTCCCAGCTCTACTGCACCGGAGCCCTTCGCTCACGCCGGAGCAGCGGCTGCCGGGAGCACAGGCGGGGCCCCTGGCGGAGGCGCTAACGCTATGGTGTTCAGCGGAGACAAGGACCATCGCTTTGAGTACAATCACAGCCCTATACCTGTGGAGAGCACCTCCCACCCTACCAGCATACACCTTTACAACCCTGCTATTGGCCAAAAGGATGGAGGACCACTGCCCCCTTCAATACCCCCTCCCCCTCCAGGCCAAGCTTGGAGCTCCCCTTCCAGGTCAGGAGCCCCGCCCCTCCCGCTTGGGTATGTCCCTCATTTGAACACTGCTGCACTAAGAGGCAGGGGTCTCCCTTACTGATGAGCTCCCTAGCCAGAGAGGGATAATTTGGGGACTGACACATGCCTCAGAAAAGGAAGACTAAAAGACACGAGCAGTTTCCGTCTCTCAAGCCAGCAGTGAGTGCTTTACAGAGGCACCCTTAATTTGTAATAATTCTAATAATGGATGCAGAGGTGCACTCCAGTGGAAGAATGTGGCTTGAGTTCACACTAGTGGGATGAGAGATGAGGGAAATTGTTTTTCTTCTCATACTCCCCCCCCCCCCCCTCTCTATGATTTGGTAATCTATCCTACTGCTGTCTTTTAAATTAAATTTTACCTTTTTTGAGTGTGCATTTACCAGCCAGGGTAAATGGTTTTTTTATTATCTGTACCTTAGTGTCTCCTTTAATTGCATAAGGACATACTAGTATTACAATGTTTTGCACTACTGAGTAAAGTAGGTGGAAACAAAAAAAAAAAAGGTATGAAATGAATGATGTGCTGTATCTGCACAAGATGGGATGACCAGTAATGTAGTGTTTTTGTTTGGGTTTATTTTTTGTTTTAGTTTTGCTTTTTTTTTTTTTTTTTTTTTCTTTCTCCTCTCGATTTTCTTTACATTTTCCAAACCATTGGATATCGGTGGGCTTTAGTCAATTATGTACTGGAGTTCTTTTTTTCAGAAGTACACCAGAGAGTTCAGCAGCACTTGGGGTGACTAGGTTCCAGTAAACTGGTGTGTTTGTGCTGTACAGCTAAATGGAACAAAACCTACTCACCAGGTCCACCAGCCCTTGTCTATAGCCAAATTGTAAAATTGAATCTAAAACAAAAAAGTTTAATCCAGTTTCTAAAAAGTGAAGTTAAAGAGGTTTGTTTTTGTTCTTTTTTTTTCTTTTCATTTTTTTAAAGAGTTTTTTTTTTCTTTTGGCAAATGTTTATTAAAGAAAAGCCAACAATGTATATGTTTTAGTGTCCATTTTCTTATGTGTTTAGACACGTGTAATGGCACCAGCTGCAACATCCTTTTAGCAGAAGTGACAAGGGAATACTCTCCCAGAACCTTGATCCACACTGCCCGTCTGATCTGAACAGCTCCTGCAGTAGCCCTCACTGCTACTGCAGAGGTTGGCACTGGTTTGATCTGTAGTACTAAATGCTTTCTCTTCTGACTTACATCACACCAGTAGGTAGCTAATGACTATGCGTGTCATTGCACTGGCACCACAGTTGGGCCTGTGCAGTGCCTACTGGTGAGATGTGAACTACACTAACATACCTGATTCACTTTGTTTAGGTGGGCAGAATAAACTGAGGGTTTGGAACGAACTCTTAAGGCAATTTACAAATAGTTTGTAATGTCTGAGAAAGCCATCTGTAGCTCTGCAATGATGAACAGGAACTGCAAGCCACAAGACTTATTTTATTTTTATTTTTTATATATATATATATATATAAAAACCCTTTATTCCAATGTGAAATTCTGTTTAGCTTCAGTTTTCAGGTAGGATTTAGATGCATTTTAAAACCACTTTTATTTTAGTGTTTATTTTTGTTTGTTTTTGCAGTACAGTATATAGCATATGCTATATGTATATAATTTTTGCTTATTCATTTAATATTATTAAAATAACGATCATCGTTATAACTTGGTACTTTTAGTAACATTCATTATTAAGTTTCATTTCAGATTTTGATCAAAAGTGAAATGAAATTAAAAATTGACGCATGGAAAGACATCTGGCAAGAACCGATACCTCAGCTGCTTGTTCTGTGAAAGTCATTGGTGAGATTTTAGAAAACTGACATTTCTAGAATTCATAGAAGCATTTGGTTAATCATATTTGCTTTATTTCACCTAAATAAATTGGGCTCTGCTCACATAAGCATTTTGTTTTTACCTGGTTTTAAACAGGCACTAGAGATTCAAATGGAGAGTAAATTGTCACAGTGACTGGAAAACTGTTTGGAATTTCTTCTTCATTCATATTATTGCTTACAAATAATATGTAAGCAATAGGACCAGGAATGCTGGTAGAAATGATTCCTTTCTGCTCCTTTTTTCTGAAGTTCAGTTGAAAATTGCAGGAAATAAATAATTTATCAGGTACATTTAAATGAGAGGAGCTTATAAATTATCTTGGTACAATATAATGCTCTTATTAGCACTTTGGATTTGATCCATCAAGCCTCTTCTCATATCTGTTTCATATGCGGATGGTATGTTGAGAGCGAGTTGTATTTCCTGTTGTTGGAAATGATGCAGGCTTTTCCCGGGATGCCGGGGAGTCTTTGGGGAAGAGACGCTCTTCGTGCACCATCTCTTGCAATCATGGTAGAAGAAAAGCCAAGCAGTGTGTCATTAGATGTGGTCCATGTGCAGGAGGAAGAAGCAGAAGTAGTATTTTGGGTGGGAGTGATATATTTATGGTGGTTATCTTTTATGAGCTTTTTCCATTTTGCCCATCATAATTTTTTCCCCCCGTCTAGTGTTTTAATTCTGATGTCTTGTCTGTTCCTCTGGACCACTGCTGTCCTCGTGATCTGTCACAGTGTAGCTATTCCCCCATTTTTTTTCTGGGTCTTGTGCACTCCATACACTGCAAATTTCCTGCTACAAATCTTCTGACATGACATCACACATTTCATAATCTAGGGCATTATCTGTGTGAAGGTCTGATCTACTTCAGACTATTACTCTGGCCGTGTATGTGCAGACTCTCTTTTCTAGGATTTTCTGAGCTCATGTAAGAATGATGTTCTCCAGAATTTGAGGTAAGGTTTGGGGGGGGGGGGGGGGGGGGGGGGGGGG
>JAOXYF010000008.1:15187340-15218096 GCA_028565775.1 Sternarchorhynchus goeldii
TTTCTTTCCACTGCTAATTCTTTTCAGGTCGGTTTGTGATGTGGTTTAAAATGGGTAAAAGTGATGAAAACAGAGTCTATTCATCCTTTATAAGAGAATTGGCCAGTCACAAGCGTGTCTACTGAAATACTGCAACCATTTCGTGATTTTATTATTTACTTCTAGACATCAATAACTATACTGATTTCCTAATGAAAGCCAACTTTCTACAAGGAGAATCTCTGCAGAGTATTCGCTCATTAATTAGATATCCCTCAGTTTACAGAATTGCTCAACAAAAAAACATCCATAGTACAGAAAAATTTGACATGTGCCAACACAAATGAAATTACCTTAAAGGATTTAGAGCACACAACTGCTAAACATTACTATATGTTCAGAACTTTAAAAAAAAGATAAAATGACATCATAAAGACTGTAAAATAGTCTGGTACATGTTTAGCATGTATCTATGGGTTCACTAGCATAATAAACAATAATAACAACAACAATAAGCAGTACCCTGATTGTCAGGAGTGTCAGACCATTAATGGGATGGAAGATATTTCTTATTCTGTGACAGTTGAATGCTGCATAATGGCAAATCAGGATTTACAGAGCTGCCTGTACAGAAGTTCAGACTGACCAAACCATATTATTACTAACGTGAGGGCAGAGACCATGCCTTCCATTCATTACTTATAGTTTGAGGAATGAATGTGGAACTATGAAAAACTCTGAGAAATTGGGCCAGAGTTCAGGGCAACTCCTGCTTTACACCTTCTTAATAAGGAACTGACAGATACTTACAGGAACCAAGGAGAAACAAGGAGGAGGAGGGATGCCAAAACTTTGTCACAGATGTTAGCTAGGTGGGAGTAATTTCATGCCTTGACTTTGCCCCGAGCAGTATTTACGTAACTCCATTTATCTTAGTAAATGTTTGTGTGAATATTTTCAAAGGGTACATATGCCACTGGATCAAAGCATTGAATGAAATGCTTATAAAGCGGTAGGAAAACTCAAAGAAAGTGTCCGTCCTGTGTAAGGACAAGGGAAGGATATAAAACAGTACTCAAAACAAGAAAAAGAGATGCAAATGAAAGATCTATACAAACTGTACATATTTTGCAATGAATGAGACAAAGGTGGTGTGTCCTAAATGCAGTGCGATGATATAAAAATGCACATTTCTAAAAATAAAATAGAAAAAAAAATTAAATGGGCCAAAAAATGAGAAGATAAAAATAAAAGTCAAATGAAGAATACTGTTAAGTAACCCAGCGGTGGGGGGCTCTCCTCACTTCCCTTCATACTTGGGATTGACCACAGTTGTAACTGCACTCTTGTAGATTGGGTTTTCTCCCTGTAAACAGGATCAAACAACCACATAAAAACAAAGCAAAATATTAATATATTTGTAGATGTTCAAATAACTTTGTTTTAATGTAACTAATATTAATTTGCGTTAAAACAGGCGATCAGAACAACCGTTAGCTCATGCTGCGGTAAGAAATGTACAGCTACACAGCTGATAAAGGCACACAATTTAAAATCCTAAACTAGGTTCCAATAAAGATATTTCATCTAAAAAAATAATATTCATATAATTTTGGACATCATTTACAGAGCAGAGAGGCATCCCATACACGTACCCCCTAGAGATCATCTGCAAATTTAGATTATTTTATGTAACAAAGAAAATCATTAAATCCACGTTTTAAGGTAGTAATACTGATGACGGCAAAAGAGTGAATCACACAGACAACCTCACACAGTGCATGAGATCATGCAGAGGAAGGTGGAAAGGAATACACACTTAAAGAACTGCAGTTTTACGTCCATAGTTTGGATTCTGGAAGTTATTAATAGGACTCCTGTAAATTGGATTCTCTTGCTAAGAAGGAAAATGGCACAGAAGTTGAAGGGCAGATGAAAGCAGACAGAGGAGGAAGATAACATGAAACACAGAACAAAAGCCAGAACAGTGATAATGGTAGGTGAAGACAAAAGATTACACAATAACAGATTGTGTGGCTCGAGAACAGCTAAATGGTTATAGGTATAAAGTGCTCTTTGCAAGACTGCAAATTTGCACCCCTTTCCTATAAACAATAAAGAAATGTTCAGTATTGGTTCTTGGGAGGTCACATCTGGCCTTGTGTGATGGAACCCAGAGCACTTAAGGTAATTGGTCCATCCTTCATCACAAGCCACACTCTGTCTTTGAAGATGTTTTTAATCACAGGCACTAAGAGATAGAGTGGATTAACTAAGGGACACTGGGGCCTTTCAGCTACCATGAGAGATTTATGGGGCTTTACTGTCACCCACATGGGAAACCTACATGAGAGTTAAACAACGGGCTTATATTTAAGAGTAATGCTCAAAAATAGAATAGCTGGATTGTGAAGGTGTCATTGTATCAGGACTTTTAATGGTAACCCAAGCATGAAATTCTGGCTGATAGGGTTCTTTTTTTAATTAATCATTTTGTGACTATTTAGGCAAGGTTTAAACACAAACTAATTAATTTCTAATCTGGCCTACAGCAGTCTTTACTTTCCACAGAGGGCAGCACTGAGCCATCTAGCCTCACCAGAGTGATCTAAACAAACACACCTAGAAACAAACTTTCACAATCTAAAATGTGCTCCACCACTGTTTGAAGCCTCAGCTTAAAACATAAATATACTAGTTTGGTGAAATCATCAAGATGGACATAAATGTTCTTAAAGACATGCAATGTTCTTATTTTTGCCCTTAACAATGGTTCTGAAAATAAGACTTTACTGTAGAACAGTTAATAAACTTCTTTAGGAGTCTGTGGTCTATACTCTATTAAGGGCTTGATCTTTAGCTAAAGACCTCATGACCTGTAAACCTCATCTGAAACCTGACAGGCATTTCCTCACCGTGTCCCATTTGGCATTCATTTTCTCCTTCTCAAACTTGGCAAACTCCCGGCGGTCATGGATGATCATCAGCAGTTTCCAGATGAGCAGAAGGGCTAGACCAATCAGCACGATTCCTGCCACCACTCCCGCCACAATGGGGATGATGTCAGGACCCGCCGGGCACTCTGACAACAACACAATTAAGAGGAAATCGAGGTCAGTGCCTCAGTCAGAACACATACCCATTTTTGTATATATTTGTGTCATGTTATTTACGTGTAGAATTTACTAATTCATCTAACGTCCACATTTCTGAGGTGCCGGTGTATGAGGAAAATACTGGCTTAAAATTCAACCATTTCGACTGTAGCTCAGATATTTGTTAAATGTGGGGAAACACTATTTGTCCTAAAAGGTATGAATAAACAAAACTGAACGGATTTTAGAACGTCTGTTCTCTCTTTCTTATCTATGTACATTGATTAACCTTTCCATACTTACCCAAAGTTTCCACGACATGGACCTCAGTGTTGTTATTGATGGCGTAGGTGTAGTAGAACCAGCAGTCGTTGGCGTCTCTCTCCTTGCAGTGCATGAGAGGGAACGTCTGCACAGGCTGTGGCAGCTTATCCCGGTCCTTCACCTTGATCAAGGTGAAGTAGCTGCAGTCTACATCACACGTGTCCTTCTTCTCTCCTGTGCCAAAGGCCCGGCACTGCACACACGCCCTGGGAAACCACAAACTGGGCGTTACCCTGCAGTTAACTAATATGGGTGCGTATATGGTATCATAACCAAATCTCTTTCAAACCGCTCTGCTATGTCCAGAAGCCTTTTAAAATAGAGCAGACAGAGGCCACACCCTTAGGCATCACTGCTGCAGGGTCTCCCTGCTTACTTGTGTTCAGTGCAGACTCCAGGGCAGGTAGGACAGATCTCACAGGTGGGTCCCTGGAACTTGGGGTCAGTGCACCTGCATGCACCACACTCACAGATGCCTCTGCCATTACAGATCTGGTTGTTGGAGGCCAGACAGGTGGAGGTGTCTAGAGAGCAGTCGCATGCACTTCCAGTGTAGTTAGCATCACAGACACACACTCTGCATTCACAGCGTCCGTGCCCTGCCACCACACACACACACACACACACACACACACACACACACACACACACACAGAGAGAGAAGATTTACAAATGTGGCATCTCTTTAACTACAACCCAGTGTGAGCCAGCTGCCAGGTTCCAGAGATGACGTACCTCCACACAGCTTGTTGTTGGAGCGGTCGCAGTTGAAGTTGTCACACTCACAGTACTTGCCGCTGTAGTACTCCTCGGGGTTGTCCCTCTTCTTACATTCACACTTCCCACACACACATTCGCCGTTGTTGCTGCACAGGTCCGTGCTGTTGTCCTTGCGACAGTTCCGGTCCAGGTCCTCGCTGGACACCTCATCCCTCCGGCACTCACAGTCCCGGCCGATGCGGCCCTTGTTACACCTGCGAGGGAGAACAGAGCGATCACACTCAGAGCTCGGCCCAAAGCGTCCACGCTGGGTAAACACTGCTCTAATTAAGATGGTGTAATTCACAAGTGAAAGGATACATGGATATGTTTCTATTGACTAAAACACACGATCTCAACAATCTGAACATCATTAAACTGTATGATAACACTGTATGAATGTTTAAGCAGGACATGTGTGGTGAAGTGGAGGAGGAATAGGTGGCTGGAGTTTACCTGCAGGCTCCACACTCGAAGGTCCCATTGCCAAAATGGCAGAGGTCCTTGCTCACAATACCATCCTTCTGGCACTCACAGTCGCAGACGAAACTGAGTCTGATCTCCACTTCCTCTGTAAAGCCTAGAGGTCTGATCTTTATGGTCTCAGACTTGCTGTGTTTGGGGCAACCCTGAGCAGTGATGTTTATGCTGAACGAGACCTGGAGTCACAAAATGGGTGTAATTTCTATTAAAACAACCTAACCTTGAATTATTAGCCAACATACTAATAATTGTTGGCTTTGTAACAAATACTGCTCCCAGCACACAGACTCAGATGTGTCAGAAATGGGAAGTTTCAAAGACTGGTCTGATAATCCCTGCTCTAAAGAAGATGTCTCACTTGCCAGAGTCTTACCTCATCTCCAATGGAGATGTTGGAGCATTTCCGTCCGTCCTCCCCAGTACTGACCACCCCATTTTTGCAGCGCGATTGGTACGTGATGGTCACTCCTTCAGGCAACTTACTATTCTCTAGAATCACCTCTGAGGACAAAGACTGAAGCAGAGAGCATGGAGAGAAACAGAGGGAGATACATTTATACCAAGACCTGATTCTGTCTATGCACCATACTTTAAGTGGGTTTTTGGCATGAGAGGCCAAGAAGATGTGGCATCCGTACAAATGCCATTAAGAATGTGTTTATTGCAGGAGTGACAGAGCAGATACTTCACATTTCTTTGCTATAAACCAACCACAATGGCCCCCCCCCCCTCCACTAGGGGTGGATTAGGGGTCGTGCATTAGGGGTTGGACATTTGGAAAATGCTGAGTGGGCAGTGGATTTCTGATTACCCATGTTGGCTGATATCAAGCAAAAATACTCTCAGCCACATAAAACCTAAAAGCCTGATGAAGAAACCCATGTTCAACCAAACTGAAATCTCAACGTAAAAGAAGGAAACGAGGTAGAAGGTACAGCAGTCAGAGCTTCAGTGTAGTAGCTGAGAACTTTAACTAAAGTATATACTCACATTGTAGGCATCAATAATAAGGTTGATCACATTACTGGAGTTTGCTGACAATGTTCCCACTGCAGATTTTGGAATGAGGTTTTTTAATTCCTGTGGAAGAAGAAAAAAACATAAAAATGTACTTGGGGAATAAGCCAAGGAATGGAGACAAATAATAAAAGAGAAGTTTAGAACAGTCTAAACAGAGTGTTTGTTTTATAACGGACCCATTTGTGCCAGGAATGCTAAATGGCGATTTTGGAGTGTGGTGAAAGTCAAGTATGGAGCTGAACGCTATTTTTAGCATTATGGCTTTCTAAATTCGCAGAGAGGCAAAGCACTCTGCAGGGAGGGGTCGGTGAGAATGCTTTTCTCACACAGGATCTGAATACAGTAGTGGCTATTATCAGATTTATTCAGTTCCTCAAAGAGAGTTGAAGTGGTGGTGGCGGGGTCTTAGAAAGCAGCAGTAGGACTGCGCTTATCTTTGGGTTAAAATGAGAAATAGGCTACAGGCCAAGAGGACATTTTAGTAGCTTCAAAAGGTTGAAATAGGTTTCTTATAAAAGCAAATGATGGGAAAGATTTCACTCCAGTGCAGACAAACACAACCACACAGTCCTCAGCACAGTGAGGTGTGGCAGCCTACTTTATAAACAGGTTGAAATTCCTCTGTGACAGCAAAGATGGTTTGGATGTTATTGTCACTCAGTTTTTGCACCAGATGGGCTATGGATGGGTAGTCCTGTCAAATAAATCCATAAATAAACAAACAAATAAATAAATAAGGAATCAGCTGAATATCAATAATTGTGCAAGTTTTCCACAACACCAAAGAAACGGCATCCAGACAGTACGTACATAGTGGTGGCTCATAGTGTACATGTTGTTCTCCAGGTGGCATTTGCCATCATTGGGAAGCACAATTCCACCCAGTTTTCCATCTCCAGCAAAGTGGAAACCAGCGTCTGTGGAAAATACCAGCAAACGCGTGACATTTCTCCAGCCAATATGCTCCTGTAAAGGGCGGTGGGAAAGGAAGTGAGAAGGACAGATCCATAATCCTTTCATGTTCTTCTAAACACCTCTTGTCTGAAAAATGATCTTTAACAGATCCTTGCTCCTTTTTTTTACATTAATACTGAAGAAATAATTTCCCCATCTTTGTTCAGCAAAGGCATTTATTTAACTATACCTCCAGGTAATGAATAAATAAGAAAAATGCCATTCATGACTACGCTCTCCTCGCTCACCCCACAGACGGCCACTTGCATGATGGCGTCAAACCCTCCCTCTGGGGAGTCCAGGTTGCCGGAGATCTGCTGCTGGCCCACCAGAGTGTTGAACTGCTTCCCGTTGCTGGTGAGCTTCAGCACGTTCTTGTAGCTGAAGGGACTGGTGCAGTTCTGGTCACCCGTGCAGGGGTTTAACAGTTTGGCGGGTGTGGTGCTGATGTACGGCATCACCGTCTTCTCCACGAACGAGCCGAAACCTGACAGACAGGTCAATGGGTTCAGGACAACAGAATATAAGACTATGATGTTCCTAATTTCTTTAATGAAATTTAAAACAAAAACTAAAATAGTGTTAAATGTTTATCTTCTATTATCATAGTAGCGAATAATCTGTTTTTGCTCTAAGCTATGTGGAAAACAAGGATAACTAAAAAGAGAGCACACCAATTCGAAAGTCAGATGTGATCTTGGACATCTCCAGCATCAGGCTTGTGCCCAGGTTTTTCACATTTTCCAGGTCATCCTTCATGGAGTAGGACAGATCCATAAGATAATACAGGTCTATAGGATAGTCCTCTGCCCTTTTAAACTTCAGATTTATTGTCTGGGCTTCTCCTACAGGAAGGAAAACACAATCTCATTCACCGAGAACATGCACAGTACTTCTGACACAAGAGCGCAGCGTTTGTCTTTGGGATGCACTGGACAAGGTTTGACTGTGGCGTCGAGCCAGGGTTCAACCGTACCAGATCTGAGGCTGAGGGCCAGCTTCTGCGGCTGGATCTGGGTGATGTCCTCCGGCTTCAGCTTCTCGCCACCTTTCTTGCGGTTGGTGACGGGTTTGTTTCGGAGGATCTTCAGACTACCTCGAGGGTTCTCGATCTTGGCAGCTGCACAGCCTCTTTTCTTCAGAGACTCGAGCTCATCGCAGCGAGCCGACGTGGGTTCACCCTGTTTCAGGAAATCCTGTGAGAAGGGGGCAGGAAAAAAAATATGTATGTAACCATGTTCAGCAGTATCGTCTGGACTCCATGTTTTGGACTCTAGTGTGGAACAACTAAATCAGTCTGAAGCTGAGTGTAATCCAAAATGTTTTTTTAACTATGTAACATCAATTTGTATCAATTGTTTGTCCAATTTAATGTTGATTTATTTATGAGTTTATGATAAGAATTTTGAGCATCATAATCTGTGCTGTCCACAGTTATAGAAGATACTTTGAATGGACCCAATATGCAGTTAACGTGTCCAGTCTTCAGGACTAGCAAGTGTATTTGTACAGTAGTCCTGCAGCTCTCTTAATCCCTCCTGAAACCACACAGAACTGGAAGACGGTGCTGGGACATTCATTTCCACCACCCAACCCCTCAAGAACAGAATGATCTGGTTCAAGGAAGCTAGATTTCCTGCTATTGGTCCAACTAATGCTGCATTAACTCCTTCAGCACATGCGAATGGTTGGATATGAACTCTAAACACTCGGTGTTTAGAAACGAACAAAGACAAGAGATTCGCATGAGTATGTGCCCGTCAACAGTAAGAGCAACAACCTAATATCAAACTTCACAAATTACTGAAAGGGCCAAACTGCTGACTTATTAAGCGTGAGTCACATTCTCCCTGCATTTGTATTATAAACAGCAGAAAAACTAAAAAACAAAAACACAACCACAAGCAGGTGTGTGAGCTGCACTTACTGTATCCGTGCACCAGCCACACTTGGCGCCCGCCTGCACACAATCCCCGCAAGACTCTGCGTTAGCCTTGATGCACTCGTTCCCCTCTGTACCCGACACAAGCAACAGGGACAAGTTTCAGAAACGCCCATTAAATTGGGAACAGAAAAAAGCAAGCTGTCAGTGAGCACTGACTCTCCCTCTCGTATGAGTCACTGGATTTGAAACTCTGTGGTCATCAGTAATTGGAGCCAGAGATGGTCTCCGCCGTGTTTTCCATTATGTATAGTGCTCCATTTCTGTCTAGATGAAGTTATTACGTCTGGATAATAACATGGACATTTCACAGAAAGGAGGTTTTGCTCTCAGCGAGGGACAGTCAGTTCAGAAATTATGAATATTACACTACAATAATGAATAAGACATAACAGTACAACTGAATATAACAGTACAACTTGAGTGACATTCCTTCTGGAACTGAAACCTCTATTTAGAGTGTAAAGACAAAGTGAAATTTGAAACATTACCTGGCTGGGCACTGCTGCAGCATACAACTCCTAACAACGTTGATATGAAAAGTAGTTTAAAGTCCATCTGAAACAAAAGGAAAACAAAGAAAAGCAACTTTATGAAGCAGCATTATTACCCCTTTGTGAAATGCTAATGAACAGGTTTAATATTGTACTTTTAAACAAAATACATTTATGACATAGGAGTATGGGTGTTCACAAATAGCTTTGGCACCCCATGACAGACTGCTTCCAGGTCAATTGTAAGTCTTGTGGTATGGTGGAGGTCATAAACCTCCACCAATCAGCAAGGCTTTTCTATTCTGAGTCCTTGGGTCACAGGATCCAGGGTGCTAATTTCACTGTTGCCTTTTCTCACATGGCCCAAGCCAGAGCACTTGGGCCTCACTTGTTGTCAGGCTGTTTCCCAGTGGCTCCTGCTTCTGCCAGAAATAGTTCACGGTCCTTTAGCGCACAGGCGTTACTACAGTGGCCCCTTTTAGTGTGTGTGTGTGTTTTTTTTTTTTTTTTTTTTTTTTACAATGGCAAAACATGAACTTTGCTAAACTGATATCGAGTTCTCCAAGTTTAGGGTTTCACAGGGTTTATAAAATAGTTTCTACAATGACATTTGCATTTCAAAATTTTGTACATTCGTTTACCTGCTCTGCAGAGTACAGCATCAACTCAGAGTTAATTTAATCAAAATCAGCAAAGCTTTACAGGACATGTGAACAATGCTTGCCACTTCCATAAATAATTCAGGTCCATTTGGGTCAGGGTCATCCATTTACCGTTATACACCATTTACCTCTTACGCCTGCACTCAAATTCAACTACCAGACCTCTCTGGGAGGATTGGGATGTTTGGAGTGGCTGGCAGTTCAATACACAAATGGCTCTCCTTCCAGGTAAAACCAGCATTGATTTCTGCTGCATGCAGGTCTCCATGACAACTCAGGCCAGGGAATCACTCAGATTATTAGACTTCTTATATCAAAGCTTTATGATGGTAGGAACAAGCACTTGAGTACTTGGAAGCTTGGAATGTTATGTTGTAGACCATACATGCGTTTGTATTATCTATATTCCCCACTGGGAATATAAAAGCAAATGCTATAATTCAGTTCATCAAGGGCAAAAAGCTGCATGCTGCAGCCTTAAACGTTGGTCTTCACTGACTACCAAAAATCTAGCCAAAGTAGATTAGCAATTTATTTATCTTTAAATTTCTTTTTAAAAGTACATCAAACAAACCTAAGTAATAACACAGGCATGTAAAATTTCCATCAGCAAAAGCACTTCACAATAGGATCGACTGAAACTAATTCATATGACAACACACACCCACTATAAACGCACAGCACACAAGGGAAGGAGAGACCAACATTATAATGACAAAAGGAGACTGGATAAAATGCTGGTAGGCTTGTGGTTCCTCCGAATTACATGCCGTGTCTGAAGGCTCATGCTTCTGAAGCTGGGCTGGCAGTGTCAGCGAAGGCCCGCCCTCCTCACTCAACATAGCACATGTGGTTCACATTAGCAGCCAATAGGCAGAGGTGAGGCGGCTCCTGTGGAATTCCACCCTATTGGGCATGGCCGTCAGGCACAAGAGAGTTACTGTTTTTAACTACCTAGCCACAAAGTGTGGCCTTTTTAAATTCCCACTGGGAAGAGAACTGCTGGGGCAAATTATTTTAAATAAATGATGGAAAAAATACAAAACCATTTTATGGACAAAACCGTCCTTTATAGACATTCATACTGTATAATTACAAAATAAGACAAGTTGCTGGTATTTAACGAATACAGTGTAACCTGCTCTTTTAAATGTACTGGTTACTTCACGTGTGTGTATACACAGTTGTGTTGATGCATCTCTTACTGGATGTTATACACAGAAGGCAGACAGGCTGTCGGGCAGTGAGACCAGATTAGATCATGCTTGTGTGACAGTATCCTCTGTAAGGTCATTTCCAGTTATGTTCTGACATCATACTGATGTTGATACCATGGCTGTAAATCAGCAGAGTCCATACAACACCACACAAAAGCGATTGGGAAAATGGCCTAACCGAGTCTCCCTGTAAGCAGTCAAGAGGACAAGTTCATAAACTAAGCAAACTAAAATCATCATACACAATCCACAAACTGAGAAATCATATCCTCTAGTTAAACTGGGGCCAAGACAATACTGAGTTCATCAGGAACGTTTCAGACGAGAAGCCCCTGATCTTGGGCTGTGAGTGAACCACACATGGAAAACACCAGCAAGGCATCAACTTCAGACAAAAAAATATTTTTTTTAAAAGAGAAAAAAAAAGGGAAGAAAAACAGCCGGTTCTATTTCTAAGGCTGCAGCTTAGCAGCTGGAGAGAGGAATGCAATGGAATTCTCCTCTGAGCAGATCACGGAGACCTATGATGAACAGGAAGTCCTACTAAGACTAGCTGAGAGTTTACCGAGATGAAAACATTTGGTAATAGGAGCTATATGCATTGCATTCTGTCTGAATGGTAATGCACATTTCCAAAGAAATTAGAATAAAAGGAATTTCCTATCAAACATATCATAGTACAGCATCAATCCAAACGTCACTAGGAATGATACAAGGTTCAGCAATACCTTACACAATTAAGAGCTTTAAACATAAATATCAATGCATGTCAAAAACATTTTACCAGATAATCAGCATTAATATTGTGTCGATAATCCAGAGGAACTGCTTTAGAAATCACTAAACAAATTGTCCTTCAAGTAATGGCCTTAGGATTAGCGATGAAGGCCCAGTCATCTTACTCGCCAGTGTAGGCCTACGTCCAAGTTTACCGAGATGAACTTGGACATACCCTTATGGAATGATCAGGCAGGGAGGGCAGAACCTCAGACTAAGAATAGGCAAATCCTGTACCAGATTGAGAGAAGGGTCTTCTGAGGAGAAAGGAAAAACAGGAAATAGAGGCCCTGCACAGACCAGTGAAAATTCCAGCCAATAACCAAAGTTATTTCTCTTTCTCTCTACCTCAGACTAGGAAAAGCAATAAGAATACATTAATAAATATCTTGTTCAGTCTCTCCCATGAAGATACAAATAAGTCCAAGACACAATACCAATTTTAACCAGGAGGAGTGTGTAATGGAGGTCCAAGTTTGAGTGGAACAATCTACTCACAGTCTTAAAATAGCATCCCCACCACCTTCATTGATATAAGTCGTCATGCTCTTTCACTGCTATTTTTTAGTCTGTTTTGTGTTAAATTATAACAGCCAAAAGGCATCTTTCAGTAGAGATGAACATCATCCTCTCAAAACCAGCATCCGCCTACTCAAGAGTTTGCCATTAATTGGTATAAGTTAGCATTCAACAATTATGTGTGTTACTGAAAGTGTGTGAACACTTACAAAACACTGAACTAAGACAAACATGACAGCACAATTTTGGTTAACTGGTCAATCAGTACTTTCTTGGTAATTATCATTTCCCAAAAATATAAAAAAAAACTTCTAGGCTAGAAACTTTCTACCACCAAACTTTCTTCCCCTGGAAAGTCTGCACTTCCCCAGTGCTACTCCTCTTCTTCCTCATCCCCAGAGCTACTCCTCTTCTTCCTCATCCACAATTCATTTCTGTCCTTTGGTACCACATTCTACAAGTCACACCTCCAACATCTTTGACATGTTTACCTCTATTAATGCATTAATGTTAATGTATTAATGACATTGCCAACTTTAACTTTGTTAATAACTTAAAGAATGCCATTTTTATAAGTGTTAGTGATATTAGTGTCATCAATCTCTTATTTTGGCCCTACACCTAATCTGTATCCACTGTCAATAAATGTTAAACACAAATGTCCAAACCTTTGTGTGTGTTTGCGTGCATTGATTGCACGCATTGTTTTCAATCAAATGCTGAAAAATGTCCATCACCTTGTCCTAAACCAAAACACTTTTTCCCCATATAAGCGGTTCTGAAAGAACAGTGAGCTGCATTGCCTCTCAGTTCAGTGCGGGCACTGCCAGCTGCCATAGGTCTGGCCAACCATGCAACTGCTGAGCCAGCTTTCTTTTAGCAGCCATCACAGAGACACTCAGCCTGGCACATGGCCATACGCCTTCTCTGAGAGAGTCAGGGAATTAAAATGAGACAGTCGGACATGGTCCCCGAGCTAAAACAGGCAAACTAGCTGCGTTCAAACAGACGGGACCACGACAAAGTCAGTCTGTTTCCAATACGATACTTGTGACCCCTGTAACCCTTTGCGTAGGGGTCTGTTGAGTCCATACACGTGGCTATTTAAAAAAAAATAAATAAAAAATGAAACTTTGTCGGGATAAATGAACGCCATCTTGTGTGTGGATCGTGCTTTATCTGAGTTCTACTGTAGTGAGGCCATCTCAATGATTTAAGACCTGGAAAGACAAGGCAACCCACCCATTAATCTCCGTCATTGCAAGAGCAGCCGATTCATGCTTGTGAAAAGAGAAGGGCACACAGTGGGAGAAAGTGCACGGAAAAAGATCCATACAAGAGGAAATTTAACATCCAGCAAGATGTCAGCCATGGTAGCCCAATAGCAGCTAACCAAGCAGCAGCCAGTGTGTCATGTAATGAGTCAGAAAAGGGCAAATCTTAGTATCTGACACAAGCCCTCGGGTCTTTAAATGACTCTGTTGATGTTCCACCGTCCTGTAATTTCCAACTTAATCTGATATGGGTTGGAAGGTTTTCAAATTATAGACAGTCGACACTTTGATCCCAAGCTATTTGAAGTTCAAAGTGTACACAGCAAATGCAACAAAAAAGGACTTCTGTGGATCTTGGTTGTGGATTCAGTACAGCTTTGGTCAGAGTTTTTGTCTGTATGTCCTTTTGCATACTAACTGTTTACTGCATATTAGTTATAATATATATAATTCTTTTATGTTAATTTAAAGATAAGGATGTAATACACAGTGCTCATTATGAATTCAACACATCTATGAGAAACGCCAGATAAATAAACAGTATTCCCCGAGTTTGTATTTGTACTCATTTCTTGGAAATCAGACTCTGAACTCTTGTCGGTGGACGTTCGGGACCAGTTAGAAACACCATTCAGCCAACTTTGCATATATGTGTAATGTGCAAAACTGTCCACCACCGTAATGACTCTCACATGCCTCCTATTGGGCTGGAGGACACAGCTGAATTTTATGTCTTTGTTGGACATCAGAATTTACACCAAGTTATTGCGGTTAGCATGTCAGCAGCACATGGTAACGCTGTGTAGTTGACTACCATGTTTTATAGCTAAAATATCTGTTTTATATCTGTGCTAACACGGACCGTTATTTTACAACAAAAAAGGGATTGGCCACAGCTGCCAGGAAGCCATTTCACGCATGGCATTTGTGTGAGAGCATCATGTAAAATGTCAGAGAAACTGGCGAACACTGCACTGATCACATGCCATGCCAACACCAAATCCATCTCATGTTAATTTAGTACGAAACATCTGGAATGGAACAGCACGTTTTGTGACCAACACAGACAGCTGTCTTTACCCATAGGTGAACTAATTATGTCAAACTTGCTTAAGCATGTCTGACATTATAGTTTGCCAGAAAAAAAAAAAAAAAAAAAAAAAAATTCATAAGCATTTACAAAATATATTCAATTTGCAAGATGTCATTTTTAATTATTAGGCAATGGGAAATGAAGAACTTTGGCACAAAATGTCATTAAAGGAAAGGTATACAGGTAGAAGAGCCACCGAAATGGAAAGAGGAACGTTGTGTTTATTACTTAGCTGTTCATTTAATCTCTTTTCATTGCATTTCTTCAGATATGATAAATTTAAGACAAATATTTTAAAAGCTAGTATAACTGTTATAAAATAAAATTCTAACATAACTGCAATGACATAAATATACTCCAACTGAGTCTCTTAGTAATGATTTTCTTTTAATTTAAATATCCTGTTTGGATCACATGCAATAATTTGGGAACATTATATAAACTAGAGCAATACATATACTTAAGTTAATCAAAAGTGTTTTGACTTATTTGACTTATTAAAGAATATGTCCAGATCAAATGATCAGAATCCTTTGTCATATGCCTAATTACCCAGAATCACAGACACAATGAATAAATGAACAGGCACAAAATGGTCTGGACACCTTTTCAGTAACAATATAGAGCATGATTTACAACAGCATACTCTCAGAATGTCCTCCATATGTTGAGTGAATAGGTATTCGAAAACGACCTAAATCTACAGAATCGCGGCAAGATACTTTGCAAGGTTAGTTGGAACAGATCATTCAAAACGTTCTAACGTTCCACTCCACTCCACAGTGTTGGAAGTGCTTTTATGTAAAAATAAATAAATTTTTAATGTTCAGTATGGCACACAAGGTTTTCCTGTTGCTGTGTTTAAAACGGTACTACTTCTTTTGAGCACTTTAGAGCACACATTTCATTTTACTATGCATCATCTTCCAGTAATCACCAACAGTGATGAAACCTTCTAACTGTAAGCTTGTTGGGAACCAAACACCTGCCCTCAGCAGTATTTACTTTTAAGAGGGTTAAGTGGCCAAACACAAGCAGGTTTGTGCAGCACATAAGCACCCACACTCAAGAAACAGCACTCACGTGTAATAAGACAGTGTTGCTAGAAAAGTCCCTTACTGCAGCAGTGGCCCTTGATGGGGGGGGGGGGTCACCAACAGTCAGCTGACAAAATCAATCTGCCCCACACATAGCCGCAAACACACCTCTACAATTCTACATATCTCTGAGATAAATTCCACGTCCTTCCCCCCGATTAAAAGATGCTGGACCACAGTTCCACTCCTAAACTAGCAGCAGCTCCCCTCCTCCACACTCTTCACCGTTCACATCAACAGGCCACAGTAAATTACAGCAATGCCTTTCTATTGGTATATGAAGGGCGCAACTCGGGTGGCCAGACATCCTTCTCCAAACTAAAATGGTGACTGGACATGGCTCTCATTCCCCGTCCAATCAATCCACTTCTCTCATCTATTTACAGGCCTCGGAAGCTCACTGAGGCCTTGTTGTATTCTGAAGGACTCACTGAGGCCTTGTATTCTGAAGGACTCACTAAGGACCCGTCATAGTTCAAAGGTCTCATTACTTTATACAGAGTATAGAGCAGTGTGGATGGTAAACTTACAGAGTGAAACACTCGTTAGTCTGGTAATTTATCTTCACCACGACCATTAGGAAGTGTCTATAAAAGTCTTTTTGGATCCTTATTTTGCATTTGTGTCTCATGTGTTAACGGTGGAAACCGTCTGACAAGGTGTAACTGTAGAACATTTCTGTTTCAAGGTTTATGTGGGTAGTACTGCGATTTCCCTGATCCCTTATTCCCTTATCATCTAGACATGTCCCGGGTGGGCTGAGGCTCCACAAGGCCTGCTAATGTCCAGCTGGGATCAACAGAATAACATTTTTGGATAGCTTTCAATGGCTCGATGTTCTGACGAAGTCAAATAAAGCTAGACGACCTCGTTCATTCCTTTGGTACTGAAGCATATGATCAACGGCATTTAATGTGGACATCATTCTTTTAGGTTTGCGAAAATCATTAACTCAGTGATATGTGGAGTTCTTTACAGAGAAGATCAAGCACTTTGATAGCGACAAAAAGCGACATCCAGTGTTGTTCTGGTCTTCAAGTTTTGCCTGTCGTTTCTTTGCTAGATGGCTAATATAAGAGCATAATGTATTTTAAACATATGAGGTGATGAGTCACTTTCTTAAACAAGAAGCAGTCTGAATGTTGACGTGTTTCTTTGCTTTGTATCTTCACACCAACATATCTTCTGCCTGGACCGCTATTCAGATCCTCGGCTAAATTACATATTTTTAAACAGTGATATCGAATGTCATCTAATATAAAAAGAACTGCGCAAGTAACCACTAAACTGAAGACGAATCTTAAGAGTTAATCACAATAATTGCGAAGATTGATAATAAATAAAAGAAAACCAGAAGAAAAAACTGGCTACTTGGTTGAAAAGAGAAAAAGCACGGTACCTCTCTCTTTTCCCCCTTCACTTTCGTGACTTCATATGTATTTTAGCGTTTGCACTCCTCAATTCTCAGGAGACTGGAATCCGTGATTCCACACCTCGCAACTCGTAGTCGACTGTTGCGCTCTTGGTTCCACCACAATTCGTCGCCAGCTAAATTACTTGTAGAGAAATTATTCCATTGTACTCCGGAATCTGAAAAGATCTTAATTTTTACAAAATATCTACTGTATAGATTTATTTGCAACTTTACACGCGTTCATTGTTCCGAATCCATATAAAAGGGGGTAGATCGCTGCGTGCGAGAGAGACTCCTATGAAGAAGTGTGAGGTCAGCGGGTAAGAAGAACCTCTAAGCACCCGCCCCCACAGGAAATACCTCACATACGTCATTAGGTCTGGTCTTTTTTTTTTTTTTTTTAGAAAATGAATTGCCAATAATAATAATAATAATAATAATAATAATATCACAACCACAACTATAATATAAATAGTAACGGGAATAAATATAATTTAGTGTAATTAATACTGTAAACATTTTTTAACCAAGTAAATAACAACAATAAAAGTTGATCCAAAGATCCAAAGCAGGAATTTTTACCACTAATAATGTAAAATATACGTTCTTAGTGGTAAATGTAAAATACACACGTGCTTTCTGTCAGACTACTGATTGCTTGATTATTTTATTCTGTGTCATACTGCAAGTGTCATTTATTTAGTAGCTTAATTTTGTACATGTCCCACACATGGTTACTTCCAACGTCCCAAAAATCAAACAAAGGCACCGTTTGTTTGTGTGTATGTGTGTGTGTGTGTGTGTGTGTGTGTGTGTGTGTGTGTGTGTATGTGTGTGTAAGAGAGACACAGAAAGGCAGAGAGAAGAAGAGAATAAAGAGGTGATTGAGTCATGACCTGCTCAGGAGAAATTACAGTCTCTTACACACTGCTTAGTCTCTGAACACTACATTTTCTGGACATATCCAAAAACATATTATTGTTCATGTTTAATACCTGGACACATTACCAAGACTTTCCACCTCATAAAGGTTGAGGAAGTCAAAATTTCTTGTCATCCTTCTTAGAGGCTGATTTCTGTAATTCTGTGTAATTTCTGTAGTTCTCTATAATTGTTATATTTTGTGAAGCTTAAAACATGATTCATGATATGATATACATGTTTTTTAAGCTCCCTAAAATATAGCAATGTGCTTGTGCTTAGGCTGCAAACTCCTCCGGGTTCATCAGTACATAAAGTACTGCATGACAAAGCAAAACGTGGTAGCAAACAAAACATATAATTTCAAAACCCAGCAGTCAACAATAGCGTGGATCTCAGACTCAGACTTGTGTGAGTCACAAGTTCTCCAATGTTTTGTGTGTGTGTGTGTGTGTGTGTGTGTGTGTGTGTGTGTGTGTGCACATGTGTGAGAGAAAGATCAAGATAGATAGATAGATAGATAGATAGATAGATAGATAGATAGATAGATAGAAGAGAGACATAATGATGTCATAAAAAAGTCTTACCTAACTGATCGCTATTAGTTTGTAAACAACTAAACAAAGTTTCCTCCAAACACACAAAAGTGAAATATGGAATCCCACAAGGATCCATCTTAGGACCATTATTATTCACATTATATATGCTACCACTGGATACAGTTATAAGCAAGCATAGTGTCAACTTCCACTGCTGTGTGGATGATACCCAACTGTACATATCAGCCAAACATGATGACAGACCCAGGCTAGAGAAAATTGAAACCTTCATAAGAGATGTGAATAAATGATCCAGGGGTTCATGGGCAGAGGGTTTCATGGTATACTGAGACGCTGGTGGTGTCGTCTCACCACTGCACACGTTCACTCAAGTTTGTTGACAGTGGGGTGGAGGGATGCCAACGTCTCAGGTCACCCCCAAGTCTGTGTTGCCTTCTGGTTCTGTCCTTTTAGTTAGGCTGTAATAGTTAATAGCCAGAGTTGCTGCCACGCTTCTGAAATGTCTATATTTTATGTTTCGCTTTACTTTTACCGATTTAATGGCTGTACTTGGTACAAAGTAAGGATTGACGAGGCTCTCCTGCTACCTGCCCCGGACCAACCACCTTCTACTCATCCAGACGCAGATGGAGGATTAATCAACTGGATGGAGGCCTGCATCAGCACCCCTGGATCTCCCTGAACTTTATATTATAGTTTATAATTTACTACTGTGTTTTTTATATATTTATCTCGTTGTCGTGGTGACTGGTGTCAGCCAGAAGAGCATGGGCTCCCTCCCTGAGTTGTGTCAGCCAGAAGAACATAGGCTCCCTCCCTGAATCTTGGTTCCTCCCAAGGTTTCTTCCTCACGCTCTTAGGGAGTCTTTCCTTGCTACTGTTACTCTTGGCTTGATGACTGGGGGCTTGGACTCAGACACTTGAAAAACTGCTTTGAGACAACATATGTTGTAAAAGGAAGTATATTAAAAGAGAAGTAGCCATAAGAGAAGTAGAGAATTTGTAAAGAAAGATGGTCATCACTTGACCTTCATAGCCCATGCAAGAACATCAACAAAACTGTAGTTGCCATGACTACATAAGCCATCAGCAAGAGCAAGCAAAACAAACACAGCAGCTTTTAGTTTCCACTTTCTTGCTGTGCACATCAAAACATTCTGCTCAATCTCAGCCACACTTGTGAGAGACACTAACTCAGCAAAGCCTTCAAACCTACTTTATTCCACATTTATAGGCGCCTCATGCATATCTAAATCTAAGTGATGTGATTGGACCAAAGCAAATCACATGTCTCTGCATCCATTGCTCAAGGGCAGTAGTGGCAGTAGCCATCACACCCAATACAAGTAAACTAGATTACAAGCTTCACACTGAACCGGCACCAAGGCAGACTGCAGCTAATAGCCTCCTTTTATCACAAATGAGAGAGAGAAAAATTGACATTTTCCATTTTCTTCTAAACTGTAACAGGTCCAACATATTTAAAATCAATTATATGTTCAGTATAATTGTTTTTTTGTGTAAGAGAGCAGTGGTTCTAAATTTTGACATCCACAAACACACACACACACACACACACACACACAGAAACACATACACACATCACGCATGCCCCTGCTCTGAATTACTACTCTATTGATCAGTCAGTCATTACCACGAGCACCTGTGCCTTGTTTGGTTTCTCCCAGTATAAAGCCCACAGGTTCTCTCCTGCAGTGATGCTCATTGCTCATCCTCAGGGCCTCTGACGACATGGCTGTCGTATAGCCTGCGCGTTCCTGTTCATGCACTACGAGCTACATGGCCTGAGCTAATCGTTTTTTGCCTTTGCCACAATGTTTCATTCCCGAGTCTTAATGGATAATGGAGACTCTTCTCATTTACACTCGTGTCTCGCTCGCTCCCTTCCGCCGTCACAATATTAATTACTCTGCTGAAATGTGCAGTTTTTAAATTTCGATATTTCATATTCACAGCAGGAAATTTTCCATTTGAATCTAATTAATATGAATGTTCAAATATCCAGTTAATCTTAAAACATTTGTTGGTGTGGGACTAATGTCTCACAGAAGTTCCAGTTATGTTAACATGCATACAGTTACACATAAAACATAACACACGTAACAATACCTATTACTTGAAGGCATATGAAGATCTGCACAGGCTGCAGCAGCTTCTCCCACTTCTTCACCTTGATCAAGGTGAAGCAGCTGCAGTCTCCATCAGACGTGTCCTTCTTCTCTCCTGGCACTGCACACAAGCCCTGCAGAACGGAATATATTAATTAATGGCACATTAAAATGCATCACTTCTGACTGGGTGAGTGTAGAAAATGATTGCTTGTGTCCTCTGCTGTTCAGTGCTCTCATGAGTAGGTGGAACAGATCTCCAAGTGGGTTCCTGGAATTTAGGGTTCGTATCTCCACAGAGACTGCACTAGCAAATAAATCCCTCTACCATTACAGATCTGCTTGTTGGGAGCCAGACAGGTGGAGGAATCCAGGGAGCAGTTGAATGTTGCTGGTCTGTCTTCATACACCCATACTGCCCATACACAATTATCTACAGATCTATAGAGAAATAGAAAAACAAATACCAAAATTCATGATCTCCACTGATGCTATATACGTCTGCATTTACATTAAGCATTTGCTTACTCGACATCTTGTGAAAGAAGGTTCTAGATGGAAAGATATATGAGGTTTCATCCACTTAAACAGTTAAATCTTGGGTGCCATAAATCAGGAGTAGTCAGCTCTAGCCCAGGAGTACAACCCAGTTGAGTGATTATCCTGCTCAAATGAACCTGATTCCAGGTCATCAGTTACCTGGTATAGTGAATGCTGGTCTTTGTTCCTTTGGGATCAACTGAATTTTCATATGGTACACAAACCTAATTAATTAAATACTTAAATATCCTTAAATTATTTAAATAATTAAATAAATGAAATAGTAGACCAAAGGTCTAATCATGCATGTTTCTAATAAATGTATGTACACACATTGGAGAGGACACTTTTAATCTTTCAGATTATTTCAGATTATAATAATTAGATTTAATAATGAGATTAGATTGCGGTCTAACAACATTTTGAGGATTTGAAAAAAAGAAGTTTACTTTCTACTCCACTGGTAAAAAACAAAAAAACATAATAGTAGCGAAACACTACAGCCTCGTGTTATGTACATTTATTTTACATGCTAATTTAGCTAAAACTTGCCAAGAATAAATTGCCCTTCATAAATACATTTCCTTGTTAATCAATTCTTCCATTATAGAAGTGTATTAAATATAATGAAGGTATTAAACGCCTAAAACAGGTGGAGCTTGAAATGAACGCGTGTGCGACCTCTAGTGGTTGTTAAAGGTATACAATAATCAGGGCACGGAACCGTTTTCTGACACGCAAGATAACCAAATGATTAAAATAATTTATTTATCATATTTTCCATGCTTTGCAAAGTATGTATGCATGTCTCGTACAGTTTTTATTTTCAGGCTTTAAATACTGCAAAATGCAACTAGTAATACCTTAAGGGTGGTGTGGTGGTGAGGGTGTGGGGAACAAAACATGTAACTGCCCTTGGCTTTACTGTCCTAAAAATAAATAAGTCTTTAGCTTATTCAAGGCTCTATGTGCATTATGCAAGTAAACTGTTATGACAGCCATATGATGGACTTTTGCCTGCTTCTGTAAAGCTCCCTATGTCTAAAACTGGGCCATTTCTAACTAGTGGGATCCAAAATGTGAAATTGTAAAACCTTCTGTATGAAAAAAAAAAACAAAACGGTTTAGGGAGTTTTAAATATAAACTGCTTTTGTGGTTTGCAATCGACTATTTTCCCTTTGTGAAAACTTGAATATGAGGAATATTAACTGTATGATATCGTCAAATACTTAGTTCAGTGCTCCAGTGAAGCCCGTTTTGAGAATATATGTTAAGCAATAAGCCAAACACGAATAGCATTAGGAAAACGTTTATTGGACGTGAATCTTTGGAATGTCCGTTGATCTAAGTTCATCAGAGACAGACATTATTGGTTTGATTTTCATGATGCAAATGTTGAAATACAAAACATTGATTTCAGTTTTTAAGGCCTTGCTGTTTTATTTAGTTTTTTCCCCTACAACAGCAATTACAGAAGCAGTATTGAAAATAAAAGATTTTTTTTCTTTTCGTAAAAAAAATCAGCACAAAATTTGAACGACGGTACAAAAATGAAGAGATAATCGATAATCAGGTAAGTGGGAACTTTACTATAGGAAATTTGTATACCTTTTTCAATAATGAAAACATCTCAATAATCATATATTTCAGAATCATTTTACATATTCTGAAACTATAAAAAAATGAACACTGTCTTCTTTTTTTATTCAGATTTTGTTTTTTACAAATGAATGCTATAAACACATAAACTTCTTTAAATATATCTATCAGTGCAACATCGTTTTTTTTTCTTGTCGCTACAGTATGCTTTCTTCATGAAACCTTACTGAAGCAGGACCCTCTGTAGCTTCAGCTAACACACACGTAGCATTGAGAGATGGCTTCATGGAAACTACCGGAAAAAAATGAGTTGAGAATGTGTTTGCCACAGAACACAACACAACACATAAACATACCAAGAAACCTTTAAAACATGAATCAGTGTGTGTATATGTACGTGTATGTGGTGAAGCCCTGTTGGTTATACTACATGCTATATGAAACTCTTAGGTTTTAGGACTTTTACTTTGTAAAATATGACCAGAACTCTTACTTCTGTCCTAGGACACATGACAGAATGATGTTGAATGATGACCCAGCATAAGATAGTTCAAACTCCATGTTTTGCATCAGCTGTGAGTCCTTCATATGCTGTCCTGTTCCTGGAGTTGAGTGCTTTATCACACTTGTTCCCAAGCTGAGCTGATGATGTTCCTGTATGTATAGTGACATTGTCATTGACTCCCTGTAATTCGGGGACGACGGTCCTTTGGTACAGATAAGCGGCTAAAGTCATGAGTTATTCACAAAGCCAGTCATGAGACACTCCAGCACCATCCAGCCAATCGACTGACCAGCTAATCGACAGACCAGCCAATCGACTGACCAGCCAATCAACTTCTGTATACAAAGTGTGACATCAGTGAATCCACAACACCATGAGAGCAGTTCAGAACATGAGTCTAGCAGTGAGTGATGTGCTACACTGGTTTGCCAAGCATGAAAAAGATAGCACCATTCTATATGCACCCACCCTGATTTCTGAGAATCATTCAAGACAAATCACCCAAATATGATGACAAAGTGCATTACAAGGACAGTGTGTGAAGACAGTGTGTCAGGATAATGTGTGTGTAAAGATGGGTGTGTGAGGATATGGTGTGTGAAGATGATGTTTGTGTGTGTAAGGATGGTGTGTGAAGCTGGTGTGTGTATAAGGATGGTGTGTGAGGGTGGTGTGTGAAGCTGATGTGTGTGTAAGGATGCTGTAATGAGGGTGGTGTAAACAGCACTTTGTAAAGGTGCCAATGATGGGAAATGAGCATAGAACAGCAGGGAGCTTTTCCCCCACAAATGTGAGATTACGATTGGGGTTGTTTTTGTTAGGCTTTGTGTGGTATGCTGTCAGATGCCTAGAAGGTGATCAGAGACAGAGATATGGAAGAGAGAGAGAGATATGGAAGAGAGACAGAACCGTAGCGTTAGACTTGCTTTCTTCTCAGGATCTTGAGGGATGTCATGTCAGATCATCTGGGATGTCTGTGAATGTCACTGATATCCAGGCAAATGTCGCTCAAAGGATGCGGATATACAATGGGATGTTTATGTTCCATGGAATATGTATGAACAGAGTAAGAATAGAGATTTATTAGAAGCATCTGAGAATGAATGTCAGTATGTATGCCTGCCTGTGTGTGTGTGTGTGTGTGTGTGTGTGTGTGTTCTGCGGGTATGTGTCCTGTGTGTTTGCATGTATGTGTGTGTGTGTGTGTGTGTGTGTGTGTATGCACAGGATATGTCAAATCACTGACTTTACACATGAGCTGCATCTCTGGGGACTGTGATAAAACAACTTAACAGCACAAAAATAGCACACATTATCACTTTCACAAAACAGTCAGACGATTGTATTTACAACACACAACCAAAAGGGAAAAAACAACAAAATCAAAAGGGAAAAGTGTGCAGCTTCTTTTTGTCCTGTTTTTTTATCTTTGAAAAGGGCAATTAAAATATATTAAACTGTATGTACAATATGTGGGCTCTCAATATGTTTGTGCCAGAACTAAACGGATGTAAATACTCAAAACTGAGGAGACCAAGAAAGATGTCCAAAGGCACTGACTGAACCACAGCTGAAATCCATCAGGGCTGGAGCAGAGCTCCACACCCCCAGATAGTCATCATACTATGGGGAAAATACCCACACCATCATCAAACATGGTTCATTTTGGATTTTTACACATCTCCTTTAAAAGCAAAAATAGCAACCTTTAAAAATGGTTTTCCTCCCAGAAAAAAGAAAAAAAAATTAAATGATAAATATGTATGACATTTTCATATATTGGTCTCAACACCAGCATCCGATTGTAGAAATGAGCAACTAAAAATAATACAAAATAATAAAATTAAAAATTAAAATAATCTAAATCATCTGTACATATTCTTTTGCTTCATTTTCTTAATCCTTAATTTTGTACACAGTGTCCCCTACTGGTAGGTTCTGTTCACTGCAGCTCCTGAGAAAAGCATGGCTCAGTCCAAATTCTCCTCCCATTGGTTCCCAGAACCTCAGAGCCTTGTCCTACACCCAATGGGAGAGCACCAGCAGTCCTTTTTTTTTAGCCCGCCCCCTGAGGAGAGGTTTCCTTTCATTGGTTGGTACCTCACGCATCTGAGTATGAGTTCTGTGTGTTGAGCTTGTCCTTCTTTAACTTGACACCATCCACCAGCTCAAAGTTATAGTTCTCCAGGGCAGATAAGTTTCTGTCAGCCATGCCTCCGTGTGAGCAGGCGCAGTAGAGCACCACACCACAGATGGCTCCCAGAAAGACCCCCAGGGCACTCATAGCGATGATGGTGATCAGGATGGGGTCCAGGGTCTTCAACATGCTACCTGCGCCAGTAATCTCGTTGTGCTCCACCATCTCGGGAAAATCAGTAATGTCCTCAACTATAATGGCAAGGAAGAGACACATGGTAGAAACTTACAACTGCCACTGCTGGTGATTTTGTTCTATGAAACAGCCATTTATCTAAACACAACTTTAGTTAAGTTCTCTTTTTGAGTATCGTCATTAGGTGTATATTTATTGTGAATGTGAACAGAAGACTCACTGATTCTGTTAAAATTATCCTCAGGTAGCATCGGCTCTGTAGGGACATCAGGGTCTACACACACAGGAAAGAAGATCCTTTTATTCGCTCACGTGCCACGTTACCATTGTATGTTGTTGAACTGATATCCTTAAAGCTTTTTACCCCCCAAAATGTAATACAACAGTAAACATGCACTCCTGTCCATTGAAG
Organism: Sternarchorhynchus goeldii; assembly: GCA_028565775.1. Taxonomy (NCBI): domain Eukaryota; kingdom Metazoa; phylum Chordata; class Actinopteri; order Gymnotiformes; family Apteronotidae; genus Sternarchorhynchus; species Sternarchorhynchus goeldii. The sequence goes on from JAOXYF010000008.1 coordinate 15,213,443, forward strand.
GGAAGCGATCCGAAACTGAACACATAACGCTGGCAGATCACTGGTCTTGTCTGTTGTGTCACTCACCTTTGCAATCAGCCATATTGAGATTGTCCAGGATTTTAATGTCATCCACAGCGATATCACCCCAGCTCTTCCTCTCCACAACCCCCTCTATCACCACCTGGCAGACACAAACATGTCACGGCATGTTGGGACGCTGAGCTCTGCAGAAATCTATCCACTCCTGGAATCTCCTGGACAAACTCTTTGCAAGATTTCCATTTATAAAATGGCTACTGTTTGTGGAAGTCTTCTACAAGGCAAGCCATGTGTAAGCAACATGTCATGTTTTCTACATTAGGGAGGCTGCCCTGTCTTACCCATACACACCTGGTAAGGTTTACTGGAATGGGGAATGAGCACACGACCCTCCCTCCAGCGGTTGCCCTGGTGACCGCTGACGGTCCACAGCAGCACGTCGGCAGCTCCCTGCGTGCTCTCGCGCCGCTGTTTGATGTGCAGCGTGCCGATGTGGGAGCCGAACATGTGGTACCAGAAGGACAGGCACAGGTCCGAGTCCTGGCTCGACACGGCTGGGCTCACCAGACGCGCCACCTCCGTCTCCTGGGCGCCGGTCGCCAGAGTATAGATGAAGTTCCCTGAGCCTCCTGGAGAGAGAGGCAAGCACAAGGCTTACATGGGTTGGATGAGTTTGAGAGAAAGGTTTTTTGTGTGTGTGAAACCTTATCTTCTGTAAGCTGAAATTCAAATAACTTGTTTTTACCTGTCAAATGATTTGTATTGTGTTTTGTACAGTGCCGGTTCAGTTGTGTTGTGTACTGTGCTGTTTAAATGGTTTCTGTGTTGTGTACTGTACTGTTTAAATGGTTTCTGTGTTGTGTACTGTGCTGTGTTTCTGTTTCCTGAGCTGTGTGCACTCCCCTTCCCCTTTTACCTGTGTGGTCCATGTTGGGGCCGGTGTTGAGTGTCGGGGTGCCGCTCGACTGGATCTGCCATTTGTAGCCAGTGGAGTCCTCAGCTGTCCAGCCACAGAATGAGGGGTCATTCGCCCAGCCGAAGTCACACGCGAACCAGACGAACGCTGTAATCACACATGCAGCCGATGTTTAGTGCATCTGAGGGGTTACTCAGTCCCACATTCAGTCCCATCACGAAAGATTCATTCTAGTGTTGTGGCATTCTTACTGGATTCTGTTTGGACACAACAGAATAATTTCTGTTGGCTTAACTTCTAAAACTAAAGAGAGCTCCAGTACAGAGTGGTTTTTTCAGATATACCCGGTAAACATACATTCATCCACTAGGGGGCAGTAAATAGTCACGTTACAAATGAGAAAAAAAACTATTAATAATCAGAAAAAAAAGGAAAAACCAACAACCAAAATAGAGAAAAATGGAAGAAGCTATCACGGACGATGTAGACAGACACAGTGTTTTGAGTGATATTCAGAGGTGCGTCATATTGATGAAACAGCCAGAAGGTGTGAAATTGAGAATGTTTCATATAGTGCGGACTTTTCTGTGTGACAGTGAAGACAGTAAGTGACTGTGAAGTTCAGACAAAAAGCAAAAACAGACAGAAAATAAGACACATGTTGGATTTGCTAGTGAGTGCACCTCTCCCGACAGCAGAAAATGCAATAACATCAGGACTTAGAAGAGCTTTTACAGAGTGTTTGTCCAGGGAAGAGGCAAAAAAATTCCCATTAAAAACCACAGCCCAAGCTCCCTTCCTTGCTCCTCAGCAATTCCAGTTTCCAATTAAAAGTTATTTCTCTTTTTCCATCTTTGAGAGGATTTGGGCTGTAGCTGTGGAAGGCACTGGGCTCAGAGAAGCTTCACAAAATTCCAGAACTTTCTGAATGGTTCACATATCAAATAAACCACATTCAAAATGGTACACGCAGACCTCCTGAATATTAGCACATCCAGACCACACACTCACATACACACACACACACACACACACACACACACACACAGAGCCTAATTAGCTAGAGCAAGATAAGGGACATTGCTCTCTCACTCAGACTTTGTCCATCAGCATTCAGCCTCGCCTGGGCAATTATGCTGAGCAGGCAAAGCTGGCAAGATGCTCATTAACAGCCAGACGATTTTCATGCAAGCAGCTCACACCTAACCTTACTTACTCACACCCAACCTTACTTACTCACACCTAACCTTACTTCCTCACACCCAACCTTACTTACTCACACCCAACCTTACTTACTCACACCTAACCTTACTTACTCACACCCAACCTTACTTACTCACACCCAACATTATTACTCACACCTAACCTTACTTACTCACACCTAACCTTAATTACTCACACCCAACCTTACTTACTCACACCCAACCTTACTTACTCACACCTAACCTTACTTCCTCACACCTAACCTTACTCACACCTAACCTTACTTACTCACTCACTTACTTAGGTGATGATAGAGAAACCAAGAACATGAGTAAAAAGCAACACATGAACACACAGCAGTGCTCCATCCAGACTGCCTCACCTGGGACGGGACTCATCACAGTAGTCGTCTCCGGCATGGCGGTTCCACCTGGGCCAAGGACAACGCGAAATTAGATACATCGCTGGAGTCTGTCGCCTTCACTGAACCTCATTATACATCTTACGTTTTATAATATAACCCAGGTTATGGGACAGATCTGGCAGTGTCCCTCTCAGATCTGATTACAATTCTTTTACGATTCACCACAGCTTTCAGAAATCTTGAGCCATGACCTTTTCTTCATGCACCCGCAGACGGAAGGTTAACACAGTGCAATACACACGGCACGACTGCAGCAAGCCAGACATCAGGGTACATGAAGATCACATCAATTTAGCAGAACCCTGCGCTTATTCAGTTAGCAGAAAGCTATGTCTGTTAGCATTAGCGATGAGAAGAGAAACAGAAGCATAGATGCATCTGGAACTGAGCAGAAGGCAGCAGCTCAGAGCAGGGGAGGCTGACCAAAGACTTGGTTAAGCCTGTACGCGTGAGGGGATGAAGGTGGGTTGAAAGTGCATTAGCTTAGCAAGGCCAGGCATTTAAGAGAGGAGAATGAGCACGTAAGAACCGGGTGGGTTTGAGCCATCTGGTTCTGTATTGCGCTGGAGGCTGGTGTGGTTAGTGGGAGGCTAGTGCGACTGCAGTGTGCCCAGTGCAATGAGGAGGGACGTGGTCTCTGCAGGCTGGGGTTAGCACCTGTCTGGTCGTAGTCATCACCTGTTCCGCTGTGACAGTTGGCCTGCTCATCGTCACACTCGTCTGCTGGGGTGGTGGGCGGGGCCAGTGTGGTAGGAAGGGCAGTGGGTGCTGGGGAGAGAGAGAGAGAGAGAGAGAGAGAGAGAGAGAGAGAGAGAGAGAGAGAGAGATTAATAATGTACATTATTGCATGAATCATGTCAACAGCTGTTATAAAACACATACAACCACCACCAATTCAACCCAAGGCCCCTAAATAAGTGCACTCCTGGGCCGGGTGCTTTTCTTCTGGGCAGTGCATGTGTGAGCGCTGAGGTCTGGCGCCGCGCCCACGGGCCCCGGCAGGCAGTGAGCTCCACCCCAGGCCACTCTGGTCTGGCAGGCAGAGCAGGACTCTCATTAAACGCCTGCCCGCCCGCCTCTGCTTTGCCCGGCTTTCCGCTGGATCCCCCCCAGTCTACACCTGCGGGGGGTGGGAGTGGGTGGGGTTTCCCAGGCTAGACGGGGTGTTGGAGGAGGGGGAGTGCAGACAGGAGTGGGGCAAGGGACACCAACGAAAAGAGGAAGGCCAGGTTATTGAAAGGCTAAGAATGAAAGCTCCGGGGGCTGTATTGATGTGATCCGTGCGGATTACAGCCTGTTGCTACGGCTAAGCTCCCTGCTGATCTTCTCGTGCCTACTGATAGCACACACGTGTGGTTATGCACACGTCTATTCTTCAACAGAGCGCCATTTCACATTCTCAGCTATAGTTCCTTTGTATTCTCACTCCATGACTGGATACCTATGTGTCTGAGGAACTGACAGTGATAGAGAGTATTTAGAACACTTTTGTACTGCCTGTGTGTGTGTGTGTGTGTGTGTGTGTGTGTGTGTGTGTGTGTGTGTGTGTTTGTTTGTGTGTGTTGGGATTGCTAGTGAAAACAAGCTGAAGCCCACAGTTGGATGCCATAGCTTACATAAACCAGCTTCGCTCACTCCCAGAAATCCAATATGTAAATCCACTTAACACAGCCTGAACAGAGATCTCATAACAAACGAAATGAGCTCAAACCGAGAGAGAAGGCAGGGAGGGGAGGGGCAGTGAGAAAACACAGAGAAACATGGATAAACAGATAACAGACCTGCCACAGTGAGTCACAGTGAGACGAAGAGTCTCACTGGGGTGGGTCCAGCTAGCGGGACTGGGCTAATCCTGGAAGATACTGAGTCAGGTGGACACTGAGTCAGGTGGACACCAAGTTCCTGTCATTAGGGCAGAGTGTAATCAGATGCTGATTTAGATGCGAGACTTTCCTGTGATGCGGTTTCATCTGGAGCGCTGCACAGACCTTGCAGAGAGCTAAACCCCAGCCTGAGTAATGCACCCTCTCGGGTGGAGTAATGCACCCTCTCGGGCGGTGCCCTGAAACCCAGCCACATTTTGAGTTTTG
>JAOXYF010000008.1:15218196-15236076 GCA_028565775.1 Sternarchorhynchus goeldii
CAGAGAGAAAAACAAGAGAGCACAACTGAAGTTGACAGATAAAAGCGGAAATGTGTGTGTGTGTGTGTGTGTGTGTGCTTTTGACCTACCTTCAATCTCACAGCCCAGGAGCTCCAGTCTCAATCCCATGCCTGCTGGACTAGCCCTGTCTGGGTAAACCCTGATGAAGCGTGTCAGGATGGGCTCCACTGTCTTCAGCACCGGTGTATCGTAATTCATATTCCCATCGAAAAGCTGTGCCAAGGACATAGGGAGAGAGTAAAGCTGCTGTATCACAGGAAGCCTAGCGCTCCAAATTCCACATCACTTATTCTGCTCTGTTGCACTGGGAACAATGGGACTGGACTGGGAATTAAGCAGAAGGAAAGGCCTCAATCTGCTGACTGACATCTGCAGCGAACACGTGAGTGAAAGCCTGCCGGGTTCCACTGTGGTCCACCACAGCAGGATGCCCAGGCTGCCCTCACCATCTCCTCAACCATGCCGCTGTCAGTCCAGCTTCAGAAGAGCCAGACCACACTGCCACAGGAGAACGAGAAAACGAGAAGGGCAGAGGGAGAGAGAGAGGGAGAGGGAGACTGAGGAAAGGCAGACTATGAGACGGGGGGAGAAAATGGGAGGAGCTCCAGCTCTAATGAAGGAATTGTATCACAAGGCCAGAAGCATGAAAGAGAATTAATGTGGTCCAGTACAGGCGTGTGTATCGCCTGTCTTTTTTCGAGAAATGAGAAAAAAGACAGAGAGCGAGAGAAAGAGAGAGAGAGAGAGAGAGAGAGAGAGAGAGAGAGAGAGGAGAACAGAGGATAAGAAGGACTAGACAGGAGGGTTTCAGAGGCCAGGCCAATATCAAAGCTCTGCCCGTCTAAAACAGACATGGTGCCATCTGTGATGGAAACCCAGATGGCGCCAGGCTGTGTATTAGGATGAGGCCACCCTGCTCCCCCTGGAGGCAGAGGGGCTGAACTACAAGTTAAGGTTTTCCACTAAACATATTCACTATCCTCTGTTGCAAATTCTCTTTCCTCTTCTGTTTTTTTATCCATTCCATTTACTCTAAAAGCATTTTATTTGGGATACTGCAGGACTTAAAAGTCACCATGCTGTAAGATGGTGCTATAAGTCCTTTTTATAGGTGCCTTTTTATGTATTCAGATATTCTTTTTTCATATATTCAGTTTTCTGTCAAAATGTCAGAAGGTTCTGGATAAGATTGCCTTTACCACAATACGTTGTCCCTTGCTATTTTTTTATTTCTTAAATTGGGCCAGTTTATAGAAGTCCATCTTCCTCAGTGACCTTCCTCCCAGTCCTCCTCCTCCTCTTCCTCACCTTGGGTTTGTTGCTGCTGGTCTCCATCACCATCTTCCAGTCGGAGCCGTTGGTGCTGTAGCCAAGGCGAAATTTCTTCAGGAAGACCTTGTTCTCGCGGTGCTTGCCCCCCTGGAGGATGAGGCCACGGACTAGCTTCTCACGGCCCAGGTCCACCTGGAGCCACTCGTCGGTGTAGGGCTGCGGCTGAGGTAGGAGCATCCAACCCGAGCGGCTGGTCATCAGTCTGGCGTTCTCCGGCACCCAACTGCGGTCGGTGTGGGAAGAGGCTGTGATCTGCTCGTCCGTGATGAGGCCCGAGATCATGCCCAGCATACCTGAGCAGGGGTACTCTGGGTGGGGGAGAGAGAGGAGGAGGAGAAGGCAGGGTTGAGACCTGGTGGAGAAGAAAGTCTATGGAGCAATGGCTAGGGAGAGAGAGATGAGACATTTTCATGTGGTGAAAGATAGATAGACAAAGATAGGGAGAGAAGAGGGAGTCAGAAGAGTGATAGAAGACAGAGATAAAAGAGACTGACTGAAGAGAGAGAGAGAGAGAGAGAGAGAGAGAGAGAGAGAGACTGTAGGAGAGAAACGGGCAGAGAGAGTGTGCTGTTGGATGCTTAAAGCGGAGAGCTGTGTCAGTGAGAGTGTTCTCAGCAGGGCCTTTACCAGAGAGGGCAGCAAGACCGACAGAACAATGAGAAGAAGAGCAAAGCGACAGAGCCTCAGAGAGACTAAGAAATCAGCGCTTCTGAGAAATCTTTGCACACTGAGAAATCAGCGGATACACTAAGAGACTGAGAAATCACGGCACACACTAAACCCTCCCCTCCTCTTACTCTCTCACACTTATTCTCACTCTCTCTCTCTCTCTCTTCTGCACCACATCAGTTTCTCTCTCTTTCCTGACCCCCTGCATATTAACGTGCCGCCTGCAGTTTGTCTCCAGGTATCTAATTAAAACTGTCCTCTGGCACTTCTACCTCTCATATCCAAGCAGCTTCTAGGTTTCGCCTCCCAAAGCTCCTCCAGCCTCCTCCGCCCTTTTCTTTCAGTCTTTGATATTCCCCCTCTTGCTCTCTTGGCCTGCTCTCGTTGGCTCCTCACGTTCTCAGGCTGCTACAGTGTGCTCTATAATCTATCACCATATCTCTGAACTTAGCTCCTTTGTTTTGGTCTCTATAATGAGGTTTTTTCACACCTTGCTAGACTCTGGGTTACAGAAAAAAAAAAAAAAAAAATCTCCAGTTGTGGTGTGCCGTTTGACTGCCCACCACTGTGTCCAGCCTGCACTTAAAGCAGCAGTAGGGAATATAAAAATAACATATTTGGTAAAACCTAAGAACGTCCTAGTACACAAGAGGCTCAATCAGGCTCATCCGGCTCCACCTAGACCTCCTAATGTCATTTGCAATCCACAATGACTGAATCAAAACAACCAATCAGAGGCAGGAGGACTGTCTGACAGGAGCAGTGCCCTTCACATCACATGCACATGCTCTCGCTCGGTCAAGCAGTGAATGGCTTCAGCAACTTTGCGAAAACAATAGTGGACAAACAACCATCAGTGGAAAAACTGCCCATAACTCTTTTGCCAACGCAAGTAAACAGATTGTGACAAATGAAGAAAATCAAGCTAAAAAGAACAAATTAGACCAGGCCTGAAATAAAACTAAGATTATCTTGAAATAAAACTAAGATCATCTTGCTTTTCAGAGGTGGAAAGACATACAGGACCTGAAAGGATTCAGAACTGATGCTGATTCAAGACACACTTCTGATCAGAAGGTAGTGAGTAATCTGTTGGATTAAATTTTGATTTGATTTATTATTCTTTGTATTTCATTATACAATCATGAAATTGGTGACCGGTGTCAACCAGAAAGGGATGACCCCACCCCACCCCACCCCCTGAGTCTTGGTTCCTCCCAAGGTTTCTTCATCACGCTCTTAGGGAGTGTTTCCTTGCCACTGTCACCCTTGGCTTGATCACTGGGGGCTTGGACTTGGACACTTGTAAAGCTGTTTTGAGACAACATCTGTTGTAAAAAGCGCAATATAAATAAATCTGATTTGATTTGATTTTCAAAAAGACATTGATCACAAACCTAAGATAACAATATAATAACACTCCATAGGGATTTTTTTCATGGTGCTGTGATGTTGCGTTTAGGTTAATGTTAGATTGCTTCTGAGGCTGAGGTTACTGGCTAGAGTTGTTTTATTTAGATGTTTCTGAACATCTTTGTGAAGTGCCCAGCCAGTCTTATCAGCTTGGTGTTTCTCCTGATATTTATGTGTGCCTTTGCTCACAGCTAAATGTTTCCACAAGTGCTTTACTGTTTATTTATCAATACTGATGACAAATTCAGTTATCAAACATCTAATCTCTGAAATAAATGTGTGCTAGTTCTTTCCCATAATAGATACTGCTGTAGATTATGTCTAAAAGATCTATTTCAGCTTGTTTGTTGGCCTGCAGTGTTGGCATTTCACAACATACACAGCAGCCTCGTCTGTGGGGAGGGGCTTTGGAGGTGAGGCTTGAGCTGTGGGAGAGGGAGGGGCAGGGGGAGGGGCCTGGTTGCTTTAATCTTTTGAAATTTCAAGCCAAGTCCACCCTCTTCTCAATCTTACCGACTGCAGCTTTAAACGAATCTCTTGCTCAGTGAAAAATGGATTTGGACTCCGGTGACCCCGGTGACCATCTTGGCACCTGCATTTGGGTCCGGAAGTACGGGAGGCAGTAGGGGACATGTATGGACATGACGTGGATGTTTTTAATGTGCTGTGAAATACCAGCAGAACAGAAGATTCATTCACAGATCCACCTTTGTGGCCTTGGCAGGAAGTCCCAGAACAGCTCTGGAATGGAAGGCGTGATCGCCTTTGCACAGAGCAGCACAGAGCAGCCCTGAGCAGCCCTGATGTGACCAAATGCACACATGTGCATAAGAGACAGAATGACTACCAACATTGGACTCTAAGTATATTATTAGTGATAAAACCTTGGCAAAGGAGTGAACCTTTTAATAGAGTCTCAAAGGCTTAAATGAAGCTGCATATCAGGTTGCAGAAGAAGTCAGACCTTCTTCTTCTTTGAAGCCATCAGCTTGTTTGGTCTAGGCGACTTGTTTATGGAACTCAGATGTGATTTGGAGAAGTTTTTCTGGAAGCTTCTGAGGTGGCAGGAATGGTGGGACACACCCGCAGGGGCGTGAGCACGCGGACGAGTGCCGTTGCGTGAGTCGCGCGTCCGGTTCAAACGATCCGCCTGGGGGTGTGGAGCGGGTGGAGGCTGCATGGCCGCACGCACACATGGTCTTATTTACAAACAGCCAGAGGAAGTTTACTAAGGGTTGCGGTGTGCCTATCAGGCACGAGCTGTACTGAGCACACTCTGGAAACGCGTCCAGCATGCAGCGGCTTCTGTTTCACCGCCCCCTGCCGGGGTATGTGTGTGTGTGTCGCGCTCTGAGTGAATATGATGCCATCACAGGATCAGGATCTCCCTGCTAGGGGAGAAATACCGTGCAGGACGCAGAAGCTTCCAGTCGTCCGTCATTAAACTGTGGGCCCTGTCGCATCCTGTAAACACATACTCTAACCAGGGTCCTTATTTTGAGGGCTTTCACTCAACACTTTCAGTGCATACGAAGTGAACAGGATCCTCCCATCAGAACTAGATCACCAGCTGCAGCGTGCGGTCGCATCGTCAGACGGAACCCACAGCACGCTAATGATGTCACAAAGAGGCCCTGGTTCTTGTGATGTGTTTAGAATATGGTGCGCTCACCCATCCTACACAAGGCTGCCACAGCTGTGCTCCAGCATCACAGCTAACCGCACACACACACGCACACACACACACACACACACACACACACACACACACACATGCACACTCACATATGCATGCATATGCTACCAGCACTAAATATATCTTTATATATAGTCTACAAAAATAGGGTCGCTTATATATATATGTAGAAATACTAGATTGACTGTTCACATACGCCTACACACATACACACACACACACTCCTTCTATGCACAAAAGGAAACCGTTTCAGCAAGGAGGCAGGGATGATATGAAAGCCTTCATAATCAGTGCCCTGTAGAAGGTGGAGCCATGCCAAAACATGCAGATGAGCATGTAAATGAGGCCAGGGCCAGCTGGGACTGTGCTACTGCTGGCTGAGGAGCTGTGCATTTATAATAAGAATGTAACACGTGTGTGTGTGTGTGTGTGTGTGTGTGTGCGTGCGTGTGTGAGTGTTTGAGGTGGAGAGGCAGAAACTCTGGTTAGGAGACAGTCGATGTAGGTGAGGTTTGGAGAAGAAAGTTAAAGATGAGATGCTGTGAGAGAAGATAAAGCCATGCCTAGTCAGGGCAGCGTCCATTTTGAACAAAGGATGGCCAAAAACGAAAGAGTGATCTTCTCCTTCATATGAACATGCATGAAAGACACTTCCCTTCTCAGACAGAGAAATATAACACATGCTGGCAAAGGCCTTTCAGCATGGTGAATAAACACTTCTACTCACACATGTCAGGAGAGTGTGAAATGTAAACTATCTGAATGAGGGATTTACAGCCTTGTAGAGGAGGACGCTGACCAGGCCTGGCTCCTGTACTCAACTCTGCCATGAAAACACATCTGATTCCACTCATTCTACATCTCAACCATGTCAGCGAGAGCCTCTGAAGTGCACGAAGGCTGAGAGGACTCTGGGGGTAAAGACAGTGCTGGCACACGCGTGGGTAGCTCTGGGACCCACCTGATATCTTGCAGCCGTACACCTCGAAACGCAGAGCGATTCCCATCTCCCAGCTGAAGGGTCGGACCCGGACGAAGCGCGCCAACGTCGGCTTGGGTAGCAGGGTCTTCACCACGTCCGTCGGATTGCTGTTGCCTAGGAAAACCTGCCAGATGGGAAGCAATCGTCAATTATTCATGAGGCTTCCACAGAGGATCCCGAAGCCTGGAGCTCTCCGAGCCTCCTGGCCCAGATCCACGGTTACTGGACCGGCCTGGATTCAGGACGGCTCCCTACAAAGCATTATTGCAGTGCTTGTTTATGTTTACTGACACAGCCGTCCACAGAGCCGACTGGAGAGGTGTTTGAGCTGGAGAGCTTTGCTCTGCCTGTCAGCGGCTCGGAAGCCGCAGTGAAGCTCCGAGACGTCTCCAATTATGGGCCTGTCCACGGGGTCGCGCTGCTAAGAGCAGATTATTTAGTGGCTTTGTCAGAGAGTGGTATGTCTCCTGGCGCTTGTGTGTACTGACAGCTAAGAGGAAAAGGAAGTAGAAGGAGCAAAAGAGTTTGGAGGGTAAAGATGAATGTAGGCTGAGGTAGCGCTTTCCTCCAATACTCAGTATAATCAAGAAAAGACAGACCCATTTTAGGTTCTCTTTCTCTCTCTCTCTCTCTCTCTCTCTCTGTGTCTCTCACTCACTTACTCACTAACTCTCTCGTTGTATATATACCTGTACATATTATATAGGTATATTTGTATGCAGTATAACAACAAGAGGTGCTTTATTACACTTACATAATCACTGGCACTTACATGATAATTCATGTGCAGGTGTCTTTAAGGCGACTATTTCTGTGGATGAGTGTGTTATGACCACTGCACAGCGGTCAGCAGAGAAAGCCTGAGAGGGTCTAGTTCCATTAGCCCCTTCTACAATGCCCGGCACTACTCTAGGTTCCTGGGAGCAGCCCGACAAACGTGTGTGAGACAGGGAGGAGCACAGGAAGCCATGCACTCTCTTTAAATGTCAAGACAAACGCTCCGTTCCAGTGCACTAACTATTACAGGACTTTTTTTCAGAGCTTCAACCACAGAGTCAAGCTGCAACCTCAGCGGTCTACAAATGGGCCCCCTCCTCTCCTTACAAAAGCACTTTAGAGAAAGTGAGAGAGAGAGAGGGAGAGTGAGAGGAGGAGAGAGAGTGCAAGAGACAGACAGAGAGAGAGAGAGAGAGAGAGAGAGAGAGAGAGAGAAATAAGAATCTAATCTTAGAGCACAGACTTTTGATTGCACATTTTAGTGGGAGCAAAACACTGGGCCTTGGGGTTTACACATAGAAATGATTTCTCACATACATGTGCAGGACATATTTGCACACAAATGTAACGCACATCTAACAATCAATTGAAAAGATCTATTTGACAACTTTCTAATTCTAAACTAAAGGATAATTTACAGATGCAGTTGATAGTCTTTAAATACAGATACACTCACCCACCCATTCATTCACCCACAGCTTTCTTCCCATTCCTTCGATCTGAATCTGTTTATTAATCTCTTTGTTCTTTTCTTTCTTCTTCTGGTGAAGAAATCCCCCCTCCACCCCCATGCCCCCCTCCACCCCTTTCCTCCATCCGTCTGGCTACTGTGGTTGTTTTGGAGTTTTTCATCTGTTTTACTGAGCTGCTTGTAAATACATTCCAAGCTGAGGGAACGAAGGAGTCGGAGAGATCAGATCCTGGCAGGATCCAGGGCTGGGAATCTCATGGAGCTGGATAGATGCAGCACAAGCATGCAGCGACAGCCTGCTCAGGATCTCCACTTTCATATGGAAACTTTACAATACTCGGCAGAGCCGCCTGGAAAACGCCTTCCTGAAAGGCACATTTTCCTATCTACGCTTTTCTAGTGGCATGATTTACATATAACAGTGAGGTGCTTAACAGACCCAGAGCAGGAGAGGGGAGGGGTGGACGATCGTACCTTCTGCTTGGAACCTTCCTTCAGGGTGATCCAGTCCTCGCCGTTGGAGCTCACGTCCACTTTGTAGGCCTTCACGAAGTACTTCTTCTTGGTCTCCTGAGAAATGGCCCCCTGTGTGCCGATTGCCGCCACGAAGCGCAGGAAGCCCAGGTCAACCTGAGGAGGGAGGGGGGGAGGGTCACCTACAGGCAGTAATCCACAGCACCACGCAGACGCTGGGCAGTACTGTAAAACACGCTTCCCGCATGACACTCTCATAACCTTACAGGGGACACAGAAGCTACGGCTGATTCCATGAATCTCAGTTTAATAAAGGATGACGGTGGTGACCATTTAATTTCCTGTGACACCGGAACTTATTGGATAAATGGAGATATGGTGCTTCACTAGTAACATGGCTAGAGAAGTAAAAAAAAAAAAAAACCATGAATGAGGACAGATTTTCAGATGCGTGCAGCGTTAAAAAAAATGAATGTTTCATAAAGGAATCATGAACTCTGCTGTCATTATGGAGAGCAAAAGAGGGCAAGGGAGAGGGACGCTAAAGATGAGTGCACACAGTGTGTGTGTGTGTGTGTGTGTGTGTGTGTACATGTGTTATAGCATTTGCAGACCATGCAGTTTGCCTTTCTCAAATTTAAGACAACCCAACCTAGATCATGCCTGTTAAAGTAAGCCTGCCTAAGATGCACACTGTTTATATATGTGTGGGTGTGCATGTACATATATATATGTGCATCCATATATAAAGCATGGGTATAATAGATGATAACTCTCCCCTTGCCATGTCTCACAGCCCTCTCTACCAATGCTTATTAAACTGAGACTTACACTGTGGATTCATTTTGCAGGTTGTGCTTTAGGTATGCAAGTGTATATACATACATACATACACACACACACACACACACATATATATATATATATATACATTGTACCATATACGATGCAGAATATGCAGAATCAGTAGAATATTTAGAGCCACGCTAGAGTTTTAATGACTTCTCAACCTGGCAACCCTAATATGGAAATTACAGGTTAAGGAGAACAGGAAAGGAGCTCGATAAAGTGCCCTGCTATCACTCAGACCAAAGTAACTGATTTGTTCCCTCACTGCTTTGACACCTGGTTCAGCCACTCTCACACTGAGGAACATGTTCTTCATCCCCATCAAACACAGGAGAAGAAGAAGAAGCTGCCAAGAACCATCACATCCATCGGCTTGCAGAAATGTTCAGAACATTTACTCTGTGTCAAGGACATCTTGGCTTTGAAAGGGCAGTAGTCTCCTGCATGCAACCATGGTAACCACACACCAGACTCCTGCATGGATTTCAAAAAGCAGTCTCAGCAGAACATCTCCGTTTTTTTGTGCAATAAATGTTGTTTCATATAAAGTTATGAGTTATAGTCATTGTTTTGTACCTTCCAAGATGTCCAAACTAAAGGACAAAACCATATAGAACTGTGTGTGCAAATCTGTCTTCTTGTCTAGTTTTTGGATGGTTTGAAGTAAAAGTAAGGAAAGAGACAGTAAAGGGGGGAGGGGGGCCAACAGGAGCAGTTTACCATATAAGGCCCAGAGTTCTCTAGCTGCATACACCATTTCAAGATATTCATTTGCTGTCTTGTACATTCCTACAGTCTATGGGCAAAATATATGAGAAATCAGTGTGCTTTACACACACACACACACATGGCCACGAACGCACAAAATGAAAGTGGAATTTGAATAATCTCTTGAGGAAGAAGTGTGTCTGGAAAAAGTGGACAGCGATTCTAGGTAAAACTGAACTTTAGACCTGAACACTATAAACTGAATCTTGGACTGCTCACTACCACTGGCTTTACCCTTTGACAGGTATTAGACTCTATAAATACATTTTATTATTTTTCAATCTAACTGACCTATAATGCGCAAAGTGTTTTTTTTTTCCTCGGCAGGACATAACTCTGCAATTTAAAAAAAACAACAAAAAACCTTATGACCAAACTCTGTCTTTGGCTCGCCATACAGGGCTTGTTAAAATATACATGGTTAAAAGCCTTTGGGACCGGCTGCATATAGGAGAGGAGAGGAGAGGAGAGGAGAGGAGAGGTTAAGAATTAATACATATAAACAAAAACAGATCTGAGCTCAACTGTAGCTGAACTTTACTACTGCTAATGGTAGTTTGAAATGATTGAAATTATACTTAACCAATACTTCATGAGCTCAGCAATTTAACACGCCCAGCAGTAATTTAACATGCCTAGTCAATGTATATCTGCAATATCAGTTTGAACAGGATCGCAAGTTGTCAGTGTAATGTGTCATTGTTACTATAGCAACATCAGCACAGGGGAAAGGCCCTAACTACTTGCATGGGACTCCCCGAGATGATGAATACACCAGTGTGACTCAGCAAAAAACAAACCCTCAAAACCTCAAACTCTTCCTAAAAGATTACTGCAATACCTTAAAAGGAAAAGCCCCTGCACTGTGTATTTCCCTGATCATGACTGTTCTGTAGAGCACCACGAGATTCCAGATGGTAGTGGTTCTTTGTCTGCAGACATGCATCCTTAACTATAGTCTGGGAAACTTCAGATCAAATGTTCCAAGCTGATGATGAGAAATAAAAAAAACTTTAGTCATCTGCGAAAGTATGTGTGTGTGTGTGTGTGAGAGAGAGAGTTTGGGTATGTGACAATGAGTTTATGGGTGTGAGTCAAGTTTGTTGCAGGTTATAACCATTGATAGAAGCTGAGAAAGTGTGTAGGTTTAACCTTATTGAAAGTGTGAAGGTTTTACCCTTAAAGTCAACTGCTGTGTTACACATTTTCAAGCTGTGCTGATGCTGCAGAAACATGTCTATTTTCTCCTCTCAACTATTCCACTCTCTTTTTCCCAGATTGTCAGGAATTACATAAGAGGAAAGGGCTGGCAAGATGCCAATCACCAGAGAAACATACGAACACAATTCACACGCTGAATGTAATTTATACATTACTAAGCCACACACCCTTTCCCATGTTGCACTGCTCATTTCATCCAGGTCCAACTCGATTAAAAATAAGAACAAACAAGCTCATGCTCTGACAGTGTCCTTGGTCTCATATGAGTTATGACAGTTTCCAAAACTTTTACATGGGAAAATGAGAAGAAAAGCCTTTTCATTTTCCGAACACTTATCACCCATGTGACACAGGCTACAACCACAGGCAAGTCTCCACTATCTCCTGGGAATGAAGAACGTGATCTTACCCTGGGGTCTTCGTGTCAGCTTCTCACTGCAAGAGAGGGCTGGATCGGCGTGTACCTTTTCACATCTAAATTAACGCAATTAGACAGCTGGGAGGAGTTATCTGAGGTCAGTACTCTTAACTGTAGACTAAAAAAGGACTTACAGTGGGAAATTCCCAGAGGCAGTGTAAAGTAGGCCAAGACAAAGCTCAGTCAGTGTCAGGAGCTTAGGCCCTGAGATGGCTGACACTGTATGAGCTCTCATCTGGGATCAGCAGTCTGGTTCCCAGTCATAAGAATAGCTGCTATGGCACGGGATCAGGCTTTAAAGGCAATGCCTGCATCTCCATGAAGAGAACACAGACTGCAGCCATTATGCTGCTAAATAAGAGCAGAACAGCGGTAACAGAATCACTCTTATTTTGCTTTGTAGGTTGCCAGTTAAGCTTGGTGTGCGATTAGATTAACAGGGAATGTGTGTGTATGTGTGTGTGTGTGTGTGTGTGGTGTGTGTGTGTGTGTGTGTGTGTGTGTGTGTGTGTGTGTTATTAAGACTATGGATAATATGCTGTAACTTTCCCTTAACCCTGTCTCACGATTGTTAAACTTTCTCCATAACCTTGCCACACTCTTATTACTTTCTCTACTGAGAGAGTGTGACATTAGGCAGGAGACAGGGGTGCTGCCGCTCTGGTGTGCCTGGGGGAGTGTGCTAGGGTGATTAAGTTTAGGGGTGGGTCACTTCAAAAGATGCTTCCCACTCTTTGTGTCTCTATTAATATCACTGTGGGAGGGTGTTCAGCTCAATATGGATTAAAAAAAAAAATGTTTTTCACTCTGTTTGTCTCTCTGTAGTCTTCTCTCATGGGGGTTGGATGTATTTTGACACAACCTCTTTTTCTGTTTCAGTCTCTTTACTTGCCTTATATGATATAAAAAGTTGGAAAAAATGACACCACCTAGTTGAGCGTTAAAGTCACAGCCTGTCCTGTGTGTTTCAGATTCAAATACCATCTGGCAAAGGTCAGCTAGGAGTGTGGGCTTCGCTACGACAGGGCAAAGGCCCGGCTGTCCAGCACACCACACCTCTGCACCTCTGCTACTGGTGGCGTCTTCCACCAGTGCTTAGGTGTCACAAAGAGCTTCTAGAAAATTCCATTAACTACAGGTATAATTAATATGCATTTTCATGAAAATTGTATTAGAGTGAACTGCGAGACCTATGGGCTCCTCTGATTCATCGCTGCATTCACCTGCTGGAATTAGCCCTTGTTATTTTTAGCCTCCTTGTGTCTCTTTTTTTCAGGCGCTAAATTATGCACGTGCTCCTGAGAGGTGATCATCTGTTTCTACGACAGTGAGCAATGATTTGAGCCTGCCTAATAGGGCGGAAGGTACGTGCACGGGTGGTGCGTCTGTGGAATCGGAACGAAAACTAATAACGACAAAAAAAAAAGAGCTCTGAGTTTAATTTCCGTAGCATTTAGATTCAGTGGGCAACACCCACTCCACGGGGCTTCAGCCATTTATCACTCACTTGATCAGGCGATACACGGACTCAGGAGTCAGTACCGAGCTTTTCTGGCATGTATGTTGAATCAGTAGTGGCTTAAAGGCTTAAAGAATGGTACTATGGGTAAGGGCTCACATGTTGTCTGAATGTTCCAGAAGCCAATGAGAAGCCCAGTGCCTGACTGAAGACCCAATCCAGGTGAGGACAAGGTATTGAGAGTTTCCATTACTATAAGTGTAAACACTAAACTCCTAAATGTGCGCACTCTACAAAATGTGCAATCAAAAGCTCAAATAAACATCTGCAATTTTGCCTACAAAAGAAAAAAACAAATGCAGCGCTTACATACATTAGCTGCACCAAAAGATGCTCCTCTTTAAGAGGTCTAGAACACAGCACAGGTGTGGTGTTAGCAGGGCGGATGAGTCTGACACCCGCTCCACAGGCTTCATCATCAGAGACTCTCATGTTAATTACAGGCACACTGTCTAATTATTCACCAGCTGGCAGGAGGACAGCTCCTATCTCAAAATAGAAGCAGCTAATGCTTTAATTGAAGAGTGAAAAAGCTAGCCAAAACAATGGTGGACAGACATGGCTGCATGCAGTTGACTGCGGCTAATTGAAAGCATATTTGGACAACGGGCAAAGAAAAACAAGATCTGGTCATTGGCGCTGACGCAGCAGCTGACACCCTGGCCTCTAACTTTCCCTCCCTCTACAGCCGTTTCCAGATAAACGCAATGCTCAGTGTCGTGCGAGGAATGTTTTCTTCTAGGGAAGTCTGTAATTAGTGCCTGTTTCAATGGCCTTTGCAGGAATTCGGACCTGTTTTTTTAAGCAGTGTGAGTGTGGGGCTCAGGATGATGGCTGGATGGAGGGGTGACTCAGTCATCGTTTCCAACTACATGCCTGGCACTTTCTCCGTCAGCTCCATCCATCAGGCCACGACGGCTTCCTGCCAAACCCGGAGACGCAAGAGCTCGCTCAGCAATCTGCCGCCAGAGATCACGAGCAGCCTATATCAAAACATAGGCCCTTATATCTTTGAACGCTGTGCCCTCTCGTCCAACTCATTTCTGACAGCCAGACAAATGCAGCCATGCTTAAGGAGAAGGACTTTTGCTTCTCTTTGATTTCTCTCCTGATCAGAACATTTATGTTGAACAGCGGGGCAGACAGAAGCCACGTCTATGTAAATGAACTTCAGCGTATTCAGAAGGCCAGCTCATACATGCTATTATGGAGATGTGGACAGGAATGGGTCTTAGGCAGTGATTAATAAAACAAAACATGACATTCACAGCGAGAAACCAGCATCCTACCATTATGAGGTAGGCAACAGAGAGGCTTTCAAGTATCGACAGTTGACTTTTTCCCAGATATCTCTGCATTATTAATGCAAGTGCTTTGATCAATGCCAACTGTCGGTACAAGTGATTTAGATTTAAGATCCCAGACTGCCTTTGGACTGACACTCAGGCATTTTCTTCTGCCACATCACTTTACAGGCTGACTAGAACCAGTTCCTCATCACACTCCTGCCCAGGACACAGGTGCTCATCTTTCCCAGCGAATCCCTCTAGGGCCCTTCACTTCTCGGGTTCTCTCCAGCAGACAGACCTTCCTCTCCAAGAATCTCAATGTATTGTACAGATGCAGGTGTAGGTTCAGCCTGTCACGCTTAGGCAAGGCCTTCTGATGGAAGCCAGGGCCGATCAGACTCTGCGAGTGTCGGGGATGATGGAGGTGCAAGGGACCCGTCAGAAGAGCGCGTTCACAAATCTCTCAACTGATTGATGATTAAAGCCTCATGGAGAGGGGCCTGCAAACAGCTTGAGAAAAGCAGACTCTCTTAAACCCTCTGATCTCTCTGCCACCACTGCAGAACATGGCAAAGATCTTCAGAACCTGGAGCTCCAGAATGTCAGTGCATCTCTCATCCCTCCTAAAGCAAAGCATCTGATGCATAGCTGTCTGTTCATCTCGACAAGAAATAAACCCACCATTCACTGATGTGGAAGATTAATTACTCCTCCATATACACATGTACTGAATTTCAGGAGAGACTGAACATTCTGGGTTCTGTATTTGAATTAAATAGCATTAACATACATGGCAGATGTATGTTAGAGTGTGGCAACAGCTTACCAAATAAACAAACAAATAAATAAATAAACAACACAGCGAAGGATGTGGGCCGGAGAAATAAAAGCCGGCTGCTGTGAATATTGTAGGCATCTGTTGCAAATTGTGTTGGAGAGAGTTAATGAAATAAATAATGTGTGGCAGAGGTGGTGGGGGCTGGGGAGTGGGGGGGTGGTGTGGGGGGCAGAGTGGGCCACACCATTAGAGGGCGAGAGATTGCTGCCGCGGCTCACCAACAAGCTTAATGAAAACGTAATGAAGAATTCTGCTCTTTTAATAATGCCTGTTATAATTAAACTGCTCTACAAGTGCAGGTTGTAAGAGAGAGAGAGAGAATGAGAGAGAGAGAGAGAGAGATGGGGGGAAGAGAAAAAGAGGGAGGGAGAAAGAGAATGAAAGAGAGAGACAGGGGAGAGGGAAGGGGAGAGAGAGAGAGAGAGAGAGAGAGAGAGAGAGAGAGTTCTTTAAATTATAAATCACTCATCCTCACTCATCCTCAGCAGGACTCCAGCTTTGTTCCCTTGGAAACAGATGTGCAGGGCTCAACTTTGACATCTGATTGGTCAAGAGGGAATTACATGGGTATTGCAGATCTGGGTTGAAACAGAATACGTTTGATTTGCCTGAAATTTATCTGCCAAAAAAAGGGCACATTCTCTAATCAATACTCTTCAGAGGAATCCAAACAGATAGTAAACTCTCACTCTCTGTGGGAGACAGTCCATTTAGGGCTTCATTCAAATCTGAAATGACTAAACAAGTTCAGTAGGCAGAGAGGGTTGCTTAATTACGCTACATAAAATATGAAGTGGCAAGTGTGAAACAGTGCGGAACCACCATGCTGAATGAAAGACGCGGAGATTTTTCTCCCACTGCTATCCATTAAAGAAACTCATTTACAGACGATGCAGAGAGTAAATTGTTTGCTATGTTAAGTCTCCTCTGGAGCTGGATTCACTCCAGGGGCTTCAGCTCTGGGGTCTAGTTTTAACATAAGCATCCAAAGCAAGCACAGATGCAGGCTGCAGTTAAGACTGATATGAAGGCACTTCAACTGTAAAACGAGCAGAGCCGATTATCGATTGCCTTTCAGGACCCATCTCAGAAGAGTAGTGTAGCCCATTCTGGGTGACTGAGGACCCAATCAATGCCATATTGAGAGGATCCGATAAACCACATGGCTGTGGAGTCTTTCAAGGCAAAGACTTTTTTGTAATAGGGAGCAAAACAAGGAAGGAAGATGGACAGATAGAGAGACAGCAGAGAAAAGAAGGAGACAGAATGAGACAGTTGGAGAC
Source organism: Sternarchorhynchus goeldii (assembly GCA_028565775.1). NCBI lineage: Eukaryota > Metazoa > Chordata > Actinopteri > Gymnotiformes > Apteronotidae > Sternarchorhynchus > Sternarchorhynchus goeldii. The sequence continues at coordinate 15,234,437 of JAOXYF010000008.1, forward strand.
AGAATGGGATCAGACATAGACCTCCTCTTGTCTGGCCTCCACACTCTATCCTGAGGCTCTGTCTCTACCCACATCTCTCTCTCTCTCTCTCTCTCTCTCTCTCTCTCTTGCTCTGTCTTTTCTTTGGAGCATAAAGGAATTCCCCCTTTCAATATGGAGGCCTCTGCAGAACTGCCACTGGAACCACTCAGAACCTCTTTAAACAGCACAAGGTCTCACAGGAAATGCTAGAGAATAAGTGTGTGCCTCTTCCCCAGTTAAACGCAGTCAGAACCACCTTGGTTCCCCTTCCCTGCTGGGCCTAAGGCCTCTTCTATTGATTCAATTAGTCAGCCAGTTAGAGCATGGGGCCTCCAGGACAATATTTTGATAGCAGTAAGGAAACGCTCCTTTATGGACCTCCCTGAGATTTTTATTTTTTTTTTACTGTGAGTCTTTTCTCTTATTAACTCCCTGAGAGAATTGCTTAGCCTAGAACAGCAAAGTGAAGATTGTAAAATAAATAAGTGCAGGTCTGAGTTTTGACAGTGCCCACAAGCGCTGGCTTAGTGCAAAACCCAAACACACACATCGCGATGTCTGTGCCAGAACATTTTTGGCAAAAAAAACGATTTTGCAAGACCATTTCTCTCCCTAGGATAACACATATACACCACCAACATTCTGTTCCACAATTTCCTGTTCCAGGTAATCAAAAGCATACTGAGTCCAGAAGGAAGAAGGCGTGAGGTGGTTCATCTCGCATGCAGCTCCACACCGAAGTTCTGCAGTGATTCATCACATTTTGGGGGCCAGTCTACACTTGTACTGCTTTTACTGAACAGCCTGCTGGGTGTCTTCAAAGAGACAGGCGTTGAATAAGGAATAAAGCCTCTGTGCCAATAGCATGAGAAACAGTGCATGATCACATTTAGCTTGGGAAAAAAAAGGGGCAGAAATTTTGCACTCATATAAAGACCTTGACGAATTTAGTGGCGCAGAATTGGATACACCAATTCAGTGTTACTAGTTCTAGGCAGCGTATTCTGTCCCTGATACTGTGAATCCACTACCTGAATCCACTCCTTGTTGGAGTCTTCCGCTGGCGTCCAGCCATTTTCGAAGTTGTTGAGTCTGGACCGCTCAGGAGCCCAGTGTGGATTGTACTGCGATGAGGCTGTAATCTGGTCAGAAGGGATTTCTCCAGACTCTATACCCAACGGCTCCATGCAGTCAAAGTCTGTGTAAAACAGAGAGGCGAGAGAGAGAATGGGAAAGAGATCAATTTGAGACAAGGTCCAGAGAAAAGAGAAAGCAAACATCACCTCCTAGCCCAGACTCTAGCCTCTCTGGTGAGCAGACTAACATAATCATGGAAGCACTTTTGGGAGTGTACTACATTAAGACATATACTTTTATTCATGATGTATCCCGCTTAAATTCTTAACAGCAGCAGGGAAGGAGTTATGGAGAATGTACATGAAGTTTGCACCCTGCTGCTAAGTTTCCATGTAGATGCTTTGTTGATCTGGCACACATTAAGCCTGTTTCTGAGACTAATCCTGCACAAATCAAGGGCAGGCGGTACTTCTTCAGAGCCAGGCCGTTTCTGACCACAGCCTCATAACGTACGAGTTGCGTTTGAACCACGGTATTCATCG
>JAOXYF010000008.1:15267710-15281579 GCA_028565775.1 Sternarchorhynchus goeldii
AATTTTACAGGGCGATTTCTAAAGGCCTACTTTCATGAAATTAATCAACGGATCGGCGGTACTTGGCTGGACTTTGGAATTACGCGACAGAACATACGCGGACTGGATTTGTCCTTTGGTCACTTGTCAACCTTACAAGTTTGGTTAAACTGAGGCTGTAAAAAACAATCTTTATAATCTCCTTTTCATCTTTCAGTGACAGAACTTTGTTTAGTTTTAATTGACAATCCTCATTTCTTTTTAATTACTGCAAGTAATTGTTAATTAATTGAAAAAAAATACTTAATGATTTTTATTGAAGAATAATCGGACGTCCGAGATAAAAATCCAGTCAGCAAAAATATCTTTTTTTAAATTTTTCTTCGTTCAAGCAAAACAGTTAGACTTGCAACTTGTCTGTTTAAAATATTTTAATATAACATTCAGATCTCTAAAAATAAATATTATTAAAAGTTTACACTGCGGTCTCAACGGCACATTTCAAAATCTGAACATATTTAAAACTCAGCAAAACGAGACCGCTGGGACGTGTCACGAACAGGCACGAGGGCGAGCAGGTGAGCAGCCAAGAGCCCCAAACCCTTCATCACGGAGTTTTAACAGGCTAATCCCCCAAATACTACTTAAACCAACTCGATATATATCAACTGTCACTTACCATTTTTGAATGTCCTCGCGGTGACAAAGATTCCCGTTAAAAGGATCAGCACTAATCCACAACGCATCCTCGCGTCCTCGTTTAGGTAATGGAAATTAAAACTAGAAAAATAAAAACGTAGGAAAATTCCTCTGTGATGCTGTGGAGTTAATTCCTCTCACTAGACTGTCCTTTTGACATGAAAGGAAACCAAAAACAACGGCAAAATGTCCGCGCGCAGTAGAAATGTGCCACTTTGCGTCTTCAGGTCGCTTGCATCCTGCCATTCAACTCTGGTTTCCTCTCCGCGCGCTCTGTCGCGTTCCTCTCTTAAACTGTGGGGTTGCCATTTCCTTAAGCAGAAGATAGAGCCTGTTAAAGAATCATAGAAAGAAAAATAACTCTCGTTTCAGCTCCACAGTGAATGATAATCTCTCTGGGTAATCCTTCACTGTAAAGTGCGCTTGAGAGATTAAGCGCAAACGGTGCTACACTTCGGTTAAAAGTGGCTAGATAAGCGAATCACCCTCTGCGTAGTAACCCGACGCTCTGCTTAGTCTCAAAATCTGACAAGACACGAGCTAATAAAACAAACATCTGGCAAATAGCATTGCCATGACAGCGTCTTAAGCAAGGGATACACCCCCTCAATCGCAATCGCTTTTCTTCTTTCCTGCGCGCGGTGCGCTGCCTGGCTTCTCGGACAAGGAGTCGCGTATGGGGTTTCTGATTGGTTTGATTACAAATATGCAAAGCCAACCTATGGACACCCGCCTCTCTGGGAAAAAAAAGAAAAACGGGGAGAGACTATTCTCGTGCTGAATCGCGGACCCTCTCTAGCCTCTCTAGCCTTCTTCGAACAGTTACACTGCGTGGGTAAGCGTGCTATCATCCTCAGTGTATTGACAATAGGCTATACGAAATAAAATTCACTATAAACAATGAAGTGAACCAATTAATCGATCAAAAACATTTAACGGCAAAGGTTTTCACACAAATGGCATGATACACATTCGACTGACTACTGCTGAAGCAAGAGCATTTCTGTGCAAAATTCAAAAGGTCCCACTCGCTAATGATCATGAATCTAAGAGTTTAAGTAGCGTTCGTAACTCGGCTGTGTTTGCAAAACTGAAATATAAGAATAATTTACCCGAAAATTACATGTTGTTGAAATGCAATTCTAAAATGTATCCATAATGTGCAGAGATAAGCCACAACATTATCCTAATCTTTATTATTATTTGTGTGCCGGGTGTATTTACGTTCATATATTTTACACGTTATTATATTTAGTCTGGAGTACACCTAGACGTTTATTATTTAAATGACTACTCTTATGACAACATACAAGCAAACACGGTTGTTCGAGTGATTCATTCAACACGACATAAGAACACACATTTTTCCCTTTACTGTCTTTCCTGGTGGCGTTTCTAGTGTGAATTTCCTCTGTAATATTAAAAACGTACTGGTGTAAAGAACAGAAAAGGAGCCAGGTAACTTCTCTTGTTTTCTCTCCTGTGCTGCAGTTACAGGATTAAAACATGTATAGGTAACGTATAGGTTAAACGAACGCGTGTACTTTCGCTTTTAAATATATCGTTGTCACCATTAAACTAGTTCATCACGTAAACTGATGCCACTCGTAACTATCTGTCTCATTCGGTTTAAGTGCCAATAAATCAATAACCACTTGCCTCCTTTATGTTCCTAAAATCCAACAGATATGCTCCCGTAATTGCGGTAGCCAGTCCACTGTCCCGGGTAGCTCTCTTGGTGGTACGGTGGCCTCCCAAAATCCGTAAACATCAGAATTGGATCTGCCAGGTCTCTCTCCGCCTGAGAGTCAGTCTTTTTGAACTTCTCGTATATCCGTCATTGGCTCACAGCGTTGGGATTGTGGTTCCGTGTACTGCTGTCTCGCGCAGTACCGCTTGGTCACTGCCGCTTCTGTCTAACACATAGAGAGAAGAGACAGCCTACTACGAGAATCAGACTACGACTAAGATGCCAGCGTCTGAACAAAAATAAACACCGCCGTCAGGAAACTGACGATTTAAACAGGCAATAGTGAAAAGAATGCCGAAACTCTGTGCTCCTTAATTTTTTTTTTAATGAAGTTATCCAGCAGGTTGCGCGTAACCGCTGGCTCGCGGGGTGTGCTTCGAACACTGCCGAGAACGAGAATCTATCCAGCCAAAGAATGTCTCGTGGGTGCTATGAGGTTGCTTCGACAAGATTTAGCAATGCGCTCCACGAGAAGGGACTGGTAAACACCCTGTAACTGTGTCTCATGTCTACCAATTTTACAACGATAAACGCGTATTCATATAGCGGGAGAAACTGATCACATACGGAATTTTAATATATCGACTTAATGACACAAAGAAAGTATTCCCACATCAGAAATGAGCTGTGTGAAAAATGTATTTTATAAGAACGGGAAGAGCATCGCTTTACTGCATTATGATTTAGGAACAGAAACAGGTAGCTCGTGATTCATGAAAGCCTTCTTCCTTTTAAGATAACAGAATAGTGTCCTATTGCAACTGTGCGTTTCCAACAACAAACATGAGATGCGGATTAACCGATTGACATCTGGCCCTATTCTGCCACATTCTCACTCAGTAGTCTAGGTGGATCCGAGGAAGGAATGCGATTTGGGATTGGTCAGTGTTCAGGCATGTATTTGCTAACTATCTGACGAATGTTTGTCAGCGGTCAAACAATGAGTTGTGACTGACAAATCAACTTAGACAGGACTTTCAGTCAAGGTAGTCAATCCATTCAAACGGGGTCTAACACCAAGTGAAAATGCAGTTGTGTAGTTCTGCATTTATTATTTATTTATTTATTATTAGTTACTAAAGAGCGTGCGAGCGAGTGAGAGTGATAGAGAGAGAGAAGAAGAAGAAGAAGAAGAAGAAGAAGAAGAAGAAGAAGAAGAAGAAAGTGAAATAAAGTATTACTTGCAGTGAAATATAATGCTTTGTTATGTAGATGTGTTGTACCCCGCGGTAGTTTTCTGAAAAGATTTGCCTGAAACGGCAGCGCATTGCATGTAGACAAGCTCAACAGGCATACATACCAATGGCTCACCGTGCGCCTGGGCTGACCGCACGGCAAGACGGCAGCTCAGCTATGCGCTTTGTCTCTGCACAGCGCCGCGTCACACGGCGAGAGCCCAGCAGGCGGGCTGGAACGGGCACGAACGCTGGTCCCTCCTGTAGGTGGAGTCTTAATCGAGTAGAACGGTTCAGACCTTGAATTTCCTTGAGCGAGCTGATACAGCGCAGTCGTTAATTACAAAGAATTTGCCACTAAGTACTAAACGTGAAAAATATTTAATTTCTCAATCATTTATTAAGCTTTCATAAAATGCATTGCATTATGTGAAAACACACGATTCATACGTCGTACAACCAAACAGGATGTAAATACATTAAAACTTAAATCTGATATTTTTTACTTTAGCTGTAGTCATTATTTAAGTTCAAATCTATATGTGCGAGAAGACCATCCATATGTGGAAAGCACAATGATGATATGATAATCACAAAATAGTTTTCTTGCAAAGTAATTTCCTAAATGTCCAAATGATTGGAAGTTTTGTTCTAAAGGAAATATGTAAAACAAACAAACAAACAAACAAGCAAAAAAAACCTAAAAATGAATCCTCTGTAAAGTATTGGTTAGAAGTGCTTATCCATGTTTTTACATTAAGGAAAAGTTGTGGTTTGTGACAGGTTTAACTAGGGTGGCTAAACTCTTAGACCTTGTTTTTCTACAAAGAGGAAACACAAAACACTTTAGTCAGCAATCAGCACTGGATCGTCAGGGACATGTCCAGAGAACTCAAAAGATCATCACAAATCAACTTCTATTGTGGAATTTTCATAGACCATGTTTTGAATGTACAACTTGCTGCACAGATGTTCCTTTCAGAGAGGGAAAATACACTGCAAAGGGGTGAAAACAAGACCTTTTAAATCATGAGAGCCAGTCTGTCAGTGGAGGGAAAGTCAGGCCCAAGCCCATCAAACGCATTACTCTCATGTGATTGAGAAAAGCACTTCCATTTAAGAATCCCCATCACAACCCAGTAATGAAGTGTTTCCTGAACAAAAGAACACATCCGGTTATGACCAGTCATTATTGGTAATTACACTCATTTTGAAGATAGCATGCAGGGGAGAGGGAGAGCGAGCGAGCGAGCGAGAGAGAGAGAGAGAGAGAGAGAGAGAGAGAGAGAGAGTAGGTAGAGGCTTTTCCATCTGGGTCCATGAGTAGAGTGATGTCTCTTGAGGGTAATAGGAATGTGGAACAATGCCTCTGAGTAATTTCACAAGGTCTGCCGTAACCATATCTGAAATGACAGTGACTGTACAGGAATAATACACAGTCTGTTTAAAGGGTTTTGCTCTAGCATATCCTGAGTAATCTTTAATCCATTCCTGTGGAATAATTAACTGCCAACAAAAGTGCTCCATGCCACCAAGATCTGCCTGCTGGATTTGGTTAATTTCTCTATTCTTTTATTTCACAAAGTTACCAACTCAAAAGTTACCAACTCTAAAAGAAAAGCAAATGTTAATTCATTCCGTGCAAGCCTTCCACAGAAATGTTTCATTTTTATTTATTAATCAACTAGATGGTTGTATATTTTAAGAGTGTAAGGGGGTTATCTGTCAAATTTTCAGAAGTCCAGAGTGATTTAATAACGGAATAATTTTCAGCTTCTCTAAACAAGAAGGTACTGGAAGCCAGTCTTGAGTTTATGTTTATCTCAGATAAGCGGAGATTAGAGACGTGGTGGAGATCTTGCACATCCTATTGCTATTAAAATAGTATTTACCATGGGCAACCTTTAAGCTTCATGTACAATTTAGGTTAAATAAAGCTAAAATATATTTGACTGACAGGTATTATGGACCGTAATAGAAAATGGCAGTATCTCAGAGGCAGACTGTTGTTTTTTCCATAAGCCCCTTTAATCATCTCATAAGTCTCCATGCAGTTCATGTCATGAACTGCTCAGTGGTTCAGACCATTCTTTACTTTCCATAGAAAACAACTTGCTTTGACAGAATGTTAATTTCTCAGTGTAGCTTAAGGCTAAGTTTCTACCAACAGTGTTGTTAAAATGTCTGTAAATATAAAAGCACTGTTTCCAACAGCAGTGCAGTATAGTGAGCTGGGAGGTTGCTGGACTCTGTTACCAATAAATACAATTTTGCTCTAAAGACACAATTAGTAATGGAAGACATGTGAAGAGTTAGATAATATTTACATTTTTATCTTTTGCAGCTTAGGATGTAACCAGCCGGAACCAGGTGTGAGGCTGGAACTTCCCACTCGTGAAAATTCCTCAATCTAAGGGGAGGAAGGAAATCGCGAAAATGTCATGTTTCATTTAGAATTTTCATGTCTATTCTTGAAATAAGAGAAGCTCATCCGACCTTACAAGGTGTTTCTTTGTCTGAAAAAAACCCACAGTAATTTTCTTTAAACGTCTATAATTCCCATTTATACTCCCCTGCTAATTCCCATTTACACGATTTACACTGATACGGTTTATAAATCCATAGAATTCACTATATTTAACAAATATATTATTGCAAAAAATCAAAATAGAGCATTCTTGTCATAGACCAGGACCCAAGGTGATGAGGATTTGGATTTTTTTTTTTGTTATTTGAATATTTCTTCCACATGGAAACTTGAGTCCCAGTGTTTTTCAATGGCTTCCCTAATTCACCCAGATATGGAGACAGCAGGGGTGGAGAAACAGAAAGATGAGAATACCTTCATTAGAAAGAGAAACATTCACCACCATGATGCACTGAAGTGGATTGGATGAGAGTATAAATATGCATAACCTAACGGGAAGATACGGAGGCCTGCTCTAGAGAAGCAGAGATACGGAGGCCTGCTCTAGAGAAGCAGAGATACGGAGGCCTGCTCTAGAGAAGCAGAGATACGGAGGCCTGCTCTAGAGAAGCAGACGTGGCCGGTGGCTCGAGAATTAGTGATGAAGCAGCTTTTGTGCGAGACAGAACAGGGGAGGTTTAGGGTTAGGGTTAGGGATTTGGACTTGAAAATGTAACTATTTAATTATTTATATGTTTCTCAGCTCATATTCATCCCTAACACCATCATCGTCATCATAATCGTTGTTGTTTTTATTACATGAATAATAATAAAAAAAGAGCCACACAGTCTTTGAGGGTTAATCAGGTGATACACAAGTGGATTAGACAGCTTGAGTGCTTTAGCCATTTTTTAATTGGATTTATTACAGTGACTCAACAGTGCCAGGCATGACATGAGGATTTATTTCAGTGATTTATATTTCAGTAGTTCAGGAGAACAACTGAAATATAAAACAAATTTATTCTGAGGATAAATTTACAAATACCACAAAGAGAGTGGCAGACCTGACTGTGGACGGCTATTCGTTCCGGAGGCAAAGCAACACGTCCTTATTCTACTAAGATGACTACATTCGGTGTGTTTTTTTTATTTGTTTGTTTGTTAGGTTTTGTTTTTTATTTTTTTGCTGTGAAAACTCACTTTCTGAATTTCCTTTGAAAATTTCCCCTGTTGGCACCACTAAGCAAACAAGAAGACTTGCTTTCTGATCTGTTTGAAGAAAGAAAGGGTGAGAAAGTGTCAGGAGAAAGGGAAGAAATGGAGATGGCAAACACCACAGCAGGACCTGGAACACGGAGGAAGGCTCAGTGACATCAGGACATTCTGTAGAGCAAATCATGAAAGTTGGGAACCTATTACCTTCCTTCCCACACACACATAGAGACACAAAACACACACACGCGCACACACACACACACACACACACACACACACACACACACACACACACACACACACACACACACACACATCTTCAGGCCTTTGTTTGGTCAATAATTACTGTAACAGGTGGTAAAGCTAGCATCCTCCCCCTCACATCCAGTGTCCAGGAGGCCAGAGGCTGTCAGGGTGATGTAGGCGGAGATTTGGTGCACAGTAAGCACAAAATCTACCAGCTCAAGCATTAAGCACAGGCGGGTTGTTCCAGAAGGCAGCCACTGTGATAGTAAAGATCAGGAGATATGGTGAGAGGGCCTCTGCAAGGGCTGCTACACAAAGAGGCTATGATGTCCCTTGTGGGAGCTTTCAGTCTTTTCTTTCTGTGTGCATGTGCATGGGAGTGTGTATACGTGTATGCATGTGAGTGTGTATATGTGTGTGCATGTGAGTGTGTATATGTGTGTGTATGTGTGTGTGCATGTGAGTGTGCATATGTGTGTGTATGTGTGTATATGTGTGTGCATGTGAGTGTGTATATGTGTGTGTATGTGTGTGCATGTGAGTGTGTATATGTGTGTGTATGTGCACAAGTGTGTGTATATGTGTGTGTATGTGCACAACATGTGCACAAGTGTGTGTATGTGTGTGTATGTGCACAAGTGTGTGTATATGTGTGTGTATGTGGTGTTAGATCTCTTCCTGTTTGGTTTAAGCCAACACTGAAACTGGGGTTTTGTGACAGAGCAACATTTTCAGTATATGGTCATTTACATGAAATTGAGAGGAAATAATGAAATTAAGTCACGCTGCTCTGTCTGTGAGTGTGTGTATACACTTGCTAACCCGAGTGCCCTGCAGTACACAATGAATAATAATAAGAACCTACAGTCTACACAAATATTCTCTTTCCATTTCCAAAACACATATTCAGGCTTTCAATTTTTACTATCTCTGAAATACCCATAAACAGACATTCAGAGCAAACCTTTCATGACTGTGATTGATTTGTGTGGAGCTTGCATGAGGTTTCACAGACATGTTTTAAAAAAGAAGGATGAAAGTCTTTCAAACGATCTCCCTAATTAAGGCGATCAGTCGGGGATCGTGGGTGGCTGCTGGGGTGGGGGGTCTGTTTTCTTCATGTATGGTGACATGGCTGCAGAGTGACAGGTGCTGAGGGGAACAGAGCCTCTCGCTACAGCAGGGCTCTCCCACACACCATCCGATCACTGAAGCATTTGCTCTACGCTCTGCACGAAGCTTGTGGGAGACCGCAGGCCAAACGCTGAGACGGAATGGATCTGATACACACTACCAGGTAATTATAGTGGAAGAGCTGTTTCAATTACAGTTCTAGTTGCTATCGGGATTGATATATTCTTAGGGTCCGGACCCATGCCTTAGTCACTATCTGTTGAAAGCATAGAATTCTCCAGTGGAATACTCACATGTAGAATTGTGATGATCAATGGGAGGTAAATGGATGTGTGTCTTCTTGGTAATCTGAATGTTTCAGCAGCTTCAGTAGGACATAGGACAGAAACCTGATTGCCCTTTTATGTGAAAGACTTTCCTGTCATGGTGAGAGCCTCAACGCTGCCTCCGACTCTGTAACTATCTACTGCTGCCACCCACTGAAGCGACATGAGAAGGAAAAAAAAGGTAATACAAACAGGTCTATTTGACTATGTCTGGGCCTTATCCTCAGGGAAATCAAACTGTTCACAAAGACAAATAAAGACAAACACTTTGATCCTATCACTGTGTGCCACACGTGCTCCTTTGGTATCTCTGTTGTCCTGTGTTGTTTGCTGTTTTAAGGCCTGAGTATATTGTCCTGCGTGGTATAATGTCAGAAGAGCCTCGTTCTCAAGACGTCCCAACGTGATGTGCGTCGGTTCTTAGTTACATTAGAGGCTTCCCTTGCGGACGGCTTTGCAGTACAAATCGTGAAAAATCGTGCCCTGGCGAGAAATTGTGGCCTATTGCTTGTAGAGGGGAGAATGCAGAATAAGAGAGAGTGAGAGTGTGGAGAGTGAGAGGAGGAAGTGAGAATAAAGGAGGATGAGAAAAAGCAAAAAGTGGTTAAAGGTCAAATGAGAGAGTATGTCACAGAACAGCCCTCTAGGCTCTTGGCTTTCAGCCGTGTCAGTGCTCGTGTTCCTGCCGCCTGACTAATGTAGTTCACTCCTCCACTCAGCTCCAGCTCAGCTCAGAGCCATGACCTAGCTGGCAGACCAGGTCCTCTCCTTCCTTACCTTTAATTATGAGGTGCTCGAAGTGGGAGGATGTCTTACAAAGGCTGAGCATATTAGGAGGAGGTGCTGTGCACACTTTAAAGACAAACCACACGATCCGAGAGATGAGTCCGGGACCGGCGTCTGGACGAGCTCCAGTCTGAGAGCTCCCTGCTGGGATCGTTGGTCACGCGGTAAAGGAACAGCTCAGCTTTGTGTTGAGCCACAGAGCAGAAGCCCATGCACTAATGACTCAGCGGTTAAGGTGGGTCCACGTGTGTCTGGTAGGTAAACATTGAACCGCCTTGAAGGCAAAAAAACCCAAAACGGGCCTTTGTTCACCATGGGAAGTTTCGAGTGATGGTGCAGGTGGAGTGAATCACAGCTCTGAGGGAACCACAGTCGGAGGAGAGTGACTGTCTTCCCCGCACCGCTGTTGACTGACACAATGATGCCGTTGACCCTTCATGACCCTATTTGTCTTGTCCGCAGTTCTCCGGTGCAGTGATACGTCTCTGTCTGCTTTATCTGTCTGGCCTTCCATCCTTGTGTATGTGTGTTTATCTGCGTGTGTATGTGTGTGTATTCAGTACTTGGTGAGGGGGCTAAACTACAGTCTTCTTGACCGATGTGTTTATCTCATCAGCCGAACACATTCGCAATCAGTGTCACATCACATCAAAGGGGCCTCGCTAGGAGACAGCAAAAGCGATTGCGCTTTTCAAAATCCTATTCGGACAGCACCGTGCATGTCATCCCCCATTCAGGGAAGGCCGTCGCACCCAGACACTTAATTTGTCTCCCTCTTTGTCATTAGTGCGCTGGCCAGAGAGTGACCCTCGCAAACATGGCCTTTATCGATTACGGATCATACAGCCGCAGACAGTGACACATGGCTCCAGCACTATCATTTTGTATGGCAGAAAAAGACGATGCATCATAATGTATGTCTCACATATGCCTGATAAGCTGAAGACAAGTAAGATGGATGCTTTTGCATATATTTGACAGAAACAGTAAAGCTTCTCCTTTTGATTTCCTACTATGTTTGGGCAGGAAAGCTTGATTCTAATCATTCAAAACTTGTCAGGTTGAGAGTATTATTTTTCATAGCGTAAATTATCTGGGGCATGGGTAGATGGAGAAAATAAACGACTTATATAGGTGAAACAAGTGGTTTAGAGAACTTTCAGGACTAGTTTGATTTGACTGTTGATTCCTGCTCGTTCCCTGGAACTGCTTTCTCTCAGGATGGACACGTTTCACACAGATGAGATGGCTTCTCTGCACTTCCAGAGATCTCCGCTGTTTCTTGTTCAGCAAGAAGCAGCCAGGTACAAACAGACATGCTGACACGCACACACCCTCAGGAGCTGCAGCCTGAGCCAGGAGGACCCACTCGTCCACACTAAGCCCGGTGAGAGGAGACACAGCCAGCTACTTCCGCTCACTCCTTTATCTATTTTTAATGGATGCCACATATTCTACTCATATATGCTGTACTGTGGCTCCGGGCTGTTTATGAGCGGAGAGGGGAGACAGCACATTAAGCAAATGCAGTACTTTTCCTGGTTTGTTTCTTGACCAGCTGTGGGAACAGGAGAGAAAGTGCTGGAACATGACACTGCTTGAAGCAAAGGCATGTTTGCGTAGGACTGAGAGATCAGAAAGTTTGGCCAAGGGCAGACAAGGTGCTGTAGATGTAGATGTTTTCTTCTTAACTGTAAATAAGACCAAAGCTCCTTGTAGTCCTGATGTTATTAGCGGCAGGTTACTGAAACTTTGCTTCTGAGAATATTGTTGTGGAAATATTCTAAGTGATTTTTGTTGGGTTTTTTTGTAAATAAATCATAAGGGATTGCGCTGAGATCCAGATGAACTAGCACAGCCTCTATTCTTCCTTTGGCGTTGAGGAGCACTGGTTGTTGTGCTTGGCAGCCTTTGGATCGCAGCATTTGGAAGGCTGGCATGGATTGATTTCTATGATGGCCAGGATTCTGAGACAGTAAAAAAAACAAAACAAAACCAAACAAATGTCATTTGGATGTTGTTCTCAGTGAACGGCAATTCCTCAAAACAATTCACTCGGGGCCGCACCGGCACCGGCAGAACGGGAAAACATGGAGCCAAGTCAGAAACTGGTGGGAAGGTCCAACTACCGCGCTCATTCTCAGTGACACCTTATCTTCATAACATTTCATCTTGCTGCTGCCAGAGCCTGGCCCAGGAGCCATCTGACAGAGGGTTTTTGATGCTGTCAGACTTGCAGAGGCTAGGCTGGTCTTATCTGTGGCCTGACAGGACTGAAATAAAATCCCTTGGCAGGAAAGAAGGGCTGTATGGACTCAGTGGGAGCAGAAGGATCTCATGGATGGAATCTTCTCCTCAGTCCAAATGGAAAGGTCCTGAGAACAGCAGCTGAGATGCTGGATCATTTAAAAAAAAACAAAACAACTTGATTCTGATGCAGAAATGGATAGATAATAACTAAGAGGGTGAAATGGAGTTGACATGTTGGATAGTTGAGTGGTCTGGCGTTAAAAAATAAAAAAAAAACCCAGTAAAGCACATGAACACTTTCTGACATGAAGTAGCTTAGGATTTCTGCTTTTCTTCTGAATTCCTCAAGCCTCACACCATCAGGGCGAGGTTCATTTGTGTTATTGTCCATTCGAACATCACCATTGGCAAACAACAGCCTTCTGATGTGTGAGTATTTTGGGGATGTGTGCACAGGAGCGAGGAATGGCTGATAGTGGAGGTCTGACTGGATTAGTAAAGCTTGAATAATTGAAGTAATGGATGTCTTACAGAGCTGAAACAGCTGGATGTAGTTCTAAAGGAAACTTTAAAAGTGCACAGGTAGGTGTTTGGTATTCTACAGAGTAAGTCCACTGGAACAGTGAAGCAGTTACTGCTCTAATGAACTTCCAGAATCGACAAACAGAAAATATGCCACTTACATTTCACTAAATGGACACCTTACATGCAGAAAGCATTGCAAAGTAAATATAAAGTACAAACTTTCTCTGAGATAAATATTGAGTTGCACTTGACTGTACAGGAGTGGTAATGGGTAATCACTGGGAAGAACAAGAAAAAGTTTTTTGTTTGAGTTTGTATATGGAAATATGCTTTGAGATAAAGAGAGAGCAGACAGACTGGTATGGCATGCAGACCAGAGATATCATAAGTACTCAATACATTCCCTATCAGTTGAGATACAGACTGCACCACTGCTCTGCAGGCCTGTCTAGATAAAGAAATTGGGCTTTTTAAAAAAAATATTCAGTGGATTTTAGGATTTCACGCATACAATCTACTGCAAAGATAATGTCAGCCGAGATCTGTGGCTTGATACAAGAACCATCCCAAGGTGGGATGTTCACTGTTGCAGTATTCTCAAGGTAACCACAACACATTCATATCTCACTGTTTTGACTTATTTTGAAAACATGCTAATTGGATGTAAAGGAAAACTGCCTCTGTTTAATGCTGTGTAGATGGTGTTTGTGGATTCGGTGTGAAAATCACCTGTTAGATTTTTCAGTCAGTTTAATCTGATAGGACCTTTAAGTTTTTAACAGTTTACAGTGAATTTACACTGTGCTGACATATCTTCAGTACATGTTAGAAAATCCGCCAGAACTGTTAGAAACAAATCTCCAGCAGGCTGGCAGATCCCATATGTGAGTCAGGGGGGAGTCAGTGGGGGAGAGATCTGCTACAGCTGGACCCTTCGAACATTCTTACCTCCCTAAGCTGTTCTGTCACTGTAAAGAATGATCCACTTTGACAGTGAACACATCCATCACTGTAAATAGCATTACTGGACTCTGTGTATGCAATATCTGCTGAGATAAGGATGGAATGTGAATGTGTTTGTATGTGTGCAAGAGAGAGTGTGTGTTTGTGCATGTGTGTTTGTGTGTGCATATGTGTGTACGCACGTGTTTGTGTGTATGTATATATGGGTGTGTGTGTGTGTATGTGTGTGTGTGCATGCATGTGTGCGTGCATGTGTATGTTTGTGTATGTGTGTGATTCCTCAATGCTTAAAGTGTCACAGAGAGTGTTGTGTTGCAGGAAGAGGTCACTGCGCGGGTGTGAACTGAGAGGTCTGATCCACTGTGTAGGGGTGAACTGAGGGGTCTGATCCACTGTGTGGGTGTGACCTGG
>JAOXYF010000008.1:15290705-15303682 GCA_028565775.1 Sternarchorhynchus goeldii
TATATATATACACGTAAGTATTTATATATATATATATATATATAAATTATACAATAAAGTATGTGGACCATGTCCCAAGCAGTGTTCCAGGGATACATGTCCTCATGATCAGCAGTGCAGGGTTGGTGAGTGGAGCCTCAAACCTTGAAACGCTGGAGATCTGAAAGTAAAAAAAACACAAAGAGCAAAGAGAGCAGAACAAATAGCCATTATCAATGACTCATAGCTGTGATCTAATGAAATGTACCATAGTATATGTCTGTTAATACAGGGAAAGAAGTAGTGCTGATGTGTT
This sequence comes from Sternarchorhynchus goeldii, assembly GCA_028565775.1. Taxonomy (NCBI): domain Eukaryota; kingdom Metazoa; phylum Chordata; class Actinopteri; order Gymnotiformes; family Apteronotidae; genus Sternarchorhynchus; species Sternarchorhynchus goeldii. Next base: position 15,291,001 of record JAOXYF010000008.1, read on the forward strand.
TTATGGAGCACCTAAACTTAATGGCAAATTGTCTTCAGTCTAATCCACACTTCCATCTCTTCTGCTATGAAAGGGAATTTTGCTTTAGCCAGCACAGACTGTCAGGATTTTGAACTGTTGAATTTGTCCATGGGTTCTCGCTGGCAATTTGTTTATCTGCACTTTCGTTCTATTTCCTTGAGCAAAGCCCGGAACGTATGTGTGTGTGAGGTTTTAGAGATTAGCATGGTAACAGAGGGCTCTATGCAGAACATGAGGGCAAAGCTTTAGCGATTAGCATGCTAGCGCAGGAGGACCCCCTAAGAGGGGTGGGGGTGGAGCTACAGAAGGATTTGCTGCCTGTTGATGTGATTGGCTTGAGCTCGCATTTCCCTGATGAGGAGTTTTTTTTTTTCCTCTCTTTATTTATTTATTTATTTATTTATTTTTGACGTGCTCAGTGACTGGCATCTGCAGCAGGGGCACCAGATGGTTGGGCGCAAGTCCAGGGCATGGGGGCGCGAGACCTAGTGTCACACCACGCGTCTGTGGCCCGTCTGGACCGCTGGCAGGCTTTGGGGGGTTGGGGGGGTGGGGTACCACAGCCGAGCGCTCTGTGCCACCCGATCACGATGGGCAACCGCCGAGGCACGTGGGATAGGGTTATTAGGCATGCACACCTGCGGCTGTGGCACGGGAACTGGAACTTTGTGCACATGCGGTTGAATACGTGCGGGTGTGTGTGCAGCAGTAGTACTGACAGTAAATGACTGAACAAGGAGTGTCTTTGACATCCATTTCCACTGCAGACCTGTTCCACAAAAGCCCTGGCAGAACTGCAAAAGCATAGAGTGAACATATCCTTGCTATGTTCCACTAAAAGACCGCAAACCTGGATCTCACTTTCCTCTGGAAGCTGCTCTCACACCTGTCAGGGACAGCCATGCCACCTGATCACAGCCTCGAATCACGGCTCCCCTCACTGGTCAGATCACACAGAATCTATTTTGGGATCTTCAGTCGAGATGAAGGTCCCTTTGAGCTCAGGCTTTTCATTTCAACCAGACTTTTTCCTCCCAATGGACAAAACACATGCATAGATGTGCCAGAGCATACTTGGGTGCACATATGTGTGTGTGTGTGTGTGTGTGTGTGTGTGTGTGTGTGTGTGTGTGTGTGTGTGTGTGTGTGTGACAGACTTCTCAAGTAGAGCATCTTGGTGGAGCAGCTCTGTGTGGCTGAGGCTCGTGATGTTGCAGCCCAGCATCGTCACGGAGATGATGGCGTCTGATGGAGATCACACTGGCCCAGCACAAAAGAGAGCCATCAATATTTGAGCGGTTGTTTTTACTCCCTCTGCATCTGTCTCTCTCTCATCTCTCTGCATCTCTCTCTCTGACTTGTTGTCCTTTGGACGGTCTTTCTTTGTCCACACCTCCCTTGTGCTATCTGTCCATCTTTCTGTGACTTGCCCAGGAGATGGACTATGTGTGAGGGACAGAGTGAAAGAAATGGAGCAGAGAAGAAGGGAAAGAGAGAGAGAGACTTTGAAAGAGAAGTGATACCTTACCCAAGCCTCCCTTGATACATTATAGATGAACTCCCAGATCTACTCACCCAGGCGCTCAAACAGTATCATCGGCAATATTAATTCATGCCATTCGCCCTATCTCTTTGTCTTACTCTCTCTCTCTCTCTCTCTCTCTCTCTCTCTCTCACACACACACACACACCCACACCCACACACACACCGTCTTTTTATCCCAAGATTGAGCTTTTCCACTGATGTTGGCCTCCTGCCGATTTGCCGCTGAGTAATTATCTTCCAAAGGTTCTGATAAAAGCAGGAGCGAGAGATTCCGTGGGTCTGTCAGCACCCCATGAGGAGGGGCTGTAGGGCGGCTCTGGCACCGCTGTGAAGTTGTGCTGCTAAACAGAACCTAATGAAAGACAACATCACTTCTTATTACGGTCCCACAAAGATAAGTGGTGTTTCGCATCTGCTTGAAAATGAGAAAAATAAGTGATGGATGGGACCTATATTTCAAAGAGAGAAAGGGAGAAGATCTGGAACAGAGCCGTGGCACAGAAGATCTCTGATCATTTCTTGTACTGAAACCGAAAGCTTAAAATGGCATGTGTGTGAAATGAACCTTCCTTCTCTAGCTTCTGACACTTAAAGGCAAGCTTCCCTGAGTGCAGAGATGCTTGTGTCTTTGATCCGTCTGTGAATGTAGAACCAGTAGAACGCCGGAGACACCTCACTTCGTATATGGAAATAGTGTCATGCAGGAGGTAAAAGAGGTTGAGAAAGACCAAGTGCCTCAAAATCCGCCAGATGCATCAAGAAAACACATACATGAAAGAGCTTATGAAAACGTCCAGAAAACCACCACACAATCACACCGTTTGACAGCCAGAAGAGAGAGCCACTCCTGAGGGCACACATGGAGCAGAGACGTGACAGAGAGTGTGGTGGGAGAAGCTGGAGAGGTGGGAACTCTTCAGTGTGCACTTTGGTGTGCTTGATTAAAGCTCAACGGCAGGAGCTCCATGGCGGTTTTTAAGCCCTCCAGAGGTGCTTGCTTTCATCTGACCATGATAAACGTGAGACGCGGGAATGTTAAGGGAGTTGAAGGACACGCTCCAGTTCCCTTGATCGGTGAGGCAAACGCACGAGAGTTTCCACTTCATCTCTGGATAGTGTGTGTGTGTGTGTGTGTGTGTGTGTGTGTGTGTGTGTGTGTGTGCTATCCACATCCTTCCCACCACCAGATACACTTGCATACTGGTTTAATCACAAATCCCATGTAGTTGTTGATGGAAATTTAGGAATTTTGGAAGTTTAATCAGGCATTATCAAACAATGCAAGTAACAACATGACTTGTCTTCAAGGTTATATCAGTCTGAACGACACAACTAACTATCTCCTCTTCTAACAAATGGAATGCCGACCAGTCATACGGCAGTTGATAGAAGGTTCTGGTGGTACCTGCAGCAAAATGGCAAATCACATCAATGTGTTCAAGTTAGGAGCACCAAGGCCAACACTCTTGTTGGCTGTTTAAAGAGAAGACTGCATGAGACAAAAATGGTGGCAAGGGAGCAGCTTTCAGCATTTAAGATATTTAATCCCTACTCCCACACTGACGGTGGGAAGCACTAGAACAGTTTTTATGTCTTCTGACACTCATTTGATAAAGTTAAGATGCAGGGTTGGGTCATCCTGGGAGGTTGTTTTGTACCTATTAGCCTGGAAATATATATAGTATGTTATGTACATATATTATTAAAAATACTCACTTTAACACTTGAATTTCTGGTGACTTTTATCTTTGTGATTTATATGCCAAAACTAAATGTTTATTTATGACTAAACTAGCAATTTGTAATATTGGCCAAACCTCAAAGGCTCTGAGATTGCATCACTGTTGTGGGGGTGTGTCCACGTGTGGGTATTTAAAGAAACAGTGAGTACTTAAAAAGATAACATACCACTCTAGGCATATTGATTTTGACACTAAACATGATCTTTTCCTCGACTGATCTCATCATGTTCCAGTTTCACGCGGCAGGGTGTGAAACAGAAAACAACAGCGTGGGAAGGTCCTGAAAGAAGGCAAATCAGGACCTGCCTCACAGAACTGGGAAGGGAGATGACGATGCCATCATGTTACTAATAAACACTTCGGTTTAAAACAAGCAGAATAACTGCTGAAAAAGAAAAGCCTGAACACTTAATGTATTCTTTGGGGAACAATCACGTTTTATAATGAAAAAGTCTTCTGACACTGCTTTATGCACACAAAGAGTTGATCAGATGAGTGGATCAGACGAGTATGCTGAGCAGATCAGACGAGTGGATCAGATGAGTATGCTGAGCAGATCAGATGAGTGGATCAGACGTGGATATACTGAGCAGTGTGTTGTCTGAATGGCTTTAAATAACCATTTAGAATCCAGCAAGAAAGTATAGATTAAAGTAACTTATTGTTTTCAAAGTGATTGAATACAACGGTTTTTCTTGTATTTGAAAAAAACTTTTTTTGGCAATGCTACTATCATTTTAGAAATGCTAAAATATACAAAACACACACACACACATTTTTTTAGTCAAACCATTTTAGATTTTTTATGTTTATTTTAGATTTTAGATACATCTAATTGTTTGTGCATGTGTGTGTGTGTTTTGAAAATCAGTTTATATGTAGTCTAACAACTTTACCAATTTATATTTGTCTTAGAAACACATTTAAGCATAATCCATCAGATTAAAATGTCTTTGTTACTATTAAAAACATACATTTAGTCAGGTGTGTCCAAGAATTTGACTGGTACTGTATATAGAAAACTTATTTTAGTTATATTTTTTGAAAATACTGTGTCAAGAAGCTATGCTTTCTCCTCAGTGCAAGTCCATTTGAAGAGCCCATCAACCTGACCTAGCGCTTACTAATGAATCTTCTTTTACATGTATTTATTGTCTGTTTTAATTACACGGCAACACGTCTGCTTTCTTCCTGCATCATGTCAAATCAAGAAAACCTTTGATCAGACTTTAATTGGTTGGAATGAAGGAAAGGGAGACCAGGAGGCAGGCGCAGGAGGAGTACACAGAACACAAGCTGGACCATGTGCTGGATGATTTATTTGGTTTCTCCCTTTAGGCCGTGCTTAATTGACAGCGAGGAGAAACAGCTAATTAATGGCCATGGAGTGATTATGGACACAAGGGCAGCAGCTTTCAACCTGTCAATTAAAGAAAGCCAGACGTCAGCGGTGTGCTGGCGGGAGGGCGCTGTGAACAGGCTGAAGCGGTTCACGCAGCAGCATTTAGCCTTGAGGAACCGGCCTCCGCTTCAGCCGAAACTGCAGCTGAGAGAAAGCGTCTGTTTGTGTGTCTGCGCGAGGTTTATTTGGGCTTGCACAGATGTCGGCTCTGCAGAACATGTCACAGGAACATTTGTTATGGATTCGGATCTGTCTCTGTGTGTGATGCGCGTCCCTGGTCCTGAAACACGGTCTGTCTGACTCAGATCTCATAAAAATATAGAACCACTTCAACCCCCTTTTTTATCCTGCCTCAGAGACCACAGAGCACTGGGAAGGGAAACGATCCTGTTGTTTACCCCAGAACTGGTGAGAGGAGCTCAGCATTTGTGACTCACACATTAAGAAGGTCCCCAGGTGCAAATTATGACTTTGCCTTGTTCAGCTCTCGTTAGCAACTTTAGACTGAATTTGACTGTTGACCTTGCAGGCTCTGATATTACACATGCAAGCTGCTCCATTGGGCTGCTTTCGTGTAAGAAAGACTACAGGGTGCAGAACATCCTACGTACATGTCTCCATACATGTGCATGTTCTGCTCCACAATGTCATGTGACTCATCCACGGCAAACATGGCCTATCAGCCGCTCTGCCGTAGATTCAGGGGCATTCTGTTCCTTCCTGGTTTCCACGGCAACCCAACAAGAGAGACACTGCGCGGTGGGATTCTGGCTTCGTACAGACGCTTGTTTACTGGTTCTGAGGGCTCTAATATTCGCTGACGCACTCCCATAGCATCAGTACCCTCATTCAACCCCTCTCTGCACCTCTACACACTGTTGTGGATATGCTGAACAATAATTGCGGTCTCCATGGCAATACCATTACAACCCCCCTAGCCCCCTCCCGGTGTTCTTCTTTCTCCTTTTTTTTGAAGTGAACATTTTTAGATATAACTATTGTGTTTACCAGAACATCAGCCACTTCCTGCCTCCCAGTCCAAGGGCTTGGGGTCATGACACAGCAATCTGATTAATGCCTTGTGTATTCACTTTTTAAACATTTTTTTAAAACCATTTTCCCACAGTAGCCTAGTTTTTGCCTGTAGCTTAGCCAACACTCAGCAGGCAATGAATTTAAATTTAAGGGTGTGTGAAATGCAGTAAGCCATTATTAATTACTGCATATGTACAATGACCAGTCAACCACGATCAAACATGTTCTGCATCGCAATTGCAGCAAAGTCGAAAGGTAAACATTCAAAACGGAGCCTTGTTAACAAATGTGTAATAGACCTCTGTCAAGCATAAATATCAATGAGTGCTCTTTCAGTGTGAACTGGTTAGGATGAAACCAAAATTAGGGCACATTTCTACGGTAGCGCTAATTTTGCGCTTGGTAGGTTATGGTGAAACAAATGCTGATTTAAATAATGATGTTCCATTAATCTAAAAGTAAATGAATTTAATTCTAAACTAAACCCATATCTTGGACTCCCTGACCACTTCCTGTATCACGAGGACATACAGTACCAGTTGCTTATTTTTAGTATTTTCTACAATAAAAAAACACAAATATATCAAACCAATGAAGTAACACATATGTGATTATGCTGTGATAGTCAATATATGTTTATCTTATATTTTAAAGATAAGATTTTCAATATTTGTTTATCTTAGATTTTCTTAGATCTTCAGAGTATCCACCCTTTACTGTCCTCCTCAGCTCCACACTAGTGATGTTCTCCAGCTGCATGAGGCAGACGCCTATGATGCTTCTCCATCAGTCTTGAAGAAATTCTCATATGTGCAGAGCACTTGAAGGGTGAGGACTACGGTTCTGAAAGAAAACTTTTTGCTGAAGGTGCATCGACAATTAATTGTTTGTGCATGTGTGTGTGTGTGTGTGTGAGTGCATGTGAGTAAATGTGTGTGTTTTGAAAATCAGTTTATATGTAGGCTAACATCTTTACCAATTTTTATTTGTTGTAGAAACAAATTTAAGCATAATCCATCAGATTAAAATGTCTTTGTTACTATTAAAAACAAACATTCAGTCAGGTGTGTCCAAACCTTTGACTGGTACTATATGTGGCATATGGGTAGGCTGGGATAGGTATTGTCTCCTAGCAGCTGTTCTTCAGAGGCAATGCCTGTGCCACTATATTTATACTGAGGGATGTAAAAAAACCCAACACTTTAGAGGTTCATTGTCACATCCAGCTGTACTGCTCATGTGTGTTTGTTTAGGTCCCATCTTCACTCTTTAATTAGAGAATAGACCACATATTAGTCAGATATTCAGATATAGTCAGATATTCTGGGGGAAAAAAAATCTCAGTTCCAGCTGCAGTCTATATGAAATGAGAAATGTGATAATGGCATGTGCTTAAAATAAGTCAGAACTCAAGTGATTTACACTTTGCTTCATAGACCCTATGTGGACTAGGGTTTATGGTGGACAATTGAGACCTACTCCATACCATCCCTTCAGTCATTACTGTAGACATCTTTTACCTGGGAAGCCACAGCATGACAGGATTGAGTGTGTGTGTGAGGAGAGGTGATTTGTAGATGTTAAGACTTCTCTGGTGTAAACCGCTGAATCACGGTTCACAGGGCAAAGGGCGGAAGCAGAACTCTACACAACACCACAATGGAGCTGTTTGATCACACAACCTGTTGCTTGCAATTGCACTTAGCAACCATTCAGGGGTGGTTGATCTTGTTTTGCTTTTCTAACCTCTTTCTTTTCTTGTCTTTCCTTTTCACATCTTTTTTTAACTCGCTTGCAAACTGAAAGGTAGATACAGATCAAAGAATATCCTGGGTGTGTTTTCCACTGGCATCATGGGTTTTGTAGTCTAACACACAAATCAACTGGTCACATGGAACTGCAGTGTATTCAAGGACTAAACCACAAAACAATGACTGTGTACATGATTGCTAAATATTAATAAACCCTGAATTGGTTCTAGCAGTTTTTAATAATGTCACAATTCTGTCATGACAAATGAGTTGAGTTCTAGACAGCAAAAATGTCAATTTGCATCAATAAAAGGGAAGTAGGCTGATCTATTTCTCACCCTGAATGATGAACAGCAAGACAAAAACAAAATGATGAGAAGTAACAAAATTTGCATCTAATTTGTCTCTGCATTTACTGAAGAAATCCCTTGTCACTTCATGTCTCCATTCATTACATCATTTAAAATTTCATCACCTAAGTTTTCATTACTTTAACTTTTATAAGGATTTATTAATTCAGCCACTATTATGAGAAAGGAAAGCACAATTAGGCAAGCGCAGATTAAAATACTGCCTACTGCAAAAAAAAAACCACACAGAGCACCATCATCTACTAAATATTTAACATAATTTATGAGTAGGTCATTTTTCATTGGGCATTTTTCTGTAATCATGTTCTTACATTAGATAAACTTCTAAAACTAAAATCTAAGTTGATACATATAATCAGTGAGAGCATATATATAAAAAAAGCAGATGTGTGGAAAATGTAATTGCGCTGGTTCTAGGTGAGTGGGAGTAAAATGACAGGTTTATCAGCCCTAGATTCTGCTGCAAACAATGAAACAGCACCCAGCTCAGCATGACAGAGAAAGCTTTCCACGGCAACCACCAGGCACATCCCTGCCCTCGCCTTTCTCTGACCTTGAGATGAAAATACTTACCAAGCTCAATCCCTTCCTTTTGTCACTGTGAAATAGTACCAATTAACGGACTGCGCTGACCGTTGGGTTATTTTTGCGAATGAGAAAATGAGGAACAAATACGGCTGAGGGGAAAAGGGAGAAGGAGGGAGAGAGGGAGAGAGAGAGCGAGGGAAAGGGAGAGAGAAAGAGAAAGGGAGAGAGAGAGAGAGAGAGAGAGAAAGGGAGAGGGAGAGAGAGTGTGAGGGAGAGAGAGAGAGAGAGGGAAAGTGAGAGAGAGAGAAAGGGAGAGGGAGAGAGAGAGAAGGAGAGAGAGGGAGAGAATGGGAGAGGGAGAGAAATAGAGGAAAAGTGAGAGAGAGAAAGGGAGAGAGAGAGAGAGAGAGAGAGAGTGTGCATGAGAGAGAGGGAGAGGGAGAGAGAGAGGAGCCATAGGGGTTCAGAGTGAAAGGGGAGAAAGAGAGTTCCAGAAGGTCAGGGATAATTAGACTCTGAGTCTCAATCCACAGGCTCAGGAGGACGTAGGAATAAACACATGTCTGCATGTGCACACACACACACACACACACAGCCTTAAAGCTCTTGAGGCAACCCTACAGATGGACCCTTAATGCAACACTGTCATGCTTTCTGTCTCTTTACCCACACACCCATTTAGTTTGGGAGGCAACTCCTTGAACACCTGGGGCATAGCAGATATTTCTCAAGAGACAAAGAACTTCAAGAGGGCCCCATTGTGAACATGCACCCATGTGAAATGTTACAAAACAAGGCCACAAGTGAGTATTCACAAAGCTTTTTTTTTCTGTGATTCACACCACAGTATTAGACTGCATTAAGCAGCAGGGTATACAGATAGCTGCTTTTAAGTGATTCCTGCTTGGAAAGATAGAACTGTTATGGTAGAAATTTCAGTGAACGACTGTGACCTCATGGCAGAAGCCTTTTAAAACATGACCACGGGCATTAGAAGGCTCGTAAGAATCCAAATGTCAGAAAGGACAGCAGTGCACCTCAGTTTCACAGTTTCACAATTATTTATTTGTCTAAATATACATTTGCATAATGGAAACAAAATTTCAACCTGGAGACACAACGCCTCAGGTCTGCCTGTAAAATAACATGTGCATTATTAATGATACTGTACAAGTGTGCTTTGTCACAGGTGTAGAATGTGCAGGAATAGAAGATGATGCAGTGGTGAGTTTCTGTCTGAAGAGTTTAATGAAATGAATTCAACTGATACTGAATATAAGTCACCTAACGAGAACTAAACGTAACATACATTGACAACAATTTTCAGGGAAACAAAAGCTGGTTTATAAAAGGCACAACATAATAGCATAACACCCCCCCAGCCGGTGTGGTGTATGGAGCACAACACACAGCACCTGAGGGAGGCGTGGTAACCAATCAAAAAGAGGCCATTTGCGACAAAGGAGGAAAACAAAAGCCACGTGCAAATGCCATCGCCGTCTAAGCTACCAGCAAGGGGCGCTGTTACGGCCCTCTGTGCGGGGAGGAAACGAAAGAGGTGGCAAAGCAAAGGGAGGGGATTCAGTGGATTGAGCCCTGGAGCACCGTAAACCCCATGCCAAATCGGGTTCTGGGCACGGCAGACGCTATTCAACATGAGGACGGAGGCCACCCTCTCCCTCGATGGGACGCGCTCTTGCCTTCTCCTGCCGACGGAGGATGGAGGTGCAGTTTCTTCATCATGGCCCTCTAAGGCAACTGTACGTTGACAGTGTGAAGATGGGATTTCCTCAACAAGACCCTCCCCGGACCCCCTTCCTCAGTCGGCCGTGGAAATGACGCCCCCTTTGATCGCTCTCGTTGATCACAGCGGTTAGGCGTGGACTAGTCAGCCCTTGGAGAGTAATGCCTATGGTTTCACTAGCCACCCCACCCCCAAAAGTTCCAGGTGGAATCCCCACCCCAGAGCCGAGTGGGTACATGAATCTTCAGCTTTAGGTCATCCGGGGGTGGCTAGGGAAGGTTTAAGCGGGGCTCCTCTGTCTCGGATGGAACTCCCGTCACAACTAGGACGAGTGCCTCAGACAAGAAAGCTGGATCGGGTCACTGGGTGTAGGATGCTACCAGCTCCAACATGCCCAGCCAGCATCAGGTGGTATCCATCAAGAACTCCAGGACTGGCACAGAGAGCTCTGGAGGGGAATGAGCCCCCAGTGAGGTCCAGGGGCACTGCAGCTGTACCCACCAGGATAATGAGCACATGAGCACAACACAGCACAACACAACACAGACACAACGAAACGCAACACAACGCAACACAGCACAACACAACACAACATAGACACAACGCAATGCAACACAGCACAACACAACACAGCACAACACAACACGACACAACAGACAATAAAGGGAAAAAGGAGGAAAGACAAATAAAAGGAGCTGATTTCTTCTCAAAATGGTGGATCATTGTGTTGTGTTGCAGGAAAAGGAGGAAGCAAACAAAAGTCTGAAGAACTAAATGAACAAAACAAAACATAATTGTGCACTAATGAGAACTAAAGGAAACCGACGTAACGTACAACCACCAGCTAACGTACAACCACCAACTAACGTACAACCACCAGCTAACGTACAACCACCAACTAACGTACAAAGCACAGCACACAGCACCTAAGGGAGACATGGCAACCAGTCAAAACAGAGACCATGTGCAACAAATGAGGAAAACAGAAACCATGTGCCATCACTGTCAAATGGAGGCAGGGGGCACCGCTATGGTTTAATTGTCAACTCTTGCACTGCGCCATTTTATTGCAAAAATGTACAGTACTATGTGAGCCATGCGCTTCTTCAGGCGCGTGAACACATGAGTCTTGCTCAGGATATGAACTCATATGTTAGATGGCATTGGATGGAGATGTGTGCTGCCCAGTCGGATGCACTACAGTAGTTAATGCACCTTAAAGGCAGCTCATGGAGTAAGACCATTCAGGCCTGTCAGTCATGCTGAGCTGGTGACACCTCCCTAATGGTATTCTCCTCCCGATCCAAACTGATGCAGCCAGAGCCGACACTTGCCCAATTTCATCACGAGTCCATCATGTCACTGGGGGCAAACCCCAGGGGATAACGTCCCAGCATGCACCTTGGTTTGCTGGGTAAATTTGTTAACTTCCACAATCATTCTGCTGAATGATGAGCAGTAAACCAATAAGGTGTGACGGAGGGTCACCACGGTTACCTGCCTTCACAGCCAGGAAGAAAAACAGCATTATGAGTAAACGATATGACAATAGACTACAAAAATAAGTCAAGGCATTTTGCATTCCTGAGTAAATTTGATGTTTTCAGCAAAATGACTATATCGGCATGCCCAACAAGTCAGTGTGTCACGTTTAATGAGTTTGGTGGCATTAAGAGTCAGGGATAAGCAGGAGGACCAGTATGGGTCACCTGGGCTGTATTTGTGCATGACTGATTGTGTATAATTGCTAAGCTTTATTTAATCTAAGCTTAGCGTTCTGCATGCAAAGGCAACAGCTCACATGGCATGTAAATATCAGCTAAATGTCACATTCATTAGGCATTGAATAAATTCTTGCATTCAGTCCTCCCAAAGCTATTGAACCACGCATGTACACATTTATATACACCCACCCATATACATATGCACACATATGTGCAAACACACACACATACACACACACACACACACACACACACTCTTAAAGTGTTCCCTGCCACCTCTCAGTCTGTGTTGTGTATTATTCTGCACAGTGACAACTTGCATAGCAGTGTAAGTCAACAATGTAGACACGTGCACTGGAGAACTAGAGAGACCCCATGTGTATTTCAAATCAATAATTAATATGATTTTACAACTGCATGAATCAAAGTAAAATTAGAAATAATGATTGGTTATTCTGTGCATCAAAACAAAGCTGTTCCAAGGGTTACAGTTCTAACTTCTCCTGCAGCGTCCCTGCAAACTGAGCCCCTCATGATTCCATGGTCAGACCAATGAAGTGTTTTCACATCACTTCATTACCCATAACCCCCTTCTCTTCTTCCTCCTCTCTCTACCTGTGGAGGAGGAGTCAAAGGCGTCTTGCCTGCATGTGTGACACTACACTGTATTGATTCCCAGTCTTGCTTCTGACCTTTGCCCCCTGAGCGCCTGGTCTCTGGGGTAGCAGTGACGGCACGGCCCCCTCTGAGTTTTCAGAGTGCTGGTAATTAGCAACAGCATCCTGGAGGCTGCCGGGGCCATCTGTTCAGGGGGAGGG
>JAOXYF010000008.1:15332908-15344362 GCA_028565775.1 Sternarchorhynchus goeldii
TGTGCAGTGGATAGAGCATCATGTGTACAGAGGGGAGCAGTGGATAGAGCATCATGTGTACAGAGGGGAGCATGTGCAGTGGATAGAGCATCATGTGTACAGAGGGGAGCAGTGGATAGAGCATCATGTGTACAGAGGGGAGCATGTGCTTTCAGTACACACTGGTGTACTTCCCCTTTCTTGTGGCCTCCAGTCAGCTGATCTGTCTTTTATAAGGGCTTCCTCTGAAAACCCAAACACAGGAAACACTGATGAATAGGGTCACCAGGGACATGTGAATCAGGGTAAATAGAGTAAACCAAGGCCTCCTATTGACATGTAATGAAATAGTGTGTGGTGTGGTGATGTGTGTTCCAAATAAATATCCTGTCAATGATAGACATATTTAACCCTGATCATCACAACACATCATTTCATTAGTCAGTAGTATGACTTCACCACAGGGCATCATCTTCTGGCCGTCCATCAGGCACCACAATAACAATAATACAAGCAGTAAAGTCTATCCATTAGCAGCAGGGAGTGATGTTTAGTTGGTGAGACTCGTATATCAGGCAGATCGGCAGATCATGAGTCAGGAATCTGGATCTCTGGTATCTCCTCAAGCCTCAAATACCATCCCAATTATTACTTTTACAGATGCATTTAGCAACAATTTGTTCTGGTTACATTTTCATAAAGGCAGGGATGTAATTCACAAACTTACTTGACCCATTTTGCACCAAACCATCTCTTTGCATTTTGCTTCGAAATTACAGTTCTTGCACTAAAGCCTGTAGCTTCATGAGTTACAAATTACATCAGTCTAATTCTACCATCCTGTCCTGCGATATGGTAAATGTGCTTGGTATAGTGCAGTAGGTAACAGTGCTGCCTCACCTCTCCGGTGATAAGAGTGTCTGCCAAATGTATAAAATGTAAATGTAATTCCCCTTTAAAAAAAACTTCCACGACAGCCATGCCACGCAGCTGTTCTCTGCACCAGAGAATAAGGAGAAGGAATGCTGCATGCTGGGAACAGAGAGATAAAGCGAGCCCAACGCAAAGGGCAGTGGGAAGGTGAGCACGTAATGAGCCACCCACCTGCTCACCCCAGGGACCCACCACTGCAGACTGATTATAGGTGTGGGATCATTTACCCAACATTTCCAATTTGTTCAGAATGCACTTGGCAATTTGTGGTCCATTTCCTGTAACCCCCTCCCCCACCCTCTTGTAGTAGATTCAAAATGTTTTCAAGCCACCACTTTCTGTACATTTTCCCACACTGCCATACTACTGATGTATATATGATATTAGAACTCAGAAAAAACCTTATGGGTCCATTTGTGGTACACAATATTTCTGCAATGTAAAAGAGGGCCAATTCAACAAATTAATATGCTATATTCAACAGCGCAGACCCAACAAAAGCACTTAAATGGTTTTGAGTGGATGTTATATTATTAATTCAAAGCATTTAAAAATGCATAGAAAGCCATGGTTTAAAGCTAAACAACCATGAGATGCAAAGTTCCCAAAGTGGCTCCCGTACTTTCACAATGGCAGCTCCCCAGCCCAAATTGGCCCCATTACTTTGCAAGCCGGCTAACCTTTCCCTTCTCTACAAATGCTTCACCATCTCTCCTGCATAGCTCAGATGGAAGCAGAGAGTAATGGGTGATGCTGCACTTATGTTGGGCTCGGAGATGTTGCCGTTCTCTGGCACACTGCAGGATCATTTCAGAACTCGTAAAACGAAAAATTCTGGAATTTTCAAAGGAACATTCATTTGTGGATATTCATCTATCTAATCATAGCACTACCCCTGCAGTAACTTTGGTAATAAATAACCTATACCACAGCCTTGAAAACATATTCACTGGTCTTTATAAGATGTTGATATGGTAGCTCATCTTCAACCAATTAAAACCTGGAGCTCTGAAACACTACCACTGCTACTTTCAGACCTTTCAAGGCCTGAAAAACCATTGGTTTGGTTTTGTGTAACGGCCAAATTTATTTTCATGGGTTTCACTCAGGTCTCAGTAAATATAAGATGAAGCTATTGGTCTTCTCAGTATCCTTTCATAACCTACATCCATTCATTTTGAAAAATGTGTACTGAGAATTTAAGAAAAGAAGTTCATTACAAAGTAAATTTTAACTTAATAAATCACTAGAAAAAATAGCTAAATAATAAATGTATTGGAGCAGATACTGCCGAAGAAGAATGATTCTACTGCAAATCCGAATAGGAAAATGTTCCCAACCAAACTGTTTGAGTTCCAGGCAGTTTTCCTCCTATTAACAATTAATTTTGCATCTCAAATTGAATGGTATACAGACAGGCAGATCATTCAACCCAGTGTATTTGTCAAGGTACAAATGCACCTTGAATTCTACTGTATGCTTTCCCTCGTGTCAGGCAAAGCCAATCTGTGGTGCAGAAACGGTTCAAGCCTTGTTCTGTGGCCTCTCTCTCTTCTGGCTAACCCTTCACTTCACATCGGGTCAGACTATTTCCAGTTCCAATCCAACAAAACTGTACTTGTGTCTCAAAACAAATAGGTACCCAGCTCAAAACAGAATGTCTCTCTTAAACCCATATAAAATTTGATCTCTTTTCCTGCCTCAGAAAGCGCAGTCAGACAATACACAGGGACCTGTTGCGGCATGTACCTGTCCAATCACACTGTCTGCTTGACCATGTTTGGTGAGTGGGAACTGTGATAAAGTTAAAACGGCAGACTAAATTATTGTTAAGGTGGAACAAAACCAGGCAGGAGACTCAGAAGCTCTGGATGAACTCTGTATCCCCCTTTACAGTCTCTCCTCAGACTCAGATATAACCTTCTGACTTTTCAGTCTAATATTTCAGTTTATGAGAAACAGAATCCACTGTGCCCATGTTGAGCACTGCACAGGCAACTCGTCTTCATTTTAACAAGGTATGACACAGACAGAAACTCTCAGACTGTAAAAACAGTCAGATGACATCATCTGAGGGTTTGGTTCACCACCGGCAGTGGGGCTCCATGCCCTGCTCGTCTTCACGGGGCCCAGCTGAGCAGCGGTGTGGCCCGTAGTGTGTTTACGCAATATTCCTCTCTAAGACAAAACAGAAACTACAGGCCCTCACAACGCTTTGCAGGCTCTTAAGGAGAGACACCAGACATACCCCAGTAAGCATGTGCACACTGCGCTCTTTGCGCCCGTCTTCCGTGACAATGTTTGTTTTTGTTTTCGCCGCTGTGAGGATGCTGCTCTGGAGTGTCAAGGTTGAGGTCTCCTGAAAAGCAGCCCCCTTTTCAACCTTAATCCCCTCAGTTCTCCTAAAATGAGCAGCACCTATGACTAATCCTCAGGAGTATCCTTAGGAAACACAAACACACACACACACACACACACTCGCATGTAAACAAACAAGGCGGTTCTATATTTAAACAGTGGCAAACAACAGTAAATACTTATGTGTGAAACATTTACTCCAAGAAACGCTTAAAGTCCAGTGGTGCATTTCTTCGTGGGCTTGGCGAAGGGACTCTGTCCGTCTCAGAGGGCCGTGCTGCAGCCAACATCATTATCTCTTCCAAGCAGATGTCTTGCCCGTGGCTGTCTGTGGAGGACTGTCTGTGGAGAGCTGTCTGTGGAGGACTGTCTGTGGAGAACACACCAAGCCCATGGCTGCAGGTGCACTGTCCAGCTGTGGCCAGAGTCATCAAATCACTCCGAGTGGTCATGGATGCTGCTTTCGCAAGATTGTTTATCTCTGAAATAAACATGTTCTGAGTGTGAAGGTCTCAAAAGCAAAAAATAAGAAATAAAACAATGAGCAAGTGACACAAAGACACGAGGGAACTGTTTTTATTATATCCCTCCCAGCAAAAAAAAGAACAAAAAGAAGTGTACAGATTCACCCTTTTTCTTTTTTTCTGAAACAGAATGAAGCGAGAGGACCACAAACAGCCAGGAATTCATAAAAGCTTTTATCATCTTGAGCTCCATCCAAGTCCTGGATAGGATAATTAGACTGTTTGTGAAGTACATTCAAGAATAGAGCCAATTAACAACATGGATGGGGGGGGGGGCATGATTAGGAAGTATAGGACAACACAGAAATGAGAGAAAACCAGAAAGAAAAACATGAAAGTAATCAAGAAATGGAATCTCAGCGGTGTGTCATCTGTGTTCCAATGTGAGTGGCCTCTCCAAGCAGACAATCACAGCCACATTAAGACTGGCCCAATCTCTGAAGCATACACTGTTCTTGCATTACTGCTACAGCTCATTTGGGCTGCAAACCACCCAGCTGAGGGCCCATATTCTGTTTTTCTAGATTCTTCCAGTAAGGGTCTTAGCCTGAATGCTTTATATCATTCTGAAAGGGAACATATTTAAAATAAGACAAATGTACACATACACATGCACACACATACACAAATCCTTATATACATCTATGTATGTATTCACTTTTTTGCACAGCTGCTGAAGGATCTTTGTCCAAAACACCCTGTCCCTGTTTCTCTGAAAATTCTTCTCTATAATACTGAATCTGTGTGTGTGTGTGTGTGTGTGTGTGTGTGTGTGTGTGTGTGTGTGTATGCGTGTGTGTGGTATGGACGAGTGGATCCAACAGATATCAGGAATGACAACATCAGTTTCAGTCCAGAAGAGCACAATCACACACACACAGACACACAGACACACACAGACACACACACAAAACACATACACAGATAGCCTGTAGTAGAAACACCATTCTGAATAAAAGCTTAATGAAAGGAATTGTTCTATACACCAGGTGTCAGACAGAAGAATTAATACCAGGATACCAGAACAACCACTGAATACTAATATTCCCTTAACAGTACTTGGGTTCCCCCAAAGTTGAATTAGCCTTCTCAGGATAACACTTCAGCTTAATCCCATGTCCGGTCGCACCTGAACACCTGCTGAGAGAGGAATTCTGGCAGAGTGTGAGAGACAACAATGCAAGCACACACACACACACACCCACACAAAAACACACACCCACACACACACATATATATATACACACACACATACACACACACACACACACACACACACACACACACACATATATATATATTGAGAGAGAGTGAGAGAGAGAGAGAGAGAGAGAGACATACACAAACACACACACACATATATTTGGTATGGCATACAGAGTGGAAATCTCTAAAAATTCTTGAGGTCTGCAATGGAAACTTGAAAAGTCAGCACAGATTTTAGTATTTTTTTTTCCTCAAGATTGTTTCACATCATGTGCACATTCTTCTCTGTTTAAAGGAACACAGGCTTTGCCCTCCACACACTGCTAGTTCAGATAAGAACATAAGGGGAAAGAATCAGCACCTCTTTTATTCTTTGTTCCAAGCCCGTGCACCATGGAGCTTTGTTCAGCTTCCTCCTCCGTTTCCCAGGCAGGGTGTGTGGAGACGTGGGCCACCTCTGCCCTGCCGTGCATTCAAACACAGCACTGCTCTCTCAATTACAGACCACTGGGAATGTAGCCTAATCCATCTGGTGATGACTGGAGTGGGGGGGGGGGCTGTTTTACGTAGGCTAGCCCACTGGGGGTGTTACACGTCGGCTAGCCCACTGGGGGTGTTACACGTCGGCTAGCCCACTGGGGGTGTTACACGTCGGTTAGCCCAGGGAGGTCTGAGGTTATACAGTTCTACAGGCAGACTGTTCAAACTGGCTTGGTTCAGAAGTGTTATTTCTAAAACCTGCCTTATATGCCAAAAAAGGGAAATTCAGAGCTTTGGGGCTGAAAAGTGCGTATGATTTTAAGAGTAACGATGAGAAGGGGGAGAGGGTGCCTGAAACAGCTGGCTGACACAGGTGCGCATGCTAACACGGAAAACTACCTCCCAGCCAAAACAGAGAACGGCCTTTTCACGCATCTAAGAGCCCAGGGGAGCCTGTCTGTTTGTGAACTGGAGAACATGTACCTCTGAAGGTTCTGAATGGTAGATCATTACTGATATAAAATCTCCATGGATCTTCCATCTTCTGTATTCATGCACCAATTTACAATGTAATTCATGACGTGAAAGAAACTATATCTAAAATAGGAGCTGTGTTTTCTCCACACTATTGAGTGCACTGAATTAGTTAGCATTCATACAGATATTGCCCGCCTTTCGCTCAATTCAATCTCAGATTCTGACAGCGAGTCCTTTTCAACCTTGGAGTCTGATTTTAATATGAAAGTACAATGATAATACCCGCTAAAGCTGTGGAAATAAGTCACACCAGCCATCTTTGGTGTGTGATTATGGGCCGTGAATAAAGGACTGGGCCAATTCATAAAGTTACAGGAAGACAGGCATCCAGACAATAAGGTTCTTCACCTGGGCTGCAGACAGGAAGCAGCATAGGTTTTGAGGTCATGGTGTACTGCAGCAGAACTAAACACAACCCCCTCCATGTGAGGCATGTGAGGCTGGCAAAGTCAGACTAAGATAAACCAAATTTAACATGCCATTCTGTGATGTGTATGTGTGTGTGTGTGTGTGTGTGAGAGAGAGAGAGAGAGAGAGAGAGAGTAATTTGTTCATACTCTCATTTTTATTCTATTTAGTTTTTAAATTAAATGTCCCCTCTTAAATGAGAATTAAACTTAAAGTGGGACTTTGCATCTAACTGCATACTTTATCAAGATACTGAATGAATGACTCACAGTATGTGAGCCACAAACACATAGCCAGTCTGTTATATCTGGCTTCAAACAGCACATTACATGTCCTTGTTAGCTGACCTTGGGAGTACATGTGAAGGCCCAGTCCACGCTGTGTAAATCAGGGCTAATTACTGTGGCTCCAGATCTCTTTTAAGTGCCCAGCTACGAGCGGCAGATAACTTCTTTTGACTGATGATTATCAGTGGTGTCCTTGCAGTTACTCGGGTGGGTAAACCCCAGACTGCCCCTGGTCTGGCCTCCATGAGCTGTGGGGTTTTATAGTCCAACACATAGTATACATACATACCAATAAATGTTCATTTGGTCCAGGGTGCTGGGCACAGTAGGGCTGAGTACCACTGAAGGCCAAGGGATGCATCCACTAACAGCACTGCAGTAGAGCGTCTCCGCAGAGCAGGGACACGTGAAATGTCTCCGCAGAGCAGGGACACGTGAAACGTCTTCGCAGAGCAGGGACACACGAAACGTTTCCGCAGAGCAGGGACACGCGAAACGTCTCCGCAGAGCAGGGACACGCGAAACGTCTCCGCAGAGCAGGGACACGGGAAATTTCTCCGCAGAGCAGGGACACGTGAAATTTCTCCGCAGAGCAGGGACACGCAACACGTCTCCACAGCTCCGTTCACATGTGCGAACGCGGTGTGGAACGGAAGCGTCTCACCCCAGGCTGACGAGGGCCTGCAGGGACACTGAACCCACAAACAGGAGCACAGAACAAAAAGCTAATCAATTGGCAGGAGCGCACAGTCATCATTAGCATGTTAGCATGACTGAGTGAAGCATTCCACCAATCAAATGAGCACGTTTGGATGAAGTGTTTATGTGAGGCCTCTGTAGACAGCAAACAGCCATATATATGAGTTTTGGTTTGGCACAATTGCAGCAGAAAGAACTGCATTAAAATCATCATCATTTACCTTTCTCGTTATTGTTGTTGAAATATTATTTTACCTGGAAATAATGATACATCTTGTGAGGGTAATTAAAATGAGTAAAAAAAAAAAGATTTGTAATGTGTTAAACCTGTTAAATATCAGTTGATGCAAATGGTGGCTTTAGCAGTTCAGAGCAGTAATTTCCTATGAAAGACCAGAGGTGAATTACACAGAATGAAAAATGAAAGGAAATTCTACATCTAATGGTCCTACTGTGCAGTTTTATTAAAAGAGTATTTTAATAAAATACTAAGGGAGGATTTTTTTTTTCATAAATTCTAATGATAATTAATAGCACTCTCAATCTTTCAGATTTAAGAACTTTAGATTTCAGTGGTGCCAGTAATTTTCCAACTGCTAAGCATTAGAATTAGGTTTACTGAGCATGTAGGTGTTGACGTAATAGCCAGGCCAGGACTAATACATACACACAATGCACCTGCTTCAGCCTATCTGCTTCAGTCTATCTGCTTCATTGCTTCATATATCTATGTAACTACTTGTCACATGACTTTAGACAATAACGGACATGTGCAGAATCAGAGATTTGCTTGGAAAGCAAGAAGCAGATGTTTCTGCATTGTTCTTTAGCTCTGCTAAGTCTTCAGTGTTGAATTAGAGGCCGCCCTCCTGCCCTTAAATGAGCAACACTTTCAGCACGTCACATCAACTTTCATTACCGGGGCACCCGGTCTGGCCACAGCCCACTTATAAGCTCAATTAAAATCATTATAGCCTTGAATTGGTTGGTCCGGTCATGGAAGTTGGGGGCTGAAGTGGTCCAGGAGATTCGATTATGAACAGGAAGACCAGGAAAGGCGATATGCTGTAATGTGCTGTGACACGGCGCTGGAGAAAGAGACATGGGCTGTGACTAATCGGACGATTCGGTATCGTAAATTACAATTATTTGCACCAGAAAGGTTGGAGCGAGCCACTTAGCATCTATCAGTCCGTCCATATGGCAAAGAGATTAGCTAGGACCATGTTTTCTCCTCTCCGTCTATCTCTGGCTGGTTCTGGAGAAATTGCATTATAGTGGGTGAGGGGAAGGCGTGCTTAAAGCCAGGGGGAGGCAGACCAAGCTTTTATATAAATCATGGCTTCCTAAAGCATCCTCACCCATAGGAGGAGCAGCAGGGAGGCCCGTGTTGTCCTTGGCTAACACCCTAGGAAGTCCCTAGGCCCTTCTCCTCCTGTTCACGCTTCATTTGGAAATTCCTTGTGTAAACATCCTTTTTGCCACCAGTAGTGAGATCTTTGTCTTTTAGAAAACAGGATTGGACCGTTCTAGATAAACGATTAGACATGTGAAAAAGATCTTTTGATCTCAGCCAAACAGGCTCTGTATTATCAATGGAAAAGATGTTAACTAGTTTTGCACAACAATAGTGATCATATTTGAGCAGCTGAATTGACTACAATACTGAGGGTGATTCAAGACCAACCATTCGGTATACAAGGCAACAGCCTGGATGTTACCTTGGAAACCAACATGGTCCTGATTTCATCTCCGTGTTCTTTTTGGCATCTGATCACTTGTGCTGGGGCCAGACAAAATGATTTTTTTTTTTGTCAAGTTTTGTTGAAATTCCCGTCACTACAGTCCACAATGTATTCCATTCCAACAAAAAAATTTAACAGGAAACACATTTTAAGGTTTCTGGAAATAACATTACATCTTGTTCTTTTATTTAACATCCAGAACTCGATATGCTAGACTGACTATCCAGTCTACAAGCAACTGTGACTTGGAGTTGTGGAGCTGGTATCTAATGTGATTGTGAGTTGTGGAGCTGGTATCTAATGTGACTGAGACTTGTGGAGCTGGTATCTAATGTGACTGAGACTTGTGGAGCTGGTATCTAATGTGACTGGGAGTTGTGGAGCTGGTATTTAATGCAGTTCTGTGGATTTGAAGATGTCAGTGCTCTGTGTGAGGGCTTGACTGATTCCCTGTCCCTTGTCATTTCCAATCAGTCAAGCTGACCAAGTTTTATTCAACCCAAGCGTTCTGCGTTCAGTGAGTGTAATCTAACAATATTAAACATTGTGATTCCATAGATATGGGCCACTGAAATACCTTTGCTGAGGATGTATGACATCATGTGAAAATCACAGCAGTGGACGTTTTCCATTATAAAAAGAAAACCATTTGGGGGGGTGGGGGGAGTGCAGCTGTCTGTCTTGCAGTGAAAGTCTAGCGAAAGGCACTCACACCTGCACTCAAACCCTGTGCTCTAATATGACCCACACATGCACTCAAACCCTGTGCTCTAATATGATCTACATATGCACTCAAACACTGTGCTCTAATATGACCCACACATGCACTCAAACACTGTGCTCACTCTAACATGACCAGAAACCAGACCACAGACCTCCATTCATTCCTCCAGCATGTCCCATAGGTCTGCATGCGGTTTCTCCAACAGAACCACAGACAGGAAAAAGGAAGCTGTTGTCAGCTGATATTCCTGTAAAATCAACCCCAGATCCCACAGAATAAAGCAGCTCTTATTTTTATTTACTTCTCACCTTCTACAAAAGAATTATAACACTGCAAGGACAATGAAAATAAATCAATCTCTCCAACCCCCAGACTGAACAAAGTGCCTGGAGCTGACAGTCATCAAGAGCATTTTTTTTTTTCACAGCCTGGCTGCTATAACATAAAGCAAAGGGTCATATATTCATGCAAGTCAAGTGATGGAGAACTCGCTTCCTTCAGTACAGATGTCTACCTGAGGCTGAACAGATGTTGTGTTAAATATTCATCCAGGTAGTCAGCAGTCAACTATATGCTTCCAACCAAAAGCCTTAAAACGTTCTGATGCAGTGATATAAGACCATTACGTTTAAGTAGTGTTAAGTACTAATATATGTATTATTCTTTTTTTCTTTTTTGAAAATTGTCCTCACTGTCTGTCTCCCGCTTTCACACATCCTCACATACATCCACACACATCCCACACACAGTGTTTGTTTTTGTTTTACTGTGTCTTATTGGGATGTGGGGTCGTGTATGTGTTTTATATATTGTAGCCTTCTGTGTGGTCCATTTTAATTCAACATAATGGAGCAAATTCTCCTATAATGCCATGCACCTCTCTGCACACTTATATAATTTAAGCGTAATGTTCATTGCATGTTGTAAATAGCTGCCAATGTGTGTATGTGTGTGTATGTGTATGCATGTGTGCGTGTGTGTGTGTGTGTGTGTGTGTGTGTGTGTGTGTGTGTGTGTGTGTGCCTGTTTCACCTGCTACATTTCTTCCCAGCTTCTTGGCTGTGTGAGAGTCTTTGTAAAGTTCAAAACTTCATATTGTAAGAAAAGAGCTGTTATTTTTGAGCAGAAATGCCATGTGCATCTTGTTCTGTGCCTGCAGTATTTATTTGATTTTCTAAGTTGACACCAAACACACACACACACACACAGATATTGTTTAAGTTTTGTATCATGCTTTATTGAGTTAAAGTCACATGTGTTTCATATTTGTATCTGTAGTATCTATCCATAACTGAACAAGTGTGACCAGAAATAAATGTTTTTGCCCTTTAAGTTTTAAAATATGCAAATAAGGCTTTTTAAAAGGCACTTTTGCTTGGAAGGACCATCGTGCTGGTCCTGTAGGGACAGAGTGGGAGGCAGTGCCACAAATGTGAACAAATACCAATTATAAATCTGGCATCCGTTTGGTTATCTGATCAGGTCTGTGAAGCCTCCCTCTCTCTCTCTCTCTCTCTCTCTCTCTCTCCCTCTCTCTCTCTCTCTCTCCCTCTCTCTCTCTCTCTCTCTCTCTC